>JAODLD010000124.1:10697284-10724784 GCA_026781065.1 Mormyrops boulengeri
CCCCCCCCCCCCCCCCCCCCCCCCCCCCCCCCCCCCCCCCCCCCCCCCCCCCCCCCCCCCCCCCCCCCCCCCAGATATGTAGAAATAACCTGAAGGAGATTTTCTGTTGACGTTTTCAAGTCTGCAAGTGAATCTAATTCATCGGGCATCTATATTCACTCAATTAGAGAAATCTAAAGAGAAAATCGATCTTCCATCTGCAGAAATGCCAGCTTAACAAATTAGAATCTTGTTTCGTGCAGGTGATTTGGTGACAGTTGGGGAATTAGAAGTAATAAGTTGTTGTGTTTCAGCCCGGGGAAGAAAGGAGAGTGGCGGGTCAAGGCTTGCTTGAGATCCATCAGGTGCGTCGTCCTTCGGCCACAAATCCAGGTAGCATCCACGGCTGCATCCCATGCTTTAATTAGCGCTGCTGCCCTCCGTGTGGACTCGATTAAACCGTGATTTATCCGAAAGAAATATAATTATGGTTCCAAACAAAATAATCAGCATTGAAGAGCAATTTCCTTAATGAGATGGAGCGGTTGTATGTCACGAAGTAACGGGGCCTCATTAAGGTGGTAATAAGGCTTTGGGGTTGAACCCGACAATTATTGAAATCTATAAAATAAGGACAAAATCAAATGTAACCCACATCTGTCTTACAGGGTACTTCTTGTGTATTTAACAAGTATTGCTAATGAACAAAAATGGTTTTCTCCTTAAAAGAACGGAAAACTGTCAGATAGCTATTTCACACCTTGTGCTCATTAGAAGGGAAAGGTCTATTTAGGAGCTTCCACGGCGGATATTCATGAAAATATTTTTTTTTAAATGTGAGACCATGTTTATACCTTCATAGCAAGTTCTGAATACTATAAATGGCATAATTTTTGTTATCAGTCGTCATATTAAATAATAGACCAATATATTATTACCCCCAAGCACAATATGAAATTAATCAAATAAATCATTTCGTCAAAGATCCATGTTCAATTCAGTTAGCGTTGTAACATTAATAGGGCATATATATGTGAGATGCGAAGTTAAGACGAGTTCACTGATTATATTCAAGCTGAATTACATTGATATCGCAGTTTTATTGTTCGTTGCCAACACAAGCCTATTATTATTATCAGCATTATTATTAGTATTTAATAAAAAGTGCATTAACATGAGTATTAATCCAGGCACTTCAGTTTCTATCGCTGCACAGAGATAAGCAGTTGGACTAGTTTGGGTTTCCAAATTTCCCATAGTATATGATTTTGTGCCTGGTGGTGTGCTTGATTGTACGATGGATTGGCATCCCATCCAGGATGTTCCCCCCAGACTTGTGCCCGATTTTGCCGGGGATGTATTCCAGACCGCCCTGCATGATAAGCGGTCAGAAGATTAATCTATGGATTGTTATATGTGTAATGAAACACCTATATTGTTATGAAAGAAAAATCTTCAATGGCTAATATTCACCATTCCTTCATTCATCTGTTTCTTCGTTTCTTATTTTTTTTTTTTGCTTTCCGATTCAGTTTTCATACTTAATTCCAATACATTTTGAGTGAAATTCAAACTTTATTATTGTGCTTCGTCTATTAAGTTTTATATTTGTTCATTTAGAAACGATATACAATTAGAAACAATTAGTTAAACCGATACACACCGATTCAATTAGTTATTTTCTTCTTAGCTCATCAGCTGATGGCACTCGGCACAAATATCGGAAATACAGATGGTGCTTGTAGAATTTGTCTTAAAATCCGAGTAGTTCATAAGTCATCGTTAATTGTTCAAAGCACACTAAGAATCCGTGTGTTAGGCACCAGCTGCAAGGTGAATACGTTGCATCGTGAAGTGTACCTATAGGGCTGTACTTCAGTTTCATTTCTCATACAATTTTATTTTCAACAAACGCTTTACTTGCATTTAATTCGAGATATAGCACTGCTGACAGGTACATTTTACTTCCTAGGTGTGGGAAAAAACAGGCGTCGGTTCGCCCCTTATTATTCAGTACCTGCAGATTATGCGAGTCTGGTGCCGATACGCAAGAAACGTTGTCGGTACTCTGAGCAAAGCGTCGGTACTGCCTACCGGCGAGTAGCGGTCCACTTTAAGCACTGCACTATTTAAATCCGAATTGAAATCTTGTTCAGCAGTGTGTGCATATACAACATGCAAGACCAGCTTTCGGTAAATAAATTTCGTATTCCCTGGTTATAAATACATGAATCCCCCCTCCCTGCCCCAAAAAAGGTTGGTTCTGGGGAAGCACTATTATCATGTCCTCACGATGTTAATTTTAGCCATTCATACATTCAACTATATTTTTATATAACCAACTCTTTTGAGTACCAGATCAGTGAGAATTACAAAGGTGAATCTACCATAAGGATGTTGCTTTTCCTACCCATGCCTGGGCATGGCACAAGATCATCACAAAATTTGTAAAAATTTTTAAGTTTACAATATGATATTGTACCGTAAAACTTTGAATGTTTTATTGTGCAACTAAGAAAACACTGAAAGCAAACTGTAAAATTTTATAGACACAGCATCAAATACGTTTACTCAGCAATTTTATACAGCCCAAGAACAGGGATCTGTATCACGAAGGCTGATTTTTTGCTTAGCTGGATAACTTGTCGGATTTAAGGTATGGGCCAAATGTAAGCAAACAAAGATAAAGTCCATTTAATCTAGGGTATCTTAAATGCGACAAGTTATCAGGCCAAGCAAGACATCTGGCTTCGTGATACAGGCCCCCGACTTCCATAAATACAGGCCTACACATAATTAATCCACAAGTTTCCAAACTGAAGATGTATTCAAAATGACATTTTATTTTCATCTGTAAGAAAGTGTCATATAAAGTCTCCTTCTACATATCTTTGTTTTGTGCATTGTAAATGTAAAAAAAATAAAATAAATCACAGAAACTCATCTTAGGAAAAATGTTTATTTGATGTTTGTGGGGACTTGCACACTCAGGACAAGGGTTTTAGGATTTAGGTTGCAATTTGTTAAACACACAAATAGAAAAGGATTTCTTAGAGTGTTTGCTTCTAATTTGCTTATACAAGATCCGACTATGGAATGGACACTTGGGATGCATTTAAGTATGTGTGCAATTTCATCCCTCCAGCTTCACAGAATCCAGTATACTTCTTGCTTCTTTGTACTCTTCTAACTCTGCCAAATCTTCCTCTGTTTCCTGAAAGACATTAAAAACATTCAGTGATTTTGTGCTCTTTGGGCATCATTATTTTTATTCCTATACAACTGCTTTGTACAGCAGTTTTATTTTGATTTTCCACTGGCAGCACTAGCTAAATGTTATTCTGTATTCATTTTTGGAAATTTGTGATCATATGAACTATTTCTACTTTTACGTGGCATTTGCTCTACTCAAAGATAAGACAACAGAACTCATTTCTCATCCATCCATCACTAATTTTATTGACAAATCTAGAAGTTAGGGCTGCACGATATTTCACACACTATCACGATGTGCTAAGTTGGTGGTGTTGCTGTGAGTTGTCGGACACAAAGCAGTCTTGACAAATACAATGTGATTATTACGCATATGCATGATATAGTGCACAGCTGTGAAACAATATATTGTGTAGCCCTACTAAAAATTCAGATTAAAAATGGATAAAATGAGATTTTACCAGTAATTATGAATAATTAACTATTCTATTTATCCTTTAAGATTCCTCAAATACATTAGAAATACAATAAAACTAGTCCACTGTATTGCAACTATATTTCATTATACATCTCAGTTAAACATGTAATTCTTTACACATGTGGCATGTGCAGGAACAGCACAACTAAGAAGTTGCAGGTGCACAAACAAGCACTTCTGCACCATACTTTGGGTACAATACTTCCCCTTTTCCACTGACTTCTGGTCGAGTACCTGTATTAAAAGTTCCAGTACCTAAAGTACCAAACCCGCTGGGTTACATTTTTGGTACTTGGATGGGACTTGCACATGCACATGTGTTCCTTGTGGATTGGTTTAGCAAATAACCTGCCTATGAAGCAACATAGGCATTAGGTTCTCCCCAAACGAGCTTGATGGGCCGAATGGCCTCCTCTCGTTTGTAAATTTCTTATGTTCTTATGTAACATACAATTGTTGTTTTGAAAAAAAGGTACAAACTCAGAAAACAATAAAGAAAAAAAATGTAAAACATATACACAGACGGATAAAGAGATCCAAGTTTTAATTGCAATCTAGTGGAAGAACCAGAAAATGATCTGGATAGCATGACAAGAAATAAAAATTTGCTATAATGTACTAGGGCTGCACAATATTCAGGAAAACTCATATTGTGATTTTGTTGTAATAAATACCAGGATATTTATAAAGCAAAAAAAAGTTCAAAATAAATATCGCGATGTGATTTTCTTGTAATAAATATCGATACAGCAAAAGAAAGTTCAAAAGAAAATTTCTCACCAACCCGTTTTACGGGTGATTTAAACTGCAGGGATAAAAAACAATCAGAAGGTGCATGTAGTGCTCATGCAAAAGCATGACTTTAAACTGTTCCTTTAAACATATACTAGGTAATCTTCCAAAAGAGTAATCATTAATATTGCAATGCCTGCTAAGTTTTTTTTCCCCCAATGACAAAGTAAAAATGTTTTAGTGAAACTTAAACCCCCCCGCACTATAATATCCGTACAGTATGAAGATAAGAAAAAGCCTGATTTCAAATCAGCTATTGCCATCCTTGCAATGTGAGAATTGCATGTGCATAACATGTGATATTAGTACTGATATCACATCACCACGCACTATAACATACTAGCAGCCATTTCTCAAATTCAATACAAAATACCCGCTTGACGTTGTGAGGTCACTCAGAGGCGGTACCATTTTTGATGCTAATGTAAAACCAACACCTTGAAGTAACAAAAGTACAGTACCTGGAGCAGTCGAAGAGTAGCCTAATATTAATGGCCAGTTGGCATCCGTAACACACTGACTATACATTATGAACTAGAAAAGACACAGCACTTTTCCTGCATCAAGGAAGACCTGAGATAAGCAGGACCCTTTGCAGTTACTGGTGCCTCCGAACCATGTACATCAATCTTTAGCCATTGCAGTAAGATAATATGGGTGTGAACAGCTTTTTTCTTCTGGAGACACTACAAAGCATCTTTAATAATTTTCTAAAAGCAATACATGACATCAGATTCAATTATTTCCAGTGTATCTTAGTGCATCTTTTCAGCCACACTGAAATATGGATGGATATTGGAAGGTTTTAATTATGTTTCTAAACAAGAAAAATGAAGCTCCCAGTGGATGTCTAAATATTTTTCTCTTTTATTGCCCTTTGCAACATTTGAGCAGGTAGTAATGTGCTTGAGCAGACCAACATGGAAAGAATTAATGTGCTGCTTCACAGTTCAGAGAAATGGAAGTTTTCACTCACTAATAACTGTGAAAGATCTGCATGGGCTGTAACCAAACGCCGATGACAATCTGGGATCATCATCCGTGATTCCTGCAGGACTTCCATCTGAAAAGGTGAAGACATACAAACACATTCACTTCAGTGACACACATGAACGTAAAGAGTCAGTTGTCGGTTGTACTAGTTGAACTTCAATAACAAAAAGTGTTTTGAAGAATTAGGCTTTAGCACTTCCCAACCTGTTATAATGCCATAATGTTACAGCTACTGGCCAGAAAGGGTGGAGGCTAACATCACATTTCCAAACAAGTCCCATATTTTGATTACTACTGCTCCTTGTTTACATTATAAATTCTGCTAATGCCTGGTCTGTAGTGTAGACTTGCTTATGCAGACAAAACAAATGGCACCAATTATGACAAAAAAATAAATAAATAAATCAAATATAATCAATTCTGCAAAAACACAAAACAATTTTCTATAACTTCTTAAAGAATTTCATGGTCTTTTTAAAATTATTTGTAATGGAATTCCCATGAATAATACATCAATACACACCCACTGTTTTGTTTGCTGAACAATGACTGATGCATAGTCGTTTGAGTGGCCCCTGGTTGGGTTTTTTTTAAATAGGTCTAAACCAGCAGAGTTCCAGTGTTCAGTCCACAAAATATTTGCCCCTCCAGATTTGTGAATTTCACATTTGCAGTTTAGGTTATTTGTGAGTCGGCCATGAACAATTAAAAAGAAATATTTTTGAATCTTGACAAACGATTGCAGAAACTTGCAGACGACGCACAAGCCAAAAATATGGTATATCATTTGGATCACATAAAGTCACAATATATAAATGTTAGTGATACATAGCATTTATTAGTGTAAGTGCATACTATATCTTTAATATTGAAAGTCTTGGCTTGGGTACGCCATGCATCTTTGTCTCAGCAACCAGATTCACTCATGTGTTAGCTGTCTTTGTGACGATGGAATCTCGCATTTCTCGCAGTAACTTCTAAACTTTTCAGTACCATTAATTTAGAATGTTTTTAACAATGGGACTAAATGTATTACATACAGGGGTATAACTTACATGGTTTGTATATCATATGAAAAAGTCTAGATATGAAATAAAGCAATTTGACATGAAAAGTGTACAATATAATACTGTTTGTTTAGAAATTGGTAAATAGATTTTTGTGTTATCATTCATGCTAGCTAACTGTTAGGCCTATGAGTTGTTGTTTGGGGTGCCCGAGTATTATTCGCGAATTGTGACATTCTTGGGTATCTTCTGCTCTAAACCCTAATAAATGTAAACGGGTTATTGTAATATTAAACCTTTCACCTTTTTCTTATGCAGCCAAACACTTTAGCCTGTAACAATATCAACAAACAAAAATATCAGGATTTTGCAGATACATTTTATACCATTAGTATCAAGGTGCCAAGGTCTAAACATGAGGAGCAAAAAGAAAACATTAGTAATATTTACACATGCTTGCGTATATGGTATCTTACATTGCAAAAAAAAAGTGAAAAGTGTGTGCCAAGTCATCGCTAACAAGTTAAAACTCATGCAGCTTTAGTAATACCAAATTTATGAGTCCAGACAGGCACCCCACTTTTACGTAATAAATAAACATTGTACTCTTATATCACAGATAATTATGGCATGAAAAACGTTATTGAGCTATTGATGATATGTTACAGTCACAGCAGGGGCCCTCCACTTTTAGAGGCAAATCCGGTGTGAGAGGAAAGCAGAATTCAGCAGACTCACACTCCTGAAGTTTTCTATGCATAAAACATTGCAGAGTGTGTTAGGCCCAAAGCGTGGTGCCCTTCTGGAGAGGCAAGGTCTTGGCTAACATGGTCAGACACACTAACCATTAAGAAGTTTCTCCAGAACTAGTGCAGTTCTCCGAGGTTTTTCAAAAATGTCTCCATTTAAATTCATCTTTTGAACCATTGTTATAGCTTAACCCGACCTGTAACATTTTCTATACAAATACGTGTAAAGACTGGAAAATGTGTATTTTACACATATTATTACATAGATATAGTGGAAAAAGAATCAGTTCTTTATAAACAAGTCTCAGGTAATCTTACTGTGCATCCAAACAGCAACATATACAAGTTGTAAGTGGGTAGTTAAAGAGGGCCATTAAAATCAGCCACTGCACAGGCTTCTGTTTGAATATCAGAATAAGCCATATTCATACTTCAGAGATTCACCAAATCTTCCACAGCAAGAGGGCAACAGTCAATTTTGATTAACACATTAAATGCAATTTGAAATGTTGCCACTCTGGTCTCAATGGCTTGGGTCCATGACAGCATGCTTAGAAGCATCATTCACAGACTGAAATCCGTGCTACATTCCACAACTGTAAGCAGGGAATCTCAAGGACAAGAGAGTGAAACACAAGTCATCTTTTTAATGCTTTGGAATATTCCATCAGCTAGGGATAAGAAAAGCAGCTATAAGATATTGATTAAAAAACCCTGATCTCAAATTAACCTCAGCATTAACCCGCTTTAACTTTGTAACATTAACTTTGTAGCATTAACTTTGTAACATTTATTTCCTCATTCTGACCTCCAGGGCAAATACTCTAATTAAAATATAGTGATTTGCAACTTTAGTCCACTGTAGATTTGCTTGGTTCCAAGCCATTATTTTTGGAAAACAGGTCTGTGAACATTATTCTGGCTATATAAAAGGTGCCAATTGTCACCTTAAAGTAAATCTTTGCCTGGTGATATGACTTGCTGCATGACATATTTTATTAAAATATCTGCATATTGTTAATTTTGTATTATCAATACCTGCCCAAGAACTTAAGCTTGAGGTGTCTGTAAATAAGTGTGCCCCCTATCTTAATTTCTTGACCTGGTTTGTTTTACAAATGGCCACATCCAATACTGCGCACAATGTAACACGTGTCAACATATCAAATCTTATACAAACCAACAGAGAACATACAGATGTGACAACCCTTGCTATTATGAGAAACACAATAACATACAACTCTGCCAATCCACTCATATTAAAGGACTGAAGTCTAGAACCGAAGGATTCAATTCTTTTGAAAGCTAGAGCTAAAATATTTACTATGCACCTGCTGCGAGCAACCAATAATGTGAATGGTTAACAAATCCTATAAATTAAAAGGTTCCCAATTTAAACAATAACAAGTAGCAGGAAAATGTCCAATTCAAGAAATCACAATGGGAATGGTTTTACCTCTTTTTATTATTAGGAATTTATTATTAGATTATTAGGAAAATATTCTGTTCTATTTAATCTTCCCATCATTCAAAAAGCACTTTCCCATTTAACTACCTACAGACAAAAATACAGATATAGCAGAAACTCAAACAAAAACAACATGCATGTGTTTTGGGAAAATTCTACCACTCCTCCTCTCAGTTAATCTATAAAGTAGCAGAGACTAAAAGAAGACATAAAGGAGACGGCGGGTTGCGAGGGACAAAGGCTAGCTCATGCTTAATTCTCCCTGCCATTCATTCTGAGTGAAGTGACAGCCCAAAAAGGAGGAGGACTTGGGTCATCGGTCACTCAGAGGTACCAAATTAGCAACATGTGCTAGTAATTATGAAATTCTTGCAAAGTTAAATAATGTAATTAAATGTATAAGCAAATTAAAAGTGTGAATGATTCATTTCTCCAGCCTGCTTTGCAGTGTAGTGCTACTTATTGTTGACATTTTTTTCGACAGAACACTGTTCACTTGTTCTCAACATTAAAGTCGAAAATGACTGTTGAAAAATGAATATCCCCACAAAAATATTTAGAAATATTCAAAAGCTATGCAATCGATCGAGGTCATTTTGTACAGTCCAGTAAAAGTGAGTTAAACTATATTTACTGTGATGGGCTCTTGGTATTACCTGGTACTTTCAGCTTCTAAGGGTACCATACTAAGCAGCTAGCAGAGTCCACAGATTAAATATTACATCAAACTAACAAATTAAAACTAAAACTTCTATGAAATGCCCCAAATTAAACTGATTAAATACATCGAATGACTATCCTTCGTAGTAGTAAGTTACTAGAGTTCATGCAGTAGGCAATTACGGAGGACTTGCAATATCTGTGGGCTATATATCAGCTTAAAGTGTCTGAAAAGGCCAGATCTGTAGCTAGTTATCAGCAGAGACATGACAGTACCACATCCAGTGGTTATGGATTTGCTCCTATTGTAGTGTACTTTAAGCTAACATTTAAACAAGAAAAACTTTTTAAATCATTTCTGATTAGGGTAATTTACAAACAGAAAAGCGAAACAAACATTCTGTTATAACCTTTGACAACCACATGATCAAACCATTTTGAATAACTTGCCTGGTTTGGTGTCACTTGCCCACATATAAACAAGAATCAGTAATTAGCTACTTCTGCTAACCAGAATCAGGTACACATCTTATTGGCACATAATAAGAGAAAAAAAATCTGCACATCCCTCAGCACACATTTCTTATACAAAAAACAGCCTTTGCCAACTTACACTAACCCTTACCATTAAAACTCTTTTACTCTTACTTGTACAGCTTGTAATATTTAGGTCATATGCTAAATCCAATAGGAAATACAGATACTGAAGCATGAGGCCAAAAGAAACGGTGATTAGACGAAAATACCAAAATTTAATCCACAATATTAAATTACTGAGAAATCATCCTCCAGAATACCTGTTTTTTAATGACGTATTCGTCTGCAGCTTCTGCCTTTAGATGCTCAATCTTTTCTTCCTGCTGTTTGGCTTCTTTTATATACAGAACTTCTTCTTTTGCTAACCTATAAACAGGTAGACAATGCATATAATTTAGCTGATTTACACATTACATCATACTGAAGTAGGCATTTTTTGAAGTGTTTTGCTTACAAATACCCAAAAATATCACAATAACAAAAATGTGACATTTAAAAACAAAAGAACAGGCCAGCATAAAACTAAGTAGATAACAATAGTATAAAGTTTAAAAACATTTAAAAATGTTCAGTACACAAATGTTATTAGGTACCATAGAAAGCTACAGACATGAGACTGCTACCAATTCTGTCCTCAATCTCATTCACCAGTATTCCGCAACATACAAGGAATCAAACTTACGTCATACTGAGCAAACATTTTCATTCCATTCAAATTTTGATTGTCTGTATCCATAAAAGTCATACGAAAAAAAACGCAAAATGCTGCCAACACTTAGTCCTCCTAAGCGGCGACACGGTCAGAGAAATCAGCCGCAATTCGCCAACATTTCTCCACTCCTAGGGTGGTATCAGTTCTAAAACTCTAGTCTGCCACTGGTCTGTCTTTAGTTTTTATACTGATGCTATAAATCTGCCAATTTGCAACCCAGCTGCATGCTCATTAGCCGCGATCCGTGGCGGTTCAGCTCCTTTCTGCTCATTCCACTAATCTCCTGTCTTTACTCCATTTATTTGCCACTTCTGCTACTGCTCCTCCACAAAATACAGCACTGCCCCTTCTAGGATTAATTGATCATCAATTTAGTTCTAATTTGGACCAAGTCAGGTGGTAAATGGGCCACTTTTGCTTGATTGTTAGTGAAATGTGTGCAAGTACATTGATAAATTTTGATTATTTATCAATTACCAGCAAATGAACTAAATCTATTGAATAAATTCCAACCTGATTGCCATAATAGAGTTTGAAAATATCGCTATTGATAATGATTCCAGCTAATAGTCTTTTCCGGCTCTAGTTGCTGGCTTGTCAGAATGACAACAAAGAATTCATTTTTCATATAGTCAGTTGCATGTGCATGAGTAATCCTTCATTAATCAGTTACATTATGGGGCCGCTTCTCAGTAATGTGTGTTGCTTTGCTCAGAAAGCCTAAAACACTTTGTCATATTTTATGTCAATTACCAGTAATTTTAATACGTTTCCATCAAGGCATACTGTAATAGTTAACATATGCTAAGGTAAAGGCCTTAAGCCTTCTTGAGATGAGTTATATTACCATTGCAGTTGTTTAGCCAGGCAGTTGGCAAGATTCAAATAACTAACGACAGGCTAATGAAAAAATGTCCCTTGATCTTAATTTCTTATTTTCTCAGACTGAGGTACTTATATGAAGGGTGGAGCTGAGCTCGTTTTAAATGGATCTGCCACTGTGTTTTCCCAGTTAATGGAAAAGCAGCTCTCTGGAAAATAGAAAAAAGAATTAGACCCGACACACATTCAAGTAGTTTAATACTGTATTTTTGAGCCGTGTACCCAGTGCCAGCTGGAATGACAAAAGTAAATTACTGTTGTCATTTTATTAAGGACATCCGCTGTGCTGGTCACCAACTAAAATGTGCACCATTGCAGGATAGCTATGTGCAGCATTTCTTAAAAACCGAAGAATGACAAAGGACCTGCAGTGGTTTATAATGCTTTCCATGGGGACTACAGTTCTAGTTAAGGGTCAAATTCAGATACACAATTTCTTTGCATTTAAATAAGCAGCCTTAGAAATCTTAAAATGAAATCTTTGCAAGATCAGACAAAAAAAGAAACTATGTGTGGTTATTAAAAAAAAACATTCATGTGAAAGGCGACAAATTAATAAACACTAACAGAAGGAAGAATCAGAAAGACAGTTTTACATAGACAAAAGAAGCAACTATTTAATTCATAAAGTGTTAGGCACCAGAGTTTGAGTAAGGTCTTAGACAATCTCAAATATAAAAACAAAGCATTACCAAGGCTTCAGTTCAGCATAATAACCCAGGCTTTGATCACAACACTAATGAACAACATTTCACTGAAGTAATTGCAATTAAAGCAGTTAAACTGCCTTTCCAAATATGGTTTAGCTTCAATTAGCTTGCCCAGACCTAAAAAAAGCAGCATATGACTGAAGTAGCTCTTGGCTTCAATGATTTAAAGGACGATGCCTTATTTAAAAATCTTAAATGAAATAATGTGCAGAAGAGCTCACAACTACTACTGTGTGCTGAATGTTTAGTAACAAGCATTACACTCATATATTCCAAAAGCAGATGGACTTTGAATAATATTTCTAGGGAATAATGAAAAGGAAAACTTGCAAATGTTTACATGGCAAAACATCATACAGGTGACAAAAAAAATCTTAGTAAACAATAAAAGTTCATGCAAATGCCAGTCATATTTCTGTTAGTAGTTTCACAGCTGACAATGTTTGCTACAATGTAAATACACAAGACTAATCTAACAGCCAAACTGCATGTAGCTTAAGACGACTCACAGTACAGAAACTTGGCATCTGTAACTGGCAAATGACCACTTTACCTGGCAATATCACATTTTGAACCTAACTTGAGCAGTGTGAGAAATATGTATATAAATGCATGCCAAATACATAATTACTAACTTTGTAATTATAACTTCTGACAACTGTTTTAGAACTTAAATACCTGAAAATGAGTGTTATCCTTTATTATCCCGGATGTATGATGCGACACTATTTGGACAAAAGTATTGGGACACACCTCTTAAATGAATTGAATTCAGGTGTTTCATGCAGACCCATTGCCACAGGCGTATAATATCAAGCACCTAGCTATGCAGTCAGGTTTACACACATTTGTGAAAAAAATGTGTCTTCCTGAAGAGCTCAATGAATGCAAGCATGGTACTGTCATAGGATGCCACCTTTAGCGGTTTTATTGCAAGTGATAGAGTTTAGAAACGACAGAAACTCAGTGACGAAGTGGGAGATGACGCAAAATAAGTGTTACAACAACAAGGTTGCTGAGTGCTGAGGCACATAGTGCGTAAAAGTTGTCAACACTCTGTTGACTCAATAACTGCAGATATCCAAACTTTCTATGGCATTAACCCCAGCACAAAAGCTGCACCAGGAGCTTCATGGAATGGGCTTCAATGGCCGAGCACCTCCATGAAAGCCTCACATCGCAAAGCACAATGCCAAGTGTCAGATGGAGTGGTGTAAAGCATACTGCCATTGGACTCTGGAGCAGTGTAAACGTGTTCTGTGGAGTCATGTTTCTTCATCTTGCAGTCGGAGTTTGGCGGAAATCAGGACAACGTAACTTGCCAGCCTGCATTGTGCAATTGTAAAGTTTAGTGGAAGAGGGATAATGGTATGGGGTTGTTTTTCAGGGGTTGGGCTAAGCCCCTTATTTCCACTGAAGGGAACTCTTAATGCTTCACCATACCACGACATTTCGGACAATTCTATGCTTCCAGCACTGTGGGAACAGCTTGTGGAAGGCCCTTTTCTGTTCCACCATGACTGTGCCCCAGTGCACAAAGCAAGGTCCATGACATGGCTGGGGGAGTTTGGTGCAGAAGAACTCGACTGGCCCTCACAGAGCCCTGACCTCAACCCCATCAAACACCTTTGGGATGAACTACAATGGAGACTGCAAGCCAGGCCTTCATGTCAAACATCAGTGGCTGACCTCACAAATGCTCTTTTGGATGAATGGACAAAAAAATCCACAGATACTCTCCAAAATCTTGTGGAAAGCCGTCCCAGAAGAGTGGTAGCAAAATGGGATGCCATAAAAAATCCCTGTAGGTGTAATGGCCAGATGTCCCAATACTTTTGTCCATATACTGCAATTCTACAGCATGCCCTGTGACATCCTGCCAATTTGTAACGTCACATCCTTATTGCAACCACCAAATAAGGTACTAATTACAAATCTAACATCTGATTGCCAACACTGTGGGAGAAGTTCATGATATTTAATTCGGTTAGCGGAGGATGGCACATGCTACTGGACATTGCTTTATTAAACATAAGGACATCCCGAATTTATACAGATTCCTAATATTCCTAATTAGGAGCACTACTAATCTGCTTACTAAATTATGGCCGTAAGTAAATTTTTGTATAGTACCGAGAGTCTGGTGTCTGGACAAATGTTTCGTTCATCATCTAAAGCCCTGGTGATTATTGCGCATGCACCATGTAATTGAGAGTATATCACAATGTGATATCATGCAGCCTTAATGATAACTAACCCATGAGATTGCAGGGATACATCAAATCATTCCACCAAAATAGGAAAATCTACAGATCACTGTCAATACAATTCATCATCTATGGAATGCACTTCTTTGACCACTGCCTGAGGATTTCGTTCAACAGGTAGCACTAACCGGCCAAAAGTGCACAATTGGGTGTGTAATGAGCAAAAATATTTGTTAAAACCCACTGCAAATTAATGCAGTCACAGGTCTATTAAATTAGCTTTTCACATTATTTATAGAAACAGCAATTTGTGAATATCACATAAAACATTTTCTGTTTCTGATATCTATGCATGTTGCACAGCATGATCAATCATACATTAAACAATAATCAAACACTAAATATTGCTAAATTGAGCACTCAATTTCATCTATTTCCATACATAATTAAGCACACTTTAGCATATTTATGTCATTAGTGCCATTTAGGTTATCAGTATGAGCAGCACAACGTTTTGTCACAATAAAGCTTGCAATAAAATAGGCGTCTTCGGTCTTATATTTAAACTGAAGAGCAAATCATTTTTTGGAAGACTGGTAGGTTAGAGTAAAACTAGGCATCCCAGTTCAAATATGGCAATCAACAAACTTTTTAAAATATCTTGCATTTCTGATTCCCCCCACCCCCCCAATTGTTTTTACACAGTAAAACGTTCCTCTCTCTGACAATCATGACAATTTTTGCTAGGGCTGTATGATATCACATTGCGATGTACCTACAATTATATGGTGCATGCACAATAATCACCAGGGCTTTAGATGATGACCGAAACATTTGTCCGGATGCCAGCTTCTCGGTGCTACTACGAACGTTTACTTACGGCCACAATTTGGTAAGCAGACTAATAGTGTGCCTAATTAGGAATATTAGGAATCTGTATAAATTTGGCATATTCTTATGTTTAATAAACGTATCAGATTTTAAACTGCAAAAAGTTACCAACACCGGCACCTTTTTGTTATCATGTTTATCCACAATGTATCCTCTTTCAGTAGATGTTGTGGCTGCTGAGCTGTCATTGTCTTCACTACCACTTCAGTGTTTATTGCGTCCATCACACAGCAGAAGAGTAGCATGCGGCGTGCTCCACTAACTGACTTTAACAAACATAAGGATACTAGGGCTGCAACGATTCATCGCGTAACTTGAACAACTTGATTACAAAAAATACTCAATGCAAATTCTTTACTTCAATGCTTCGTTTAATCCACAAGACTATGTACTGCTCAGTGATCACCGTGTTTCACACGGAGGATTATTACTGTCACAGTGTGCTTACGCTGCATTACGTGTAGCAGAGCGGTAAAGCCGTAGAAAAAACAATGGCGACACTACCATAGGGACCCATGGTAAAAAATGCTGGAGAAATTTCCAGTAAACTTCCAGGTCATGGGGAAGGTAGTTCCAAACCTTGACATTCACAGCATAGAATCCCGTTCATTTCCATTGCTTACCAAACACTTTAAGTAGTATGTTGATAATTTTTTTTTTTATTATTATTATTTTAATACATTAACAGACATTAATATACTAAATATGAGGTTTTTATATGTGCTCAGCATTAGCTGTTAATGTTTATTATGATTATTAAAATTAATAATTATGAAGGTAGCTTAGCAGCTATCGAGGCTAACGTTCCCATTTCACTGATGATTTTGTCAATTACTATTAACGCAGGCTATCTACATATTAAGTTGTTCTGGTTATCAATAACTTCATAATTATAGTTAGCTGTACTGCTATCATTTTAATACACCTTAAACTGATTAAAATCAGTTTCCTGCTCTTCTTGGGTCACATGGTTCAGTGTGAGTTTACTACCAAATTTATGGCAAAATAGCTTAAATTATTTTGTGGCAATTTACCACAAATACACTGTGGTATAGTGTCTGTATTTTTATGTGTGCTTTTTAAGTGCTGCATTTGGAAACCATGCTCGAACAAAAAGTGCTTTTTTTCCACATTATTTCATCTCCGTCATGTTGAATTACTTAGAATATCATTGAAATAAAATGAAAACATCCATTTGTCCATACTGACCTATATTTTTTACCCTTATTACCCCCACCCCACACTCTTTGTCCCTAAAGTGTGAGGTGTGAGTTGGACACGACATTTAGTGGTAGTTTTTGTAATATCTGTCCAATTTAGCTTGTTTTGTGGATAAAGAATTGAATTTGAATTTAGTGATTAATTGTCATTGTTGGCACACCACAATGAAATTTGTTCTCTGCATTTAACCCATATGTGACATAGCAGGGGGCAGCTAATTCAGCGCCCGGGGAGCAGTGCTTGGGGGCGGTACCTTGCTCAGGGTACCTCAGTGGTGCCTTGCTGGTCAGGGATTCGAACCTGCATTCTTTTCAATTCAAGTGCGCATCCCTAACCATTAAGCCACCACTGGATTTAAGCCAACAATGGATTTTCTTCACTGGTCACTTTTGACAGGTGGGTGTTTTCTATACAAGTAAATAAACCAGAAGGCATATTTTGCCTGACAACCTTTATGAAACATTATACATTATTATTATTTGTTTATTATGATTTTTTCCCTTAAAAATTACGGAATTAAGTTTTAGCATGCTGCAGGCAAAAACAGTAACTTCCAGCTTGCCGGAGGAGCAGGGCTTCAGATGTAAAAAGCTGCATTTGTTTAGAACTGTTCTTAGTGTTTGGGGAAAATGTATTAAAAGGATCCAAGGTATGTAATAGTGTTTCCTGAAAGTCCCATGTACACAAGAGTTTAGAAAAAAAAGACATGTACATAAATGCACTAAAAGGGTTTAAATCTTTTGACAGATATTGTATGCAGATATCCATTAAAAATGTCTCTAAAAATCAAACCAATGAGTTGTTCATTTTGAGAGACCTGTCTTTTTTCTCTTTTGAATAGTTACTATTGTTCTTTAATAAGAAAAGTATTTATCTGATTACTCAACTGATGGACTAATCAATAGAACGCTTGATTACTAAAATAATCGATAGCTGCAGCCCTAAAGGATACACCGGATTCACACAGATTACTAACTTTTGGGCGTCACAATACACAACTCACTAATGTTTTATGTGCATTACTAATCTGCTTACCAAATTGTTGGCATAAGTAAATGTCCGTAAAGTATCAAAGAGATGTATCCAGACAAATGTTTCGCCTGTCATCTAAAGCCCTGGTAATTGTTGAGCATGCACAATATAAATTGTGATGTGATATTGCGGAGCCCTAATTTTTTTTCAGTAATTTTTACATAAAATGACTAAAATCACACTCCAACACTGAGATCATGTAAGAGTTATCTGTATTTCTGCAAACTGCACTGTTATGCGTTTAACCACATGCGAACCGTCATCACGGCAGACTTCTGATAGAACAAGGTATAATGAAGACTTAAACAGATAAACAGCTATAACAGCAGTAGCCCGGGGACATGCTCTATTAAATACTTCCTCTCTCAATGTACCCAATAATGTGTGACTTCCCCAAAGGAAATTAGCAAAGAACAAAGAACAAAATAAAACCACCAATGCAGTACTGCTCCAGCAATTCCCATTTTTAAAACACCAAGCTAAATTATATGGATTCAAAAAACACATGCAAAAAGCACCTCATTAGCCTGTTGGGGTTTGCTGAAAAGCCTGTACCTAAACAGAGGACACTTAAAAGGGAACCATGCATTAACATGAATCAAGTGTTTTCTGTTTAAAACTCATCCAATTAATTAAATCATCCATTATTAAACTAACAAATAGGTCATTAAATTTGGTAATTCAGCATGGCACCATTTACTGCACAGCACAAAGACGGCTTTGGTACAACAGAATATGTAAGTATTGGACTATCCTTTTTCTGATAATGTGATTTAGATCTGGTTATATTTTGGCCTTTGCGCATGCCTAGTTTCATCATGTTACCTTGCCAACCACCTTCTTCACAGACAAGCTTTGACAGTAATGTCCCTTACAGAACAAAACGTACCCAGATAGGTGTGCATTCAGCAAAAACTACCAAGCACAGCTGAAACGGTTTTCTCTGATGTAGCATTTGGGATTAGAGGAAACATAATATTTTCTCTCATAATTACCAACATTCCCATTTCAGGCCAATTTAAGCTGTTTTTCACATCTGCATTTTGTTTTTTAATCTAGATTAAATACATTTTTTCATCAATACTATAGCACAAAACATTAAATTACGTACTCAACAATGATTCACTCAAATCATTTAGGTTGTAGAAACAATCTTTGATCCAGATTGTTTATCACTTACAAATGTACAATGACACAATAGCTGATTTAGAAAAATGTCTAAACATTTTATAGATTGAAAGAGAATAATGTCTGCATATGAAAGCTGTAGCCAAGGGGCAAATCTGAAAGAATTTAAATCCCAGAAAAAAAATCAATCTGATATGAAGAACCAACCCTAAAAACAACCAATAGAAATTATTATTTTGTATCTATGTGACTACTATTGAAAGACACACAGGTCAACATAGGAACAAAACACCACAATTTTACAGAGATAGCTCAGAGAATTTGCCAAAATTTTAGCAAACTACTGGACACACCTGAAAATGTAAAAAGTATTGGCCCAAGGTTTTAAAATAGTTGTCTTACTTTACCAGGGCTAAGACGTATGGTAAAAGAGGCAATATACTTATGTTGTTGTGCTGACTTTTGTAATGAGCGAAAGGGATAAAGTTGTTATGGTAACAAATTTAGATATTTTTTAAATTACGATTACTATCCCCCTTTGGTAAAAAAAAAACAAAACAAAAAAAAACAGCCAAACAGCCTTTAGGGGAAAAACAGTCAAACAGCCTTTAGGGGAAAAACAGCCAAACAGTTATTTTATTCTTGAAAGCAAACACTCCAGTTTTAAAATATTTAAATCACAATGAGTTCAACAAATTTTAGAATTTATTTCCGTTAGGAAGAAAAAAACGCTTAGAGAGAAACTTATTTCAATAATTATAGGCAGAAACGGTCTTATTTCAATAACTACAAGCAGAAGACGGTCTATTAATTTGAATTATATTCACCTACACAAAATACATAAACAAATATATTGAGGTTCAGTCAACTAGTTAGCCGAATATGAACGCTGCATGAGAACCTTACTGCTTTGCTTTCCTGCAAATCTGTACATACTGAAAATTAAAACAATAGTTTCCTAGCTGTAGTAATACAGTAATTATTTTAAAAAGGCTCACTAACTTGAGCAAGAACGGCGACTGCTAGTTTAAATTACCCATTTAGCTTTATAGCAACCTAGCTCTAGAAGATCATCAGACCTTTACTGGGTATAGGACTGGTTTTTGTAGACGTGGAAAAATACATATTATTAAAAAACAGTAACTTGTGTACTGAAAATTGAGCACTATAAGGATTACTGAATGTTCCATTTAACTACTGTAGTGTGTTTCATACAACATTAGCATATCACTGCTAACGCTTCGGCCTACAGCTGTGAACTCTCACAGGCCGGTTCTTATTTCTATTCAAGACAGTTAAAATAGCGGTTTAGACTGCATCTCTAATTTGTCCCCCGTCAGTTATTTGTGAAGATACACTTACCGCTTCACTACACCGGTTTTAATTTTAATTTGCCGTACTCGCGGGTCCGCCATAACGACCACGGTTTTTGTCTTTTATACGCCGAGATTAGGAACAGCAAGGTAAACAGCAGCTGAAGAAACGGCACTGTCACTGGCGCTCCTGCGCTACGTCTGAACGCGCTGACGTAGGCACCACGTGGGAAGGATGACAACGTATTCATGCGCTACCGAGTTCGTTCCCACTATGCGCATTGCGTGGCGCTTTCCATCAACGCGCGCGTTCTGCCTTTCGCTAGGACATCATGCATTGCATAGAAAACGATGTATGATGTTCCCAGTAGCGCGCTTAGTTGGGGTGCAATTTGAAAACGGACTGCTGCACGCATTTCTCCGCGCTGGGCACTCCCATTGATGACAATGAAAAATGGACACAAACGCACTCCAACGTGTTTTTGCCCCCTCATTCTCCCCACAAACACTAGAGAGAATCATGCACAATCATAGAAACGGTTAATACAATGCAACATTAAGAACGTATAAAGACGCGCAAGAACTTGGACAAACGCGAGATGAAAACGCAGAAAAATAATAATAATTTTAATAACGCAGTGCGCTTTTCCTTGCGTTTTTTGGTTTCCCTTGTGTGAACATAGTCTTAATCATACAAGATTTTATGTGTACCATCAAGGTATAATGGCTTTAGGGTCATGTGTTATAGAAGTTTAGCTCTTTATGAGTTTATTGTTTCAGTCTGAATAAAAATATGCCAAAACTCAGCCTTTCACTTATTCGCATATTTACAGAGTATCCTCGCATCAGTATATATTTAGCATTAAAATAAGTTCCTGTTCTCATCGTCATTTTCTGTAATCATATGGACATTGTTTTGGTTTTGTACCACAGAAGCATCCTCCATTCTTCCATCAATCATTATAAGGTCCATAAACTGGACAGATTTCCCTAAAAAGGTTCTCAGTTAAAATCACAAGTTTGATCCAGGTCTAGAGCTACACTCAGCCACTTGTATATTTTCAGTAATTATTTATCTATGGCAGGGTCATGACGAATAATTAAATATTAGAAAATTACGCAGAGTACACACTGGACGGGAAGGAAATCCATATGTATAAGTCGCAGTTTGCTTCAGCATCGTCTCGTTTGATTATTTTTTTCAAAGAGGTTTAGTAAAAGGTTTTAAACAGTTCTGTAGCTAAGTATCAAAGTATTGTCTTCTTTAACAACTGACTATAGTTTCATTGTGAGGAACAAGGCGGTACATTCATGATGTTGATGATAAGAATGAGCAGTGGTATTTTAAACAGTTTAGTGTGGGATCAGCAATTTCAACTAACATTAAGACAAAAGTTGCAGTCCCAACTGTCCCACAAGGTTACAGTAATCTTTATTCTAAAGAGAATGAAGAACTTCTGGTTGGGGAGTTAAAATTTTGACCGAACACCATCAAGGTGGAACAACAAAGGAAACGTAACATACTTCAAAGTTGAAGTGTTCTGATTATTATGAAAATCTGAAGCAATGAGTCTTGTTAAAATAGCACTGTATCTTTCTCTATAGTAATGAAAAAGGTAATCATATCACTGGCACAGATTTGGGTATGGGTGGTAGGGACATGTCATTTACATTTACAGCATTTGGCCCTTAGCCAGAGCGACTAAAATAAGTGCTTAGAAGTCTCATCTGTGAATACATTCTGAAGCCTCCTCCTTTCTTCCTACCAATATTGTAGGAGTACCGTGCGTGTTCAGGGGAGTGGGGAGATCGGGGATGATTTGGTCCCTACCAATGCTGAAACCAAACCTGCACCCTGGAATGATAGACTAATCTAACAAACAAACTGATTTTAAGAATAAAAACATCAAACAAACTGCGTAAACAGTGACAGGCAAATATTAACAGCTCCCTCTTGTAGCACACATACATTACTGCCATCTAGAGTGAGTCATTTTTAACCTAGGAACACTATAAATTAATATTTCACCTATACAAAATGAAATGATTAAACAAATTTCCACACAAAGGAAAATGTTATTGGCAGTTAGAATGCAGGAATGCAACTTGGGCATTAATTAAAACATTTGGAAATGTAATGTTAATTTAATTATATTATTTCTAATGACCAAACAATCCAGCACTATTGACCAAATGCCTTAGAAATATCATTCTGAACAAAATTTGCTTGCCGTATTTTGAGACCACAAATATCTCCACCTGTAAAAGTGCAGATCCTATCATTAAATCTAGTTATTCCCATCAAGCACCTTCATTGTTAATTAATGTGATGATTTTGGTGACAAATCAGACCTCTAACCAGCAGGGACTTTACCCCACATGTTTCAGCCACACCATGCAGCATTGGTATGAGGCCAATCACTGTTCATTTATGCTGGTTTTTAAAGCTTTAAATGCATCGGCGGTTTGCTAAGTCAGTCCTTTAAAGGGGGGTATTTCTAATACTTTGGGCAAAAAGGCAGGTGCTCAGGCACCCCCAACCACCCCCTTTTCTGCACGTGCCTGGAGCACTTTACTTGTCAAAATGTGAGATGATGTGGGGTGTTCAACCACATCACCACTCAAACAATATTTCTAATGTAATATCTTTTTTAGCATGGATTTTGTCAATAAAGTGAGTATGTAATTAGGAAAGATCTTCAATATAAATACGTGCCTGGTAGGGTCTGGCTGCAGAGTGGAGAGGCTGCATGTTCACAGAATGACCAAGGCAGCTGGACACCCTATAACCATACTGGGAAGATCAGCTCAGCCAGCCAAGATATAAGGCTTTGGCAATTACAAGGGTAAAAAGCTGCTTATTCTGCCAAAAGACGCTCATCTGAAGAGGAAATGTAGTAAAACAAACGAAAAATAAACACATATATCATTGTATTGTATTTTTAATTAGTGCTATAATAATGCTATGGAAATACCTATGTCAAATACAAATATGTACAGAACTAACACCTGGGAACATTCATTCAGATATAAATTACGGAATTACATGAAATACTGAACTGAACAGAAAAAAGCAGTAAGCCACATGCCGAATTAATATTGTGCCAACAATGCCATTGCTGTTCTGGCTGGTAATGTTGTTGCCCTCTGCTGATTAGAAAGGGCAGGGAGGAGAAGCATACGGTGATGCAGGCTCAGATACCTTGATCACCTCGATCACAGATCACCTCTCCAATCGTCCATAACACTCCATCCACTGCATATTTGGTGTCATGCTGAGCAGCATGGGGCGCCAAGTGACCCATCCTCTTTGCTCTTACACTAAAAATTTCAGTCTCAGTGTTATGACGTGATTGGAAGCCAGGCTGAAAGATGTTTAAGTAAGTATTTTCATTTAAGAAGTTGTTGAGTTGATTGTGAAGGGAAGATTTGAAATGTATGTCTTACAGAGGCATCCAGATTGTGATTTTTCAGAAGGAGATTAATAACCAATGACTTTGACTTCGGGGAAATGCCCGAGAGCCCCTCACACATGTCATGGCACATTCCTTGCTAAGCCATTTAAAAAGTTGGTAGTCAGAGTGTCGAGACAGCAGGTAGGTAGCTTACAGTGCCACATTCTTGACAACACCCGAAGAATGCGCACTGGATTTTAACATTATTACCAAATATTTTCTGTGAGGTGGTAAAGATGGCATGGTTTAATTTTTCATGTTATTTCTTTAATTTTATCATTGAAGAAAGGAGTCATTATATTTATGTTGGATTGGAGATGAGAGGCAAAGTGTGTCGGGGGATTTATTAGCTAAGCGACAGTATCAAATAGGGTACCTGAAATTTGCTTATTTCAAAGTTAAAAGTACAAAGTCTAGCTAATAACAGGCTGGCCTGGGCTACATGTTTTACCAGTCTGCAGGAGCGGCTGGTGGGCTGAACAAACTTTTGAGGAAACCTCGTGGAAAACCTTTGATGAAACCTTCTTGGAAACGGTGGTGGAGGGTCAACAGTATCTCAGCTGTATTCTACACTTAATAATGAGGCCCATTCTCTAAACAAAGAGCAGGAACAGTTGAGGAATACCTTCAACCACAGACTCATCTCTCCAAGAGACACAACTAAGTGCCTACTGCATTGTTCAGTGCTTTGGGTCAACACCTCACTAACCCAACCCAGCTTGAGACACAAACCCAACTTTCTCTGAGCTATCTCTGTATTTTTGGCACCAAATTACCCATTTTACATGTCTGCCTGTTTGTCAAATTATTTATGCTTATTTATACTTGTTATTTATTTATTTAATCATTATTTTCGGTAGGACGCTAATGTGCTTAAAGTTTTTTATTTTTATATTGCCGCTGGACAATAAAAATATCCCCTGGAAATAAATAAAGGTTTGTCTTATACTTACTATGCATTAAAGTTATTAAAGAGAGATAAAGATATTTTGGTTTACAGTTGCAGAAGTCTGACAGGATGAGATTTCTATTCCACATTTTCCACAGAAAGTAATCAAAGATCACAGACTTTCAAGAACAGATATACAATTTATGAGATATTTCTGACCCTTTCGGTACACGGTTTTTGTTTTCATTCTTTTATCAGGTGCTGAACAACTAATTGGATTGAGTTCATTCAAAATGATGCATCTTTATAGAGCAGCCCAAGCTCATTTGATTAATTTGTTTTATCAGAGTTCTTCCATTTAAAATATACTTTTCAAACATGGGCAGACTTTGGTGGCAAGGCAGCTGCATGGGTAGCTCTTGCCACACCTTGGGTTGGGGTTTCAACCCTGCTACCGTGTGTGTGTGTGTGTGTGTGTGTGTGGTCCAGGTATACCTTACCTTGTGGGAACCAAATGTCCCCACAACATGATGTATACCCGTTGTTTACCTTATGGGGACCAGTTTCCTGGTCCCCATATGGGAAAACTCTATTTTATAAAAATCAGAGACTGCAATGAAAAAACTAAAAATGCAAACACTCTTGTATTTTGTTTGGTTACTTATGGTTATGGTTAGGGCTGGGTAGGGGTTAAGGTTGTCATAGTTAGCATTAGCATTTTTCTCATATAAATGAATGAGCAGTCCCCAAAAAATATGATTACACAACTTTGTCTGTGTGTGTGTGTGTGTGTGTGTGTGTGTGTGTGTGTGTGTGTGTGTGTGTGTGTGTGTGGAGTTTGCATGTTCTACCCATGGTGTGTAGGTTTCCTCCTGCAGTCAGTAGACCTGTAGTTATGCTAATAGTTTAATTGCCATAGAATATGTTGATGTTTGTGCCCTGTGATTGACTGACATGCCATGTGCTCTGTGCAGCCTTTGACACACTCCAGACATCCCGACCAGGATAAGCAATTAAAAGATGGATACTTGGTGGTATTTTGGCTTTTTCATTCTCCAATGCTGGAAATCAGCAAGGGTGTCAGAGATTTGTGAAGAGAGTGAAAAGAGTGCTAAGTTGACATTTGATCATTGTGATAAACGGGCCCGTGGGTAACACAGAGATGTTTGAGAAATTAATGAAATGCTGGCATTATTGTCCAATTCAGGCAGCATTAAAAAAAGTAAAGGGAGGTGGTTCCCCTCCCCCTCGCGGTAGGGGTTCCCTAGTTCCGTCTGTGTTTATCTGGAGGTCTTTCGTTTCAGACCGGTTGAAAACCCTTGCTTTGGGGAGCTAATGCCTGGGGCAAGGACACCTCAGACTCCTCCCAAACTGTATACGTGAACCACACAGTCTCCCCGTAAATGTTTAACAAAGCAAAAGCTCGCAATACCTATAAATGTTTCAAAATGCAATAATAGCACGTATTTATCACGTACAGTCTTACCACACAACATCTGAATAGCTTACAGTTACCAATGGGTGTTAGTGCGTTTAGACACAGGTGACCGAATGTTTTATGTCATACACAGTCGCCCGTTTGACGCAAGTAGACAATATGATTTTCGTTATCTACGTCAGAATAAAACACTTAATTTCAAGATTCATGACTTGTCATGAGCCCCTCTGACAAAATTATTGTAATTGATTTAATGAATTATTTCTTGCCTCACCACGAAAATAAAACTGAACAGTGAATAATGAAGATCAATTTCGGAAACGTATAAGAAGTATTATCTGATTTCATAGTTCTGTGTTATCCCATTAATTGTCCATTTGAACTACACGTGATACTGTTCGAGTAATCACTGAAGTGATACGGTCAGAACAAATGTGTGGTTTCTTCTGTGCGCAAAATATCTGATGCGTAAATAATAGTGTGCAGTATTAGTTTTGTAGTTACCACTGGACTTAATTTGTATTTACATACTTATTGCTGTCCACGTGCCGTAATAATAATACCATGCAAAAAATTATCCAAGACAAGATTCTCCAACAGTTCAACAATAAAAGCAACTAAAATCCGCAGCTGTAAATTATAACGTGCAAAGAAACGTAAAAAGCAATTCGTCGAAACGTTCGTAAAGGAATTAATTACCAGTTTAAGTCTTTCATGACTTTATTATATAATGCGGTAATGGGGGTTCGTTTACAAACACACGCGCACACACACACACACAGGTTTTTATTTATATCTTTGTGAGGACTCTCCATTAATTTCTATGGGGAAAACTATAATCCCAGTATGACGGCCTTAACCCCTACCCAGCCCAAACCTTGACCATAAGTAACCAAACAAAATACATGACTTTTGGCATTTTTACTTTATCCATTGCGTTCACAGATCTTTGTGGGGACCTGAAAAATGGTCCCCACAGCATCAAAATAACAGGTTTTTATGACATTGTGGGGGTCATTTTGTCTCCACAATGTAATAAAAACATAATACACACACACACACACACACACACACATACACACACACACACACACACACACACACACCCGGTTTGTTTTGTTACTTACGGTAAGGTTAGACCTGCGTAGGGGTAACGGTTTATATAGCTGGGATTAGGGAATCGCCCACAAAAATGAATGGAGTCCCTACAAAGATTTAGGTACCTAACGTGTATGTTTGTGTGTGTGAAATATTTTTATTAGCCTATATTACGTTTATTTTGTTGAAAGTTTTTAAAGTGACGTAATAAAATTTTATGCCAACTGAATATTTTGTCTTACTTTCATAGCCAGGTGACACTAAAAAATCCGAAAATATTACTGGTTTGTCTTAGAAAGTTTGAAATCCGATTCAAGCATAATCTAGGCTATATTAATGAATAGGCCTAGTTAGATGTATTATTTTTTTATTAATGTTTCTTAATCAACCTTAAGTCAGTTTATTAATAACGCATTTTAATTCATATTCGATTCTGACATAAATTACCTCAGAAAACGATATATGGGCCGTAGCGTTTCAAGTCAATAATTACTCTACAGACACTTCACATACGTTATTATTTCAACAGATAATCGTAATGTATGGGAAAATTGACTACTATTTTGATTCCATTTATTAGGCTACTTGTATAATTTTATAGGGTTGACGTGTTTAAAAGCGATGAAAACGTAATTGCCGACTTATCAT
>JAODLD010000124.1:10727284-10734240 GCA_026781065.1 Mormyrops boulengeri
TTCTCATGGGCCTACATTACAAAAAATAAATGTACCTAAACTGCATATAAGTCATTACCGATATGAGAGTGTAAAAAGCATACCGTTTTCTAAAAAAGAAATAAATCAACCCTGAAGTATCCCTAGGTTATAACAGCCAACCTGATAGACGTCATTACAAAATGATGCTAGGTTTAAATAAAGCAAGTTTTAACCGCATATTTAACCACCTGGTCCACAATCGAGTAAAAGGATTCTAAGTATCATGACAGATTTAGGCTAACATAAAATATGAATTAATTTAATGTCAAGCTCCAACGTTATTTATATTGATGCTTTTGCGCATGGTAAAATGGGGTTGTGGTCATAAAGTTTATGTTTGGTATAAATAGGTGTGTCCCTTTGGTCAAGTTTTAAATGCAGGCTAAATCATGGTCCCATAATTCGAGGGAAGATAATAAACATCATTTTAGCTTCTCGCCTTTTAGGTGCATAATAATCGGCATTATTGGTGCGGATCACGTTAGGCTGACTGAAAATATTGCGCACATTCAAACAAACAAACAAACAAACAAACAGTTTCCTATATCAGTGTAATAGTTAGTGCGCATTGCAATGGACCAACAGACTTTAAGACATCATTACAATCAGCCTTATCGCTGCCAATTTTTGTGGTATTACCAAGTAAAATGTATTGTTAGGATTGTACGTAACATCACGCCGTTGTGAGACGAATAATCTTTTTGTGTATTGGTCATTTTTAAACAAATAAGAAGTATAGGAGTATGTATGTGTGCGTGAATGTCATAGGTCTGTGTGCCTATGTGTATGTATACTGTGTATAAGCTACTGGACACCTAAATTTCCTTCTGGATAAATAAAGTATCTCTATCTATCTATCTATCTATCTATCTATAAATAAAGGGAACTGTTTCAGAAATTAAAAACAGGTATAACCATAAATCGATTGTACAATTTTATAAATGTACAACTTGGTGTTGTATACAAGTGATGAAATGATGAAGACTATTGTTAATAATAAGTATGATAAATTAAATAATAGTGATAATAATAATAATTATTATTATTACTGTTGTTGTTGTTGTTGTCGTTGGTGGTGGTGTTGTTGTCCTGCACTATACAGACCCCTTGATATTTATTGATGAATCTCAATATCCTATTATAGCAGTTTTTATATAACCATTTCAGGACCGTCTACAGAATCAACCAGGCACGCGGTATTGGTTGTAATTACGGTGATGCGCATCTATTTATATTTTTCTTTTTCTCATCCTTTGTCTGTGCACTCCTGTCTAAAAATGGAGACATCATCTTGCCTCGAACGGCTCCGTATTTATGAGGGTTTTCTGACAAATAGGCAGCCCGGCCACGCTTCGGTTGCTGCCTTCATTCTGCACTTGGCTTGTTTACATAGGAGCAGCACAATTTCCACGGATTAAACAAATCACAGCTCGGAGGAGACATTTGTAATCCGCAAACGGGTCACAAGGCGGTTAAAATTCCTGTGTCTATGTAAGGAAAAACAAATGTCTATGTCCAGAGATGACCTTGCTCTGTGCTGTATCGGTCCCCTCAGGTGACACGAAGCACAGAATGGAGAGTGAGGAACCTGTGAAGAGAAGGTTAGGAGGTTTTTTATTTTCTGCTTTTAAGACTTGATATAATACCAGCCCTTTTACACAAGATTTAATTACTGACACATAAAAGAGGTAATACTGCATTTGGGTGTAAAATCCTTGTTTCTGTCTCGGACGGAATCATGACTTAATGGTTGTAAGTGGAAATGTATGCCATCATCTTTTATCAGCTTTAACGACAGTTAGATGGGATTTTTATGACACATAGCATAATCGTGTGGGGATGATTTTCTACAAATAGAGAGGCTTTCAAAATAGATCAGGAAAATATTGTATAAATTTCTGAGTAATTTATTTGATCATTCCACATTACAGACCTATGAATTGCTCAAATTTGATAACAAGTACTCAATTCAGTTCATTATGTAAGTTAAATTAGACTTCGATAAAATTTCAGTGGCGTGCAATGGTTCCTTGAATGAAATATAATTTGTGCGAGAATTTGTTGTATCTGTCACAAATATTCCCAATTAGCGGCCGTAATTATTTGATAGTTTCTGCAATTATGGCTTTAACGGGTGAATTTGGAACTGTGGGGGACCCTAATTGGCCTAAATGTGATATTTTGCATATTTGCATAATGAGGAAATTGGTAGAAAATTGTGTTCATTCATTTGTGAAAAATCCTATGAATTTTATGAATTTGAAAGGTCTGTTCCCGCAGTCTGTGACTTTGCTTGCTGATCCCAGAGGAGGCTACTTGAAAGTAGCGGCTTGGCACGACGCCAGATGCAGAAGAAGGGGAAGGGACTTGGGAGGAGGGGGGGGGGGGGTGGATGAAACTAAACGTGATATTTTCTGAAAGTGAGGACGAGGCGTGCTAAAAGACTGTGCTTATTTTACCAGGAGCCGTGTATTGTTTAAACGGCTAATGAAATGACCTGAAGCGAAGGTGTTGAACACATTATGCGGGCATTCCTTCGCTGAAGCTGAACCTTATCTCAGAACAGCCACCAGGAGGACCGAATCATTGAACTTGGTTGTTTGAGGAGCCTATTTGTTAAATCGCTACATTTTATGTATGGTATATTAGAACTATGGAGTGTCTATCGAAAGCGCATTTCAGCTATAATTTGATATGTTTAGTGTTCGGTGTTTACTTTTTAATCTACAATCAAATTTTAAATAATTTGAATTACATCTGATTTGTGTTTTCATTAAAATTGAATGGACTACGGGAGTATATTAATCTTTAAAATTTGTGTATATGTGTTCAGTTTATGTTAATGTTTTTAAGGAGATGGGAGCTGTTTAGAAATTCACAAATGTACTATAGGCCCAGATTATCTGGTTAGTGCGAACTGAAGGAACAAACAGGCCACTTACATATGGCTATTTAAATAAGCTAATGGACTATTTTCCTGCTTATAAGAAACATTTAATTTTCTTGAATCATTGCTTTGAAAATGAAGCTCCAAGTGGAAAGTCCTTCACCATGCATGCAGACTCAACGTTGAATACATGTGAAAACATAAATTTGGACTCACATATTATACAACTGATTAATACTAAAAATATGTGCACATCAGCAACTGTCAAAAGCAAAATATGCCAATAAAAATATGTCAAATATTTGGGTTGTACTCTGAGTGAGTGTGTGAATATTGCAATTCATCAATCCATCCATCTTCCAGCCACTTATCCTGGTCAGGTTCACTGGGGAATATTGCAATTGGTATGCTAAATCTGTAGTGTAAAATTATGTTGTAAAATAAAGTATTGTTTAAACACTCAATTTGCATTTGTTGTAGATTGACTGGTATGTGTTGGACATGCATGGTATCCTTCAATTTGCATAACATCCAAGAAAAAAGATTTTTAAATTATAGCAGGTTTAAAATATTGATTCCGGAGCTATAAGTGTAGTGGTATTATAATATTTAGGCTTAGCAAGTACCCTATAGTGTTAATCAGTCCTGTGTTACTGCTTAAAAACCCTTTGGCATAAGTATGGAACTTTCTTTAATTTGGAATGAAGTGTAAAGATAGTTATCAATAAAGGAACATATCCCAAATAGTGAGTAACACAACATTTTCATCTTGTGGAAACACATAACTCAAGATTTCATATATTGCATAAAATTACATCTAATTGCTTTATTTATTAGTACATATATTCAATCTATATTAATTATCATAAGGGTGAATTACACAAAGGTAAATGTTAAATGGTAACAATGAATCGAATTTGTTAGTAGGGCTGCACGATATATCGTTTCGGTCATCGCGATGTACGCACGTGCAATAGTTCACATCGCAGGACATGTGATGTTAAGTAACGCAAATTGAATTAAGCGGAGTGGACAACGCTTTTGGTGTTTTTGCTAAACTAACAAATGTCACACTGTTCTTATTCTTAAACAATCCTCAAAAGTCTGTCTAATATAATTTAGGTCAATTTAAAGGTTTTTGGATACGGCCGACACGCAGCTTTGCACGCGCAGCTAACAAACATTTCGATCACAGAACGAACCACCAATCACAAACATTCGTGATCAACTTGCTCCCTCTAGTCATCATTTTACTACAGCGTAAAAAACGAAGACTTCGTTGCAAAAAGAAATGCTGCGTGGAATTATTTCGGCTACGGAAAGCATGACGTCAACCAAAAACAGGTCATTTTGTCGACAGTGCCTTGCAGTTGCTGCCACAACACGGGGAAACGCAACTAATTTGTTTGTTTTAAAAGCCCAAACAAAGCCCTGTATGATGAGTGCAAAGCAAAATCTGATTGCCGTCCAAAGCAAAAACTATTTCAGATGCATTTGCCAGTGTTACGCCATATGATTAAGGTTCCAAACGACAGAAAGAATTAACCGATATGACAACTTTCCATCTTGCAAAATACATGGTACCAATTAACACAGTCAGCAAAGAGGGTCTTAAAAACATGATCCGGTCGCTTGACAAGCGGTAGCCTATATAATACCGTCAAGGACCTATTTTTCGCAAACTGCCATCCTGGAGCTGTACCAGAAATGCAAGGCAGAAGTTGAAACGGAACTTTCAGCGGTACAATATTATGCAGCTACAATGGATCTGTGGTCCAGCCGGACAACGAAGCCCTATACGTAAGCCTGACTGTCCACTTTATTAATGATGACTTCCACTAATTAGACGACTTGAACTAATTAGATTTTTTTAAATCGTAATATTACAATATATATCGCAGAAAGAATAAATATTGCAATATGTTTTTTTTCCTAATATCGTGCAGCCCTATTTGGTAGCATGTTACATGTTCTAGCCCAGTTAATCTAAGCAGACAAAATGTAATTCCTCGACAGTACAATCAAATCTTGACTTGTTGTGGCTGGTAGCAATAAAATCCACAACCTATATAAACCTTTGAAGTTTCTTTAAACAACAAGGCAGTTCAACACAATACATACATTCCTTAAACAGTTAAGAGCAGACTTCCTATTTCTCCTATTTTTAGAACTGGCAGGTCATTAATACAGCAAAGTCTCAACAGAGTAATTGATTTTTAATCATTATTTAATTGTGATCCGTCTTGCTGGTGCTTAGATAGTGTCAGTGCTGAAAAAAAAATCAAAGAGGCTTGATTTAATATATATCATTAAATGATGTAATTCATACTACTCACATATTCTTATATACACATACACTCACAGAGATTAAAAGGTCTAAGAATCATATCATTTTAATCACTAACAGTTCACTAAAGGATGAATTATTACTACTGTTTGTGTTTTGTTTGTACTATCTGATTATAGTACAGCAAGACTAACTAGCCATAGCTAACCTACATTAATTTATTGTATATTGATTTTAGAGAATTACCAGCTTTGCAAAAAGTCTGCGTTTAGATGCGAAATGAAACCTCTTAAAAAAACATGTTCAGTTGGTTGCACCACTAAATACCTAATTGCACAATCATCAGAATCTGTTGTCTGCAGTAACATTCCAAAATTGAATGTAAAGAGAAATAATTGACCATAATAGCATTATTTTGCAGTAATTGGACAAGCAGGTATGGAAAATGGTTGGAAGGATGGATGGTTAGATGAATGGGTGGATTGATGGTTGGATGGATGGATGGATGGATGGATGGTTAGATGGATGGGTGGATTGATGGTTGGATGGTTGGATGGATGGATGGATGGAGGGAGGGATGATCCTAGTTGTGTTTTTATATATTAGCAACATAAAAATTACAGCTTACCACCATATGGATTAATTATAAGCTTTAAAAGCTGAAGTGGCCCATAGTTTGTGAATGTAGTGTCAAATGTATAAGCAGGGAATTGTGATACTTGAGTAGGAGACTGAAATACAGTCCAGTGTGTCTTTGCGGGTGACAGTTTCCTCCCAGATATTCACAGAGTCAGAGCTTTGGATCACACACAGCTGTCTTACCCAAATGTATAACATCAGTGGCACTACCTTCAAGCTCTGATAAAAACCATTTTATTATTCTCATGTATCTGACTGATATTTTCTTCTCAATATTTATTTCCGTAATCGACCGCTGCATCACACATTTACTTCTCAACAAATGCAGAGATACACGCCCAAATTAATGTGTGCTAACGTGTGCTAGCGTGTGTGTATGTGTCCACATAATTAGCATTAAATCCTCTCAAGTGCAACATATGTGAGTGCAATAAGGATTGTTTCTGTGGAATAAACAATCAAAACAATCCTAACAACTCTAACAAACGGGGAGAAAGCCTTTGTCGCAAAAAAACCATCCTCTCTTCATTCAAATACACACAGGAACCTCATAAAATAGAGACAGTAATGATTCTACCATTTCATGGGATATTACACCATAATGATGATAATCCTCCCATTTACATCAGATCATGCCGTAGTTGCTGAAGTGAACTTCCATCATACCTTGCATGGCTAATTTATGACTGAAAATGAAAAGCCACCCTGGACTAATGTAAGGACTATTTACAGTAGCCTGTGGAGATTCATCACAGGGAGCCAGGGGACAACAGGAACTAAAATAGAGACACTCAAAAATTTACATGAAGGGAAAAAAGAACCAAGAGGAAACACGTGGATCTGGCATTTCGGGGGGGAGAAAAAATCAGGCCTTGTCAAAGTGCTCTGCAAAAACACACAGCCTGAAACATGTTCCTCTGATGGGGATTTTCAAGCACCAACCTGACCAAAAAAAAAAAAAAAAAAAAAACACACAGCGGCTGAAAAACTCTGCGTATTTTACTTTCAGAGTTAATGGGAATAAAATACCTCAGTGGATGAGTGCAGATGTGTTTGATACAAATAGTCATTTTCCTATTTGCTGCCTCATTGAGCATGATGAATGATTGGAGTCAGAGAAGC
>JAODLD010000124.1:10734375-10756382 GCA_026781065.1 Mormyrops boulengeri
GTGAGGGGGGAGGGAGTTCTTCTCGCAAGCTGCCTCTAACAGGAAGGGGAGAAAAATAAGTTTTCTCATTAGCTCCAACCAGCAGCGTCTTCTCGCTGTTATTAAGAGTCTGGTTAGAGTTTGTGGGGGAGAAAGGAGAACCGTCCAGCCGGGAAGGACCCCCTGCTTTTGGCCGGGGTACTATACTCATTCTTTGTGAGGAACAACATTTCACCACTGCATAAATGTTCACGCATGTAGCAGCCCCGCTGTTTTCACATCTCTGTGTTTTACAGCACATATATGCAACCACGTGCATGTCACACATGAAGCACAGGAAGCATTTCCGGCCTGTTACTAATTTGACTAGAATAATGCACACAGTTTACCAAAACTATACTTCTGTATTCCATATAGATGTGCAGAAATCTATAGAATAATTGTGCCGCACTTTTGGCTTGATTGCCCTTAAATACGAACTGTGCAAAAAGGCAAACAACATGTGGGCATTTTTGTTAGATCTACATTACATCTGAGGATAATTAAGTGCTGGAAGTGGAGCAACAATTGCCTCAGGAAGCAGCCAGAGAAGGCAGAGTCAGAATGAGTGATGACGGATGAAGCCCCAGGATCTCCAGTCACAGAGAGATATGTCCTCATACTGAGTCCGGAGAGAACCCTTTACGTCACCCCAGGGTGCCACATTTTTTTTCAAATTCCTCCACCACCTTCATCCTGATCGCGTCACCTGATTGGCATTAATGCAGATTTGAGTCTTGGGGCTTTACTGTTTATGAAGATTTTTAAGTAACTGTGAGTGTAGCGCCATACATTACAGCCCATTTTTCAGGAATATCTCAATGACATTATTAGGCATAATCACTGACAACAGTCTCTGGGCGATTTGGTTTGACAGTGATAAGGGACTGGGTTTCCGAGAATATCCTCCAATCTGCTGTCAGTATAAACCACAAGTACACTGTATGGCGCAATCCCAGCTTTTCTTAATCAATATCATGACAGATTTACTACAAGTTAACCAGCATACATACTGTACTCATGGTGTTCTATGGCTGTAGCCTGAGGCGGGATCGTTAGTATGAGGTAAAGCTGCTCCTGTCACTGGTGGACTTGTGTGGCAGTGTAAAGCATGAGACTGGGAGTATATTTTAAACTGGTCTAATCCTTTCACATGGTTGAAAATAATACGCCAGTGAGGAAGGGCAATACATAGACTGAGGTCTCACCTCCATTCCTTCTCTGTGGATTGGACTAAGCCAGTAAGGCAGCAGTAAATGCACTGCGAATGTAAATTACAGAATGTAACATTATTACAAATGTCACTGTTTGAATGTGGAATTATGCCATTTACTAAAGGAACAAACATTCTTACCCACTAAACACTCCAATATTTTATAGTATTAACAAAACACCAGTTATTTAAATTTTATATGAAAATGCACACAGACATTCTTGTGAATAGTGTTTTATTATTATTGTATTTTTCAGATTAAGTGCATTTGAATTCAAACATCATACATATGCATGTTTATATACATATATGCATCTCCATGTATATACACATAATAAATATATGAACATATAACGATACAGTTCCTTAAGACATAATTTAGTCAGCAATGGAAAATTGTCCCTCCCCTTCCAAACACACACCTTCCATTTTATATATCAGCCAGTATACCTGACTAAATTACAAATGTTACACTAGATTGGTGTAGCAAGAAATAATGAAGTGCCGCAGCCCGCTGAAATGTAATTACCCAGCACTCTTGCTCTTAAGCCTATAAGGTGAAAGAAAGATGAATAGTGAAAGTAAAAACCGCTGACCCTTCAAAGTTTCATTTACGTTATGCATTTCCTTGCCCTTGTTATAAGATTTGGAAAGGTAATAATTTAGGGCATTTGGCGGTTGATGAATGATCTGTGAGCTTGTGTTCACACACACCAATTTATCTGTTATAGCACCAAATGTTGTGGATGCGATGATTTAAAGGCACGCCTGGCTTATTGAGTCGCCTTCTAGAGACAAGCGAAGAGACAGGCGTGGCCAGGAGAGACGCCGGCCCCATCAGACGGAGGAATGGCCAGGAGGAAGCGATGTTTGGGCTGGGGGGGGTTTGGGCTTGGAGAGTGAGAGGCAATCAATTTCCTTAGTGCCTCTCGGTTATGGCGTCTTGCCCCCAACCCTTTCAGCCAGTGATGCTCGCCAGCCAATCGCCCTGATTGAAGGCAAGTCTTTCAGAGGAATAAAAGTTCTGTCAAACTTCCTAGGGCCCGGAGAAAGACTCCAAAAGGATATTTGAATTAGGGGGCAATTTTCCCGCCATTCCTAGCTTGGAAAAGGGTGGCAGGATACATGCGGCCTTTGATGCATTATGCATTAGGGCTGCCTTCAGCTGACAACACCTCAGCCAGCATCTACTTGAAAAGCAAAGGCGCTAATCAAAGTCGACACATCTGAATGTCCAGACACACACACACAGAAATTTACTAATCAAAAAGTGTATTTCCTAGGGCTGTCTCCAGAGAAATCTGCTGGAAGAAATTGGAATAATTTATTAGCTTACAAGTTTTCGTTGACAGTTAGCCCAAGGCTATTTATCTCTGTAATAGAGAACGTCTCCAATGTGGCAAAATTGACCAAATCAAACAGCTTTGATCAGAAAATGAATCTGGCAAGGCTGTCCGTCTCCAAGTCCCAGGAGGACAGTGGGAAACAAACAAAAAGATTTAACAAGTGGTTGAATAGAGTGAATGAAATTGCAGCACTGTACTCCTCCAGCCTTGGTAAAGAACTCTACTACTGGCCGCCATGAATTATTAATACCACAAACACAGTCCTAATATTTTGAATTAAGGAGAATGTAGCCCAGTAGATGGCTGGCAGATAGGAAAGGAAACAGGCAAGCTGGTTAAATAATAACCATATGGATGGTGAGAGTGAAGGAAAAAACAGGAGAGAGAAAAAGTGGTGCAGACTGCTGTTCATTTACTCACTGGCACAATTTACTTTTAACGTGAAAATTAGCAACTAAGATTTCAACTGATATCATCTGCTGGCTTCATCTTCATTGGGGCCATTGTCACATTATGTATATTTTCTGCTAGCAAGTTTTTTTTTTCCAAATTATTGCTGTATACTGTCGACACTTCAAATTGTCTCAAAAGTAAGGCTGAAAAAATGGCATTGTGGTAATGCACATAATTGATACAGGCGAATCTCACCATATCAGTGTAAGTTGTAATAAGCTCCAATCAAGTTATTCTGTGTGGCTTTTTATGATACATGTTGAAAATGAACTGTTTTCATAGTAAAACACCTAGTGTGTGTGAAGAGAGTGAGCATAGCTGTTCATCCAGGCTGCACACCTTAGTATACATTCTAGGTATATAGTCTTATGCAATTAAGGCATGAATGTTAACATTGTCACTAGTGTTGCATTAAATATGTGATAATATGGTAGTATTTTTGTTTTGGGGCTCTTTGAATCTGGAATATTCAAATAAAACATTACAACATTTAAACGAAATTCAACTGTACTAGATGACCACCAGTCCACAATCGAAGAGTGAAAATAGTACATATTAAGGAATATAGTCATGCTACACTTTTGCTAATTCTAATCTTTTTGCTGAATTTCAGAAAACCACTGAATATTGCTCAAAGTCACTAAGTAACCAAAGAAATTTCATGTATTTTCAGAGCATTGGGCATATAAAAACAGAATGCCTGACTGTTCCCGTAAATGCCAATGAATTGTATAAAATATTAGCTGTTACGTTCTGAAGATAAAATCAGCATTACTTTGCAAGGTTTTTTGGAATCTAACTGCTTGAAAGGTTGGGCCTGCAGTGCTAAGTGTTAAGTGTAAACAGCATCACGGCAACTCCTAAGACAGAACGGGAACCTTTAAAAACATGGCACCACTGCTCAACTGGGATATAAATTACATGCCTTTTGCTTGATGAATTTTAACCTCACACAGACTGCTTTAAACTCCATTTGGACTTGTGCCTACAATTACCTCCTCAAAGTCTCTAAAGTAACGGTGCTCAGCCTAATTAGTATGCATTATCAATTAACAAACTTAATAGCCGGCAGATTGATTAGATCCTCAGTTGTAGGGGCAGAGCTGAGGCGAAACACGGAATGAAAAATCATCTTTCTCACACACAAACTCATACGAACACATGCTCACACACACACACTTTCAAACAGACTAATCTTTCTTATGGGATGAACAGTTGTTAACCTGTTACTAACCAAAGCTTATTTATTGAAAGACTGCCTTTTGCTGCCATGGGTCAGTGGTTTGTCCAAGTTCATGCTGTCTCCAGGTTAGTTATCGTTACTGTACTCCATTGCTCTGCATGACAGCAAACTCCTTATATGAGAATGTTTATAAATATTCTATTTACACCTTCTGTCAGAGACAGTTACAGGTCAGACTTAGCAACAGTACATTGAATTAAGCATAAAACATGTGGACATGCTTTCAAATAATTGTGATAGCAAAGTATGAGACAAATTTGTGTTACACTAATGCAATGTACAATAGACTGGTATTTTCTAAAATCTGCCTACCCATACATGCATCATTGTTAAGTCTATGGGAAAAAGACCAACACGCATAAACCTTCCAGTTAAACCAGTAGAAAGCTAAAAACGCTAAAGACATACAGCTGCTTCACGGGTAGCTTACAGGCACCACAAAAATATCAGAAAGTAGTAAATGCTACTAGTTTCATTAACATTCTAGACCGTGATACTTCCATGAAAAGGTAATACTTTATGGACAATAAAAACAATTATCAGTTTTGATTGTTCATCTAAATGACATAAGACATTATAAAAGGCCTGTTAAATTTTTTATGGAAAATCTATAATTTTGTATTAAGATGTTTTTATAATAACATGCATGGAAGAGATACTAATCCTTCATTGGACCATCAGCACAAGTCATGAGAATTGTTAATGGTAATGGTTACGCATTTATGAGCACTGTGCAAATACGTAACGCATACAGGTGGTGGCAAAAATATGAGAACAGTAGGATCCATTCAATGTACCCACAACATATATGGAATTGCAGGGCACAATTTTTATATCAATTCTAAGCAGCTGTCTCCTTATATATCAGCAATCTGCTTGTGTAACCCAACTTTGAGAGCTAGCATAACTGAATGGGAAGGCGCCATGCATTTGTCAGGAAGAACAATATTAAAGGTTTTGTAACTCAGGGCGAAAAGGGAAGACATTATCATCTAAGGTCAACAGGGAGAGGAGCCAACACTGCGTGAACCTGATTCATATGCATTACTTTGGGATAAAAGGAAAATAAAAAATAAACAAAGTTGTCCACCATATCCAGCTTGGGCGGTGTCACTTCTCCAGATGTGCAAAGGGCGCAGACATTCTAGAAGCAGTGAAGCATCATGTCAGTGTTCTGCTGGGCTGCCCTAAATGACATCTCCAGCTGTAGACAAGGAGTGGGACAGACCCATTGTGTTGCACACCAAGCAGTTACCAAGCAGCTTACTAAACTATTTTCTGATATACTGTTGATGGTTTGGATTGGCTAATATTTTTTAAAATGTGATACCTATAGTTGGAGAAACATGGATCGTGTGCTGTAGGATTAGAGGAAATGATCACCAGCCCCAGAGTCCCTTAAAACTATTTTAAATGCAGTAGAATCAAATGATTGTCAAAATTTTCATTAGGCTAACATTTAACAATCAACGAATTTAGTAGCACTGAAATGAAGACAGGCAAATGAACCCAAAACAAAATATAACTTCCGTAACAACCATAAATATTATGCATTGTTTGTTTTATTAATCTCAAAAAATATCCTTGAAACTCAAATCATTATTTATCATGCATCATAATTACTGTTGTACAATGAATAAAAAATACTGCACGAATGCATATTATAAGCATTTACTTTTTTAACCAATATTTAATGGTAATTGTTTTAAGTGGAAAATAGATTAAACGTTTTAGCAGATTTTTTGACATTGAATAGTATAAAAAGCTCTGTAGATCTGGAGATAAGTGATTGCGTTTGAGGGGGGAATAATGCAGCTGGAAATTTGTAAATTTCTTATGTTCTTATGTTCTTATGTTCATGCCTCTCTGATAGGTAGCATTCCATCCTGTTAGGTAGCACCTCAAGCCAGAGTGACCACAGCTGCAGCAAACAGCTTCCAAAGAAGACCAGTGACAGCAGCTGCTCCTCTGGCCCAGCTGCACCTTCTGAAGCTCCAGATTCTCTAGCTTTGCTGCTCTCCAGCCTCCCCCTTGGCTTCCACTCTAAAGACACTTTACAAATCGCTATGAGGGTCCCTGGGCATCACATGCAGGTGGCAGCACCTAACACTCTTATGTTAGCTTGAAGGATTTGGCTGCTAAGAGTATTAGGCCCATACAGGCATGTCGCAATATCCTCCATCATCTTCTGGATTTCAAGTCCTTTAATCACACTGGCTAGTGTCAGAAGTCATGCTCCCTCTGCCTTTTGGTTTAAATCCATATGCACGTTAATGTACTGCTGCCCATGACTTGACAGGCCTGTATGTTGGACATACTATCCCCCAAGACCGTTCCCCCCGACAATCTAAGAACTAAATGGAGTTATACTCAAATGGCCACAGTTTTGGCGCTCACACAGTAGAATACCTGTAAGTTGCCCGTAAATTGTCTCTTTCCGGCTGGCTACCTCTTTGCTCCAAAACTCAGGGAATCAGAGAGTAGAGTGAACTTGTTGGGTTTATCATCATATATTTATTAGTCAGGCGGTCTTCCTACGGGATGCTGACTGGTTGACTGGAAACCAGGATTTCCTGTACTCCCGTCATACATGGGAATTGTGCAAGTCATAGAAAGCGACGTCAATGAAGACCAAGTATGTTTTTGTCAGTCACTGCTGTCTCAATTATGTTTTGAAAGACAGGAAGACAACTCACCAACATTCTTTATACACTTCATAAACTTCATCACATTTTAATGGCTTTCATGGCCTATTTCAAGCAAGCTCCAACACGATATGTGTAGGTCACGGGGATGCCATTATCTGGTGACTCTGAATGCTGAACACCAGCATGGCAAATGCATTTAGCAGGAACAGTTGCATAACTAAAATACAATATGACACAATTATTAGGACCACAGTCACTGAAGCATTAATCATGGACACATGTCAGAACTGACATGTGGTTCATATTAACTCAAATTAATGTTTTCTGAAACGGCACTGTCAAGAACACAACTGCACTGGAAAGTTTGCTGTCGCATTGCTCATAGTTAGATATAATATGCATTGTGTTATATAATATACTTATAAAAGTATAATATACTTCTCAAACTGCTTGTTCAGTACGGCACACGGCAGGGGCACACACATAACAGGATGTCAGTTGACTGTAGGGCACACGGCAGGGGCACACACATGACAGGATGCCAGTCGACTGTAGGGCACACGGCAGGGGCACACACATGACAGGATGCCAGTCGACTGTAGGGCACACGGCTGGGGCACACACATGACAGGATGCCAGTGAATTGCAGGGCACATATACACACTATGGGCAAAATACAAATTCTACCAGAGAATCTATATAATATGAAGAGAACATGCAAACTGCTCATATTATCCATGATTTCCAGCCCTAATCATGGAGTTGTGCTCTCCACTGCACCAACATGCCACCCCTTTGCAGTTTTATAGCATCATAAACGCATATGTCATAATATGTATGTAGATAAATATAACTATACAATAATATACTGAGTCAATGATGGTCACAATGACTAAGCACAACTGAACCATCTGAATATAGAATGGTTTAAATTATTAACTAAATAATTAATTGTATGTACATGTATATAACATGTTACATATTAAGAGCTTCATTCAGTTGCTCATTCCCTGGTTTCCACAAAATCCCACAGGAAGCGGGAGGCATAGATTGATGGAATATAGCATTTCATGTCAATATGAACAACAGCTATATTGTCATTCAAAGGCTTAAGCGAGATAGTGTGCAGTTAAAGCCTACAGTTTTGTTGAGTCTTGAATCTCGTTGGGGATTCAATGACCTCAGTAAAATAAACACGTAGTTACAAAGGCTGTAGCAATGAAATGTAAAATATGACTTACCAAGGTCAAATCATTCCACTACACACCCATTCATATGTCCTCAAATATACATTCATCCCTGGTTTCAACAATCAAAAAGAATTTATGTTGTACTATATCTAACTTCTATAAATTAATTAATTTAAAAACTTACCTATTAGCATAAATATAAATACAAAATCATTAGTGTCATTACATGGCCTACTGAATACAAACATTGTATATATGCAAATATTTAATTTTCATTAAGGGTCTCAAAAATGAAATATTCGTTAAATTAATTATCAATATAACAAACAACTAAAGCTGTTATTGTTGATATTGCAATTAGACAAAGTAGATGAGTTTGACAATGAGTTCATTGATATGAACTACCATCATGCGTTTTCGTTTGATCTCTTTTCTGCAATGACCTGTCTTTGTTAAGTCATTAGAGTTTGATTTTAAAGCAAATTCTTTTAAAAAGTGTTTAATTTAGGCTGTCTTAACTATCTAAAGAAATAAGGTGCAAGTTAAAGCAGCTTTTACTTCAGAATCCAGAATCCAGAGAAGAATAAACACATTGCAGTGGAATGCAGCCAGTTGTCCTTTTGGTTTTTGTCAAGTAATTTACCAACAAAAATCCACTGAAAGTGTCAGGAAACAAAAGAATTGACAAGTCACAAATAATTATTATCAGCAGGACAGCAACCATGGAGTGGGAAATGGCTGAAAGAGAACGGCATCCCTGCCCTGTAGTCATGGTGTAGGGGACAGAGGGACACACAATGCTGAAAATCTTCGGTATTGTAACATTATTATTATTATTATTATTTGCATCTTGTGATATTGATAAAGAAACCATGACTTGCTCATCAGTTATGCCTTATGAACCTGCGTTAAAGAATTAACTTCAAGAACCTACAGATCTCATTAAAAATGAATGATGAAACTGTTTTACATAAACTGAGCTTTTATTGGTTTTATAGTTTCCTCAGATTTTCTTCCTCCAAATGGAATGGATAAGAAATATTAAAATTCTGTTCACAAAATGACATCTGACTGGTGTGCTCTCTGTATTTTGTCTGGTTGTATCTCAAAGCAGCTGATTCATTAATTGAGGAATTTCTTTGTACATTCATGCCTACTGCAAGAAGAGAGAAGAAAGGAACAGAACTTTTAACATTCTTAAAATGAATGCCAGGAACCCACTGTGGAACCTGCAGGTGATAGCTACAATAAAGCATCGCAGATTGACCTATAACTTAAGTGAAAGTCCAATCATGAGGATTAAAATGCATACGCACAGATATTTCCATGCATTAAATTTTATGAAGCATTTAAACCTCAAAGTTATAAATCTTAATGATCTTTTACAACAATGGATTCACTGCAATGGCGTCAGATTATGTCACTAGTTTGTTTGATTTTTGAAAATGTATTAGTATTCCAACAACGTCTGTATCATTTTGGAAAATAAGAATGCTTCATGTTTCTGTACACAGTCTAGCCTGTAATGTAATCATTTCTTTGACCATAAATTAGTCCATAGATGTAGAATCCTTGCAATGTATGGTTATTTATATATTCACTTGATATATAACAACAGAAATCACCAAGTAAATACATTATGCTCAATTCATTAAACTAGATGTTCATTTTTCCCTGGGCTGCAGACACTAACCTAAAATATTCTATAAATCCAAAATGACAGAATCCATCGATTTCCCTAATTTTCTTAGTAAGTATCTAACTCTGAAATTTCACCTACAGTTAGGTTAATGGAAGGCGCTGACATTTATTACATTTTCTAATAATGGACTTCTTATGTGTATTATATAGTAGTGGGCCTATATGTATATTGATGGGATTATAATTACCCTCCTTTTCCTTGTTTGTTTGCATTAGTCTTGTTTATTTAATATCGATTATTTCCTGGTACTCATGATACTAATTCCTGTAAATGCAAATAGCTGCCTGTATTATTCCATCTGAATTCGTAGGTACATGCATATGATAAGACTTATATCTTTGTGTCTACTGTAGGATACAGACAGCGATACATACGGAGAGAGTGAGTTCACTATAACGGTGCATTTGAATAAGCATAAACCGAGGCATAGAATTGTACTCAAAATTTGGGATTCTAATGCGATGCTCTCCGCTCAGTTGCTGCATCGCCCTAGTTTACAGTCAGTTCACACTGATGTATATTTCATTGTCCACAGCTTAATTTTGATTTATTGTCCATACATAAATTAGAAAAATATGTTTTAGAATTCCATCCCACGGAAAAGCTGTGCCTGATGTCAGGGGATTGGGTGATATTTAAGATGTCAGAAATACATATTGGATTAGTGTGCTTTGTTTCCCCACAACAGCAGGTGTTTAATCATAGCTGATGGCTGAAGTTAAATGCGTTAGGACAGCATCAGCCCAAAATGGGACTTTTTCTCAGAGATCGCGATAAATCATGCAACTGAAAGACTGCTATTCACCCCGAAATATGTGGCAGCCTTAACAACACCGTTTCTAAAGGATATTTATTTAATATTTGAAAACAATAACTGCATAATGTCTGCTATCTTTGAGACCAATTATAGTATTTTACATTCAAATGTACGCATTTTTACAAAGCTTTCTTCACTGGCGATAAATCGAGAATAATAATAATAGCCTAATAATAATAATAATAATAATACATCTTAGAATTGTTATTAACAGCTTTTTAATTGGTTGTACAAAACGCTAACTAGGGTGTTTGATGCCTAATGACACCAAACAAGTGAATACTCCACGTTTATTCGACTCCTGTATTATTTAAAGGTTTACGAATCGCGTGCCATGTCTGCATCCGATTTTCATGAATTTTCATGAACAACAGAAACTGTATTGTGTTACCGATGCTGTTACTGGCTGCACTATTACCATCATCATCACCTTCTAAAGGTGATCATTTCGCCAATACCTGCTTGCTGATTGTGTACTGATATTCATTTCCCGGGAAGGAAAAGTGATGAGAAATTTCATCAGGGGCCGAAGAGAAGACGTTTAGGAGAGCAAACATTTTCAAGGTCAGCCGGTGAACTGTAACAAGCCAGCGAGATTCATGGCGAAAATTGTGCATTTTGACACGACCGAGGTTTGATTAAAAGGCAAAGTAATGGATTTAAACAGACGGTATGAGGATGTAGCCAGCCTCTGTCGGCTTCTTGCAAATTAGTTAACAGAACAGTGATGGAAATAAGATTGTAATATTTGGTAATGGAAAACAGAACCTTTATGCCTTTCAGACCATTGTGTTTTCTGACACGTACCAACAAATTACCCGAGCTAATAGCCTTTTTTGCAGGTGTCTTTCTCCTTACGGGGATGTCAACGTGGCTTCATTGGATTCAGAATTTCTTAAAATAAAATAGCCTAGTAAAAACGCCAAAGATACAATATAACATCAAGATTTGTAACAGTTAAAACAAATAGTAAACCACTGGATTTCAAGCAGGAGTTTTTGCAAGCAATGTTAAAGAAAAAAACAATTGAGTACAAAAGAAGATTATTTTTACAAAGACAGCAGTACGTTGATTGCTAATAAAAATTGTCCGTGACGGAATCCTGTCATGTATCATGCATTATATTGACGGCAATAAGAAAAACAAACAACAATTATTGTATACTTCATAGAGACAACGAATGGCTAACTTTAGGCCTATTAAAACTAATGAGTTGTTTTAATAAATGTTGTGTTTTAAAAATATATTTGTTATTTTAGCCCCAGAATGGCTTTTCGTCACGTGCTGTAAATGTAGCTGTAATTCAGACCGTCAGCTTCGTGCTTCTCTTGCCGTCCAAGCCAGTTGAGCTTCGTCTTCCTCTTTTTAACTGTAGTATTACTCAGCTCAATGACACAAAGCAAATTGCATTTAATAAATTAGCCTAATGGATTCAGCAATTGGTTTGTGAGAGCAGTGTTTCCTTTGCTTAAGCAAAACATTTATATTCCATCGGTTGTGATTCAATAGTTAAAGGCGTCTGAGGAACTTTGCACTGGCGCGCGCCCTCGCTGCGAAGGCGCGCCTCGAGACCGCTGTCTTGCGTCACCTTGTTCAAGTCGCCCAAGGCTATTTTTCCCGTTACAACTGCTAATGGATGATAATCGGCAGTCGTCTCGCTTAATTTTATTCTACGCCGACCCGCAGGGTGTAAAATCTGTTGTATCATTATATGTTTCATTTGACTTTTTCTTTTCACAAGATTGCCCACTAAAAGAAAACATCTCCCTAATGAAATATTTAATTCGTCAACTAAGGGTTATGAAAGAGAGAATGAATGAGTTGATGTGATAACAAAAACTGTGTCAGCCTAAGGCCAATACAAGATGTATCAGAAGTGTTAACTGGTGTTACATAAAAACACACGCCAAATTAATAAGTATTATATTTTGGGACTAACATCCTGTATACTGTATGTGTATTTGGGATTTTCAAACTGGTTTCAGGTTTTAAAGAGTATCAGTGCAAATTAATGCCTTCTAATGGAATAAAAACTTTAAATTTTTTTCCCATCTGCAAAGGATTTTCATGCTTACAATTTATAGTTTATGGCCTATAGCCAATAGAGTATGATCTCTTAAAAGAGCAGTGTATTACAATTTAGAACAGCTAATACAGTCCATATGTTATTCAACAGGGAGGGGATCAATGGAATGATACCAAAATTACTTCTATGTTCCTACCTTTAATAAATGAGCATATGCAAGTCTAATATCCTTGCAGCTTTACCTATCAAACCCATGTGGTACTCATTATAATGTGTGCCCGCCAAATATCCTTCTGGGGTTATCATAACGTCATGAGGCAGAAAGTACACCTGGACACATCTTACAGGCTGTACGCATCTTACACAGCTTACAGACCCCCACCCCCCCATTTCTCAAACAAAAACACAGGTAAGGAAAACATCTATGCCTTCAAAAATAACTAGGGAGCTTTCAAATGAAGATTGTCCATTTTCATTCGCATAATATTTTCATGCATCAAGCGTATATGTATCATATGGAATGTATACATAAAAACTTTATTATGTGTATAATCAGGCCATGCTTATAGCTCACATGGTAGCCTAATTATATGGGTTTGCGAAAAGTCATCCTAACTTGACATTGTGTGTTATTCACATCATTCAAAATGTTTTCTTTTTAATATTGTGTGCTTAATGGAAGATGCAGGTTAAATGTCAAAGACAGTATAGATGACACTCCCTTTATAGCTTTTGCATGTTTGGTTGCGCAAAACAATCTCATCTGACATTATTGATGTTACAGATGTTACAGTAATCAAATTATCAGCCTGTGAAGGGCCCCTCTGTCATCGGGGCCCATAATAAATTATGGTAAAGGTCATAATGCAGCTTTGGTTATGGAAGGTTTACATTGTAGTGCCCAAATGAGCACTTTGGATGAGGCCAGCAAAACAAATGCTTGGGTCAGGTATCATAAATGTCCTGCTGGATGTCAAAAAAAAATGAGTGAAAAAGACTGCATTAGGCCAAACGTAACTGTAGACGAATGAGAATTATATATTTATATATTTTTTCAGTGTAAACACAGCATTGACTTTCAGATACGAATGTATTACCTTTAAACTGGCATTTCTTATTTACTATACATTATCTTTTTGGTGATTAATAAGAAATGTAGCAACCTCATGGGTACTCATGCTGAACAAATAACAATCAATGTGAAGTAAATGAAACAGTTTTGATAATTGCCCACAGAAAATTTAACTTGCCTCAAATTTTCCAGCATGCTCAATGTTGTGAGTTCATTAACTTATTAGCACACTTTTAATTATCTTCTTAAAATTGTTTTAAAAATGAAGAAACTGAATAATACAACAGGGCAACACAGTTTGTTTTTTGATGTTAACTGTCTGGCTGTATTTTTTGTTCTTTTCTGAAAATGTTAATCGAAAATGACATTAATTTGAAATTTAAATAAAATATTTTCTGTCTGTTGCTGGAGTACATTGTCACATTCAGTGAGGGCACAGGTGTGTTTCAGGGACAGGTTTGTAACCCAGTGCTGTTTGTGTAAGTAAATGCACTGGATTCCCAAATCCATTTAATCAAACTTGCTGTTAAAAGTTATCAACAAATCCAAAATTTATTTCAAACTATCATAACCAGAACATAGTGAAGCTAGAAATGAAGTTATATATAAGTATATATTGTGATATATGTGAATGAATATGAATGGGATTGTTTACAGCGATCTACATGAATGTTAGCATCAAAGCATGTGATTTCATGGTTTCTTGGCAATAGGTGTTTTGTGGGCCACCGGCCATTACATGCATCCAGATATTTTTTTTAACATATCAACAATATAAATTGTTGATGAATCAAAGATGAATCAAATTCCAAAATGAATCCAAAATTAAGGGATTTTAAGCAAAAATCTAAAAAAATCTGCTCAGTATTAAAGGAATATATGGGCTAATGCTTGTCAATATGTTACTAAATATAGGCCTAAGCCTACAAGCTGAAGGCACAATATATAGATGTGCTAATATATAAATGTGCTATTGAGGCCTACCTAAAAATCAGAAAGGTGAAACTTCCATTGGTAGACAAATGCATGATGCTAATAAAATACTAGTTTATTCCTCTAATGACAGTGCAACGTTTGAGAGGCACCACTGTCATTCTCAGTTTGTACATTACTCTGGTGCATCACTCCCCTCTCAGTTGAATTAATATACACAGCAAGGCAGTGTTTCCAACATGATAAGATAAGATAAGATAAGATAAGATAAGATAAGATAAGATAAGATTGTCCACATTGTCACTATACGAGTACAATGAGATGACGTTTCGATCCTTCTTTTTAAGTAAAACGTAAAGTAGCACGAAATGTACCAGTTACTTATTTAAAATACTTAAACAAATGGCGAAACAGTAGGGAACAAAGCGCGGATATTTATAGGTTTTACATTCGCAGCGAATACGCAGCCTACGGGACGCGCGAAGATTCGGGTCTCTATTTGGTAACTGAAAGTGGACAACGGGCCACCAGACGTTTCCACAACAGGGTTATTTGTCGTGGCGGGTTCCTGTCACTGTTTGCACATTAATCCTGGCACAATTAGGTGTCAGCAAGCAGCGTTTCTGTTTGATGATAGCCTTGGGCTCTGCGTTTCCAGCCCTAATCAGGAGTGTAAACTCTGCTATATTTCAATTTGGAGAAGCGCTCTTCCGCTAAGAGGCCCCTGGCACAGCGATAAATAAAACGCCTATTTACTCCATCGGCACACTTAGACATCCAGTGCTCTTACTACCAGCCCTCTAATCATAGCCTACGTTTAAAATCCACTATAAATCACGCCACCCCAAATCTGATGATTAGTGAAGCCATTTATCCGCTAAAACCTGACAATGAACACAGTTTCCTTTTCTTGTTAGTCGAAGCCTAGGTTATTTTTATTGGGGATGAGCGTGCAGATGGTAAATCGCGTTATAGGAAATGAGGTGTGAAGAGTAATTTGTATACAAAAATGTACTGATGGAATGACCCACTCCCAGATAATTTTGTTTACTGACTTTTTTACTTTTGCAAATTTAGATTATGTTATCCTCTTCACTTTGTTACTGAAAAGTAATTTGATAGCATAAACGGTAATTCATTTAATTTACATCCTTCACTTCATAAAAATGCGAACTGTCAAGCTGCGGTTTGCTTAGAAAAGATGAGCTAGGCAATAGAACAAGACGAGATAACGGCGAAAATGCCGCTAATCCGTAATGTTACGACTTAATAAACGTATTGTTACTTGCCAATTAATAGCAGACAATTGCTTCTTTGGGAGCAAACCCAAAAAAGCATTTCAAATGATAACCAGCTAGCCACTTATCCCATTTAAGTGTTAATGGGGTGAGTATCGTCAGTCCATGTAATCCCCTGGTTTCTACACTGACCTCCAACGGCTTTAAACGGAGTGGATTTGAGTGAAGTGCTGCACATAATCTCTATTCAAACATTTCCATATGACAACGGCTTACAGACCTTTCCAATTAAAGCCGAGTCACTTTCTATTTAGTGTGTACTATCGAGAATCGCATGGGAGCATGCAGTAAACAAAGGAGTGTTTTAAAGCGTTTTATTTCGAACGGGACAAATCGACCACGATTTCCCTTTGAATCTATAAATCTCAGGCGAGAATTAGGGGATTAGATGTTGGATGAGGAGGGGGGGGGCATGAGGGGCGAGTGTAAAATGTATTTTTTTTAACAAAACTGCTGTGCTCACCGCCTTGAAATGAGATGCGCATTTAAATTTCTGCCGTCCGCCGCCTGTGGCCACCGCGAACGTACTGCCTTCTCAGTCCAAGGGTTAATTAATTGGGGTTCAATGCACTATTGGAAGAGCTATGCATTTGATACTACATCTGTGATTTAAAAATCTTTCTGTGTCCCATACACCAGGGAGGATTTTAAATAGGAAATTAGCATTCAGATAAGCGAGTGGTCTTCTCGCCTCCGAAAGGGTGGAATTATTAATGATGCCTTTGCACAAGTCTTCTACGTAATTCTGACCCTTTGCGAATGAACCTCCTCTGAATGGAGAACCCAAGGGAGTTACAGCTTGATGGACCTATCCTAATAAGATTTGACCCATAAAGCCATTTTAAGATATATATTCTCTATTACAAAATTAAGTCCACAGATCTAGCCACGTCCACTGTAAACTCTGGCACACGTATCAGCAAACAGGCTAGTTCTGTATGAAAAAACTGATTGAGGCTAAATGGCCCAATCATCAGAAGAATCCAATGTACAGTATCCCATGTACCAGTTTCCTTCAGTCTTAGTAAAATTGATTGATTACACAGCAATTATCTCCTAATTGCTTTGTACAGCATACCAAGAATAACACTGAGGTTCATAGTGATTATTTAAAATGACAGAAAACCTATGTTGCCTAAATGTAGCTGCATATATCAGTGTGAAAGAATGCTCAAAGAGGAAGTGTTTCAGTGTTCCTCACCTTAATTCCCTGTCAAATTAAATGCAGATTCACCAAATATGATTACATTATTGGTTTATTCTTCAACTGAATGTACGATTTAGCAATTTCAACAATTAGCTTCACAAAAACGGTTGGGACAAATAAATGATTGATGTACAAAGGTCATCACTGCGGAGCACACAGTAATTTCAGTTTTCAGGACGGAACCTCTTGTGTCATAATGATAGAATGCTTTTGGAATAAGCTGGAATGCAGGATTACTGTAAGGTCATTGGGGAACTTTATCATGTCATCCACGTAGCATTTAAGCAGGCAATAAGGTCAAATGGCAGGCTAACAAACCATTCATTTCTATTAATATCGACGAATGGCCCAGGGTTTTACGTACATTACTATAGCTATAATATACCTACACTTCATTTATGTCTGTCTCTTTGCTTACATAGTTGCTGGTTTCAAAAGAATACTGTTGAAGTAGAACACATACAATGTAATTTTACATTTGTCACCAATGTCTATCAAGTTTTATCACAGTTATTGGTAATGTGCATTTCATATGACCCACCTTAAGATAGAGTGTGTAATTTATGCTTTGTGAATTTCTTTTATTAAATGGAAACAACCAGTAATCCAATATCTTAAGTATACTGATTCGTACATACACTTTGCCTGTGATATTTTATTTTATTGTTAGTTCTATACATAATAATCTATCGTTCGTGCAGGATAATGTTCTGGTTGTACTGAGTGTTTCTGTGGTGTGTACTGCATTTGTCATGTTCAACTTGTAGAACCGTAAAGAAAAACTCAAAAATAATAACGAGACAAATTATTGGAATGCTCATAGATGAAGACCATGTAATAATTTGGAGACAAGAAACAAGCACGTACAATTTATTCGTATAAATAATACCACCTTACATCTTGTTTACGGATAGACTCCGCTGCTTTCCTCGTTAATGCCAAAAATGCCATTTCCAGCCTTTCCCAGCCAAATGCAACCTTCACTTGGACTTTTAAAAAGGTGCACTTGACATTTTTGCCTCAGTCTCCTTAATTGCCAGTCAACAAACCGCTAATTTAAAAGCCATGCGGCAAAAACACATATTTTTTTTGTATACACATTTTCAGCCGCTCAGTAAGTGTGCCCATGCTTTCACGAGTGCGGCAGACGAGGCTAAGCAAAGATCTAATTTAAAGTGCCTGTGTGCTACGAGAGAGCGCCACTTCACTCTGGTGTTTTTATTGTTGTGCGAGATGTAAAATGTAGGTGCTCATTAGAGCCGGGGATCTTAAACCTGCTTGAAAAGCCTTGCTGCAATTTATCGGCAAAGAGCTTTGTATAAATCATAGTGAGCTTTAGAGATTCCCTTTTTTGTAATACTCTACTTTGTAACCTGTGAGTTGTTTTTAGTGCAACGTTTTACATGGTCAAATTACCGCTGAAGAGTACAGGTGAACAATTTGTCGTGGCTTTCTTTTCTTGGCTTTTTCTTTTCCGTTTTATGTCTTCATTCAAATGAAAAACAATCGGGCTGGTGCGCCGTTTGTGTGTGCGCGCGCGCGCGATTCCATATACTTGTATTTTAAGTGCCTCCTTTGTGAAATGTTCAGAAATAATGAGATGTTTATTCTACACATCACTGAAGTGTATACACATAACCCGGCGACTCTGACCAAAAGACAGGTAAAAAAATAAAAGGGAAATACTTAAAAATAATAATAAAAATAAATGGTTTTGTGACCCTCAATACTCTCCCTCTGTATGTGGACACCCATCGTGGGGTCACCGTGAACAAAGCGACAGAGCCAGGAAAGCAGTTATTTAAGAGGGAAAACAGGGGTCTTGGCAACAGCTGGAAGGCAAGCCTACATGTTGGTTTGTGTTGTACATGTTGTGTCCACATCCCTGGCAAAGTGACCACCACTGCTTGGCTTGCAAAGAAGCTTAACAGTTAACAGAACTTACAGTAAGGTGACTATAAAACACCCAAAAAACACCTTCTGAGAAAACTATTTTCATATACCTTTGTGAGATTTTACCTGATAACAATGGATAGGTGATCTGCTTTGCTGCTAATGGGCAGATCGGCCTCCTTCTTCCTAGGCCTCAGCCAAGCCCAGGAGGGCCTGCAGTTCCCCCGCACCACCATATTATTACATCGCCAGCCTCACCAATCTCACCCTTCAGATAAACACTATTTATGATTTTCAGCGCTTCATAATGAACACTATGCCTCACAAAACAAGGTTCCAGTAAACTTGCAGGTGAAATGAATTTACAGTAGTTTGTCATTAATGACAGAAAAGCAGGAGTCATATTTATCCCTGCAAAATGATGTGTGTTGCATTTAGGGCCCCTATACCATTGTCTACCATGGGTAGTGCAGTAAACAAAGCTCCACTTTGTAAATAATCCTTTACATTTTACCATGAGACCACATTACTGTTACCAGTAGAATGCCCATTAGGGTTAAACCTTAATTTTTCTATCAGAAGCACCTTTTCATACTACAAAAATATATTGATTGCTATTCCAATATTTTACATATACAACATTTCCTTAAAAGCATAATGAGAAATATTTTGTACCATGGACAAACTCACCATAATAGTGCTATTGAGTTATTCTCGTCGCAAAAATAATTCAAGCATTAATTAAAACAAAAACCTTCAAAGAGGATCGTGTGCAATAGTGACATCACTCATGTTAATAAAATATATACCTGGAACTAAGACAATTTAAATATATCCTATTACAAAAATGTATTTATGCCTATTAATATGTGCTAAACATTATCAATAAGTGCTACGCAACTTTATATAATTTTAAACTGTATACTACAACAAAATAACATCACAATATTGCAAAAATTCAGGTCTAAGTTTTACCAAAGCAAATAATCCAAAATTCCTATGAAATGTTTCACATATATGTAAAACAAATATTGAACAAGAACCATGATGGCTGATAATCACGTCAGCAAAAACACATTTGAGGATTATGTGTGCACTGCAGATTATGTACATCCATAACACAAAAAATCCATTTACTGAGCAACCCTTACTAAATGTCATTCTTATTGCTTTTTGCAGATTTCGCAGTCATTAAATGGCTTGTGATACACTGGATAAAACAGCACGTGTCTATTGTTTTACAGGGACTCGGAGCATTTGGATGCTGGTAGGAGTCTAATGCAGAGACATAAAGCATATTATATAAAACACATACAATCCCATTATCTGCATAAGATCCATTCACAGTGCTGATGACAGGCTGAGCGGTGAGCAGTGATTTAAGGCAAGGCTCTAAAAGCCAGATGACATAAAAATACATCAGGAAAAGGTTGTGCACTCTAAAGTCAGAAAGACAGCAGAGAAAAAACATTTTCCCTCCTCCTATGTCTGAACGCAAAATGTGTTCTTGGTCTCACCAAAATGAAACCTATGCCATAATGATAAGTCATGACAACGCTGGCCTTCAGGAGGAAGATGGACTCCGGGGTGATGCCTGTCAGCAAGCTTTCTGTGACTTTCCCCAGTCAATTATGGACTAAATACAACTAATAGAGCATTACTCCTACAAATTAGACAGGTTGCTTACACAAAGTATCTTCTGGCTTAGTGTCAGAGTCATTGAGCAGTTTGTTTGTGCGCTTAGCTCACTGCCAAAAGTTCCGTGGGAAATGTAGGTGGACCTTTAACTGGGCCAGATGCTAGTAGAGGTGGGGATTTGGAATTTTGGCTCAAGACAAGAGCAGAAGCTTACTGAGCCTACAGGGTCACCTTGGAAAATTCAGCTAGACAGACGAACTTTTGCATCAATATCCAAGGAAGTTCTATGGACCGAAACTCCAAATCAAACTGGTTTTTGTGTCCTACAGAATAAATAATCCATAAATGAGACAAATAATCTAGTTGTACCTCAGCATTCATTGGGCTTACAATCACAACTGCTTGCAGCAGAAGAAAGTAAGATAATTGTAATGAAGAGAAGTGGACCAAGACTTGCAGCTTGCTTTATTGGCAGTGAATGACTCCAAATCAGATATACTGTCATCATTGGTTAGCAGCAGCAACAATCTCGCCCCGCAATTAATCTTTTAATGATATATCACTTATAACACACAATGTATCTGCTTGATACCATACATGTACCATTAGACCAGCATTATGGACAACACAATTGTTTAGATTTTATAGATATATTTTGGCAACCAGTAACTTCTTTAAAAAAAAAGCAATTTCATAAACATAAAAATTCATAACCTCAAGAAAAGTTCATATAAAATGACATAGATGATCAGAGCCCTTTCTGATTGGAGTCCGCCCACACTTTACTCAGTATTTGTTGCCTTGGCAAACTTTTTCTGTAGCTTTTTTCAAACCACTTTACATAAAGGGTAATACAAATGCAGTCGGGCAATAAATAAGTGTTCCACATGAATGTGTTGAAGAAAAAGTTAATTATTATATTTCAGAGCTGACCCTAACCCCCACCAGAATGTTTATTTTTCACATTTGTAGAAAGGACTCACCTCTCATCTCTTTTCTCCAAACAGACACCACACTAGTTTTGGGTGCCTTCAATGGAACAAGAAAACAGGACACAAGCCCTTGTCCTGACTGCATTTTATGACACTTCAAGCTGTATGAACTATTATGGGATACCTCTAGTTACACAGTGATTAGTAGCATTGTTACTGCTATCTGGACTCTAGCAGATTTCTTGTTAAATATGTGCATTGACTGACAGCTTTGTTATTACGAATGTAGCTCTGGTGTCTAGCAGGGTTGGGGCCATTCCGGAATGCATTCATCAATTCCAGTCCAAATTAGGAAATGGAACTGGATTTGGCATTGGA
>JAODLD010000124.1:10763488-10774264 GCA_026781065.1 Mormyrops boulengeri
CCCCCCCCCCCCCCCCCCCCCCCCCCCCCCCCCCCCCCCCCCCCCCCCCCCCCCCCCCCCCCCCCCCCCCCACAAGACTGGTCAGGACACCCCAAGGCTGGATTGACTCCTGGAGGCACCACATTCCAGGAGGAAAATAAATCCTGGAGGAATCAGTGGAAGAATCAACAGCACTGAAATGAAGTGATCAGGACTGTTTGCTAACATTTTACATATTACTGCTTTCCCAACCCAGGCTGACTGAGCACTGGCTTTTTTCTTTCACTTATTTCTAACATGTCCTTGGTTATTTGTTTAATTTCTTGCATCCCCTTTATGCTGGTTAACCATGTAGTCTCACACGTTTGACGCTGTTACTTTGTTTAAAGGAGAGCGGCCCCCTTTTCTTTCGGTTGTGACTGGACAGCGTGCAGATGCCAGACAGAGTGCGGGACTGTGACATCGGCCAGCAGCTACATGCAGGGCGTCAGGAAGGCAGACGACACACTGCAACAACAGGGGCCTATTCCATAAGAAGGCCACGCAAAAGCTGCCTATTCATATTATTACTGGGAATTTCCATCGCTGGATAATTGGATTTTTCCACATTCTGAACTTTGTTTGTTCTAAATATTCTGGATTTCAGAATCTGAAGAATATTAAGTGACGCAAACTCATGGTGAATTTTTACAGTTTTGTAATCACTATGGAAATTAGGAAGAATTATATTAGTTTGTTGCAGCTGGGTCCAGTAAGGGAGCGAAGTATAGCCAATGAATAGCAACAAGCAGTCAGTTACCCATCTCTCTGTGTTAAGGCGCCAAAGCTGTAATTGTCCAGAAATTCATTTTCAACTATCATCATATTACAGAAGAAACATTTACGTTTTTCAACAGATATTCGACTGGGATTTTCAGTTTTTAGCACTGGTTGCGAGATTCAGTCAATTCAAACAGAACGTTTTTACATCTATGCGCCTACTGCTGGCTAATAGAAAACAAGCACAGAACAGAAGAGCGGGATTAAGGTTATGTACCATGTATGTGCACAATAAGACTAAGACTCTTAACAACAAATTAAACCTTTTGGATTAGCAGGGATTAATTACACATAAGACCAGTTAAACTGCAACCAAACACATGGCCTTTGTCCTTTGACTGGGAATTACCGTTTTCTTTCAAGCCTGCAGACAAAGCTAATGAACGTGAAAGACTTAATGTGGGTAACACTGCCCCATACCAGTCCCGATTAAAAGTGACAAACCGCATTACTCTTTGATTTAAGGAAATGGATCTAGTCCGACGGGGACAATAGTTTATCGCCTGTTTCCATACCTCCAAATATTCTCCAAAACAGGCAAATTCCTAAACACTGGAAATCCCTTAATTACCCAGAATAAGTGAGAGAGACAAAAACAGCCAGTCCATTATCACAGCTGACTGAAAAGCCATTTGGAGTTGGATGCAGCCTCCTGTCAATCGTTCCCATTCACGCTGGCCCCAGAGCGAGGTGAACCGGGGCCAAATCGGGAGGGGGTGGTGCAAGGGGGCGGTAGGGGGGGTTGGTACACCCCTCCTGAGGGAGCAGGCATAACGCTCCCTGTCCGGTTACTTGGCAACACCACAGCAGAGGCGAATGGGCACACATGGGGCCCATTGAGGATGCTAACAAGTGCCAAGCGGGTCCCCGACCTGGGGCGACCCTCTTTTTACGGGACAGCTCCACCTCCCCCTTGCATGCTCCCGCCCCCCTGCACACTCCCGGGCCTGCTGAATGCCACGTGTCTGAATTGGGGCCATCTGCCTCAATTTGCGCGACATCTTTGGCCACAATAGACCCCTGGTTAGCCCTGACAAAGGCCCACGATGGGCACCGGGGCCCCTCAGCGCTGGGGGCCCATTCAGCAGCCAACCAACTGGACAGTGTCTCATGTTGAACAATTAGCGCACATCCCGCCGCCAGGCCCCGGGGGACCCGCTTAATTACCATCAACAGAAAAGAAGGACTTTATCACCAGATACTCCAGAAACTTATCTCCAGACTTAATTAAAATATTAGCCACTTAAGCAGGAAGCAGCTTCTCTTGAAATGAGGAGTAATTCCTTTTTCTCCTCATCCCTCTTTTAATTACATCAACATGCTTGATAGTCTTACTCGATGGTGCAGTGAGTGGAGGGGCCTGCTTCGGGGGCAGGAATACCTGCAGAACTGAAACAATTACACCAGGGGAGGAGCAGGCTGCCTTATTAATAAAATTACTATATTAGATCTGGTCTTTAAATAAAGTAAGCAAATCCCACCACAGAGCTTATGCAGCCGTTATTCCTCCCCCCAAGTCTGAGTTTCACACTAAACAGAAGTGTCATTTCGCTCTGTATTCACAATGATCATGCACTATCTAACTGGCATCTAACTGCAGAACAATATCCTGCAGTGGCCTTTACACAAAACAGACAATGCTTTAATCTAGCAGTAAAACATAAATTAAAAGACAAAAAAACATCCACGCCCCCTTGCCCAGAAGGGTTGAGGAACATCTCAATGGAGGCATCAAAAAATAAATGTATGGACCAAACGCTTTATAAATGGCTTATATCAGCTGATTTATTAAAAGCACATTAATCACACCGAGGCAGCAACAGATCCATTTATTTAACATGGGACAGGTCATTAACTTGACCTCTTCACCGGGAGCTACACCATTTGGCCCATCAGGTAATATCTACAGACATACATTGGCACATAAATAGCAAATTGCCACTTTACCCCCACCCCACCCCCCATAGAAGTGCTGACGCTTATCACTGTTCTCTCTCAGCTTTCTGGTAGAAACCATGGAAATCAAAGAAGCCTAATATGAGTGTACTGTATACTGAACATATAGTAAAAATTAAGATATGTGGCATCATAGCAAAAAAATAGAATTAAAAATGGTTTTTATCATGCAAAAATGAGCACAATGGGCACTGTAAGGTGCTGCTGCTGGACTGGGATCAGAAGGCTGGTTTGAATGTTGCTGCAAACCTCCATGGCCAAGGCGTTCAACGTTCACACTGACAAAGCTCATCACGGTCCTGGCCCTGGGCTGCCCCCCAGCTGTGGGCCAGGGTGCAAAACTGACGCAGACATATGCCCCCCCCCCCCCCCTCCAAACATGAGAGGTGACCCGGGGGGACATTGCTGGAGGCTGTGCAGAGGCAGCCTCCCACGGGGGCGATCGTGTGGCTAAAAGGCAACGGTACTGACTCCCGCCGGTACGCTTCTCGGCCCTAGCCTTAGGGCTAGCACGCTAACACGGATGTTCAGATTTAGATGCCTGCTCCTGTAGCCTGGGGTGCAACAAATCACTCGGGTGCAATAAAAAGTGCATTAGCCTCCGCGTCATATACTCGGGACAACAGCAGCTAACCAACACGATGACACGTGGGGAGCATTAGAAATCACAGGAAGCCCCCAGTGGACACTTACAGTTACTAATGATGCTAATGCTAAGCAGCGCGGTAACAACTGCACAATAATTACAATTCCATATTAACGATGTAATAACCGGTGATAGTTTGATGCTTAAACTACACTGTTACAATGTAGAGAACAGAGCTACATAGAAAAATATGACCTAATATAACTAGGTTTATTATTTGCCAGTTTTTTTTTATTGTTTGTTCCTAAATTTTTAGCACAAATGCATACTGGGACATGTCCATTAGACTTCTAAATCATTAGAAAAAAAACAAAAAACTCAACAACAGTGGTTCGAGATATAAATCTGTCATGTGTTCTACAATTACAGGAGGCCGAGGCTGCCATTTTTCCACTACGGAACACGACCTTGGTGGACAGCAGGCGTATCTGCGATGCATTTACACGGGGGCCGCGCCATGAATCATCGCTTTCGGTATTTCGCAGTCCTCGGCTGTTTAAATAAACCGACGGCTGACAGGCCCGCAAAAAGCCCCGCGGTGACATATCAAATGCACTTTTCACACCGGGCAACCTTGCACTCCCCTCTGGGCATGGAAATGCAAGCCCCTCTCCACGTACAGCTCCGCGTTAACATAGGGGATGAAGGTAGGACCTTCAGACAGAGCCCCTCCGCTGGGCGGCAGAGGTGACCCAGGTCAGGTGCAAAACATGACAAATCCTATAATCAAAAAGTTAATAAAAATGTTGTTAACAGGAACCACCATGCTACATATTCAGTGATTTAAGCACACGTAGCTTCAAATATCACTGAGCGCTCAAAAATAGGCACATACCATATCATTTACTCCAAAACTTGGTCCTGTTTGTATACTAAAAGAAGTAAATGGCTGATTAGTCTCTCTAGCACTCTGTGTGTGCGTGTGCTAATTCTTACACAGAATGCGTACAGAGTGATGTTCACGTCTTCAAAATAACATGAGGGGGAAACTCATTATTCTCACTGCAACTCATTTTCTCCAGTGACATGCTTGTCAAGATTTTGAAAGTGTAACTCCTAAACCTGCAGCAAAGGGCAAAGTGGAAAGCATTCTAAAAGTCTGCTTTCCCAAGCCAACACTAGCCAACCACATCCCTCTTCCCCCAGATGTTAAAGCCATCCACAATGAGGCAAAGATGAGATTGTGCTTGACAATCTCTCACTGGCACATTGGTATTCTTCAGGATGCTTTGGGGTGCAGCTAGGTGGGGATTTAATTGGGAGGCATGAAAACACGAACTGTGGCCACCTGACTTTGGGAGGTGCATAGCTATCGATTCGTAAAGCCTGCGCTGATTCCCAATTACTTTGGGGTCTCTTTATGTAAACCACTTTCACTGCCATCTGCTTCCTTTCACCGTAACAAAAAAAAAAAAAACCCAAGAGGTGCCCTCCTCGAGAGAAAACAGCTTTTCCGTCTTGCCGAAAAGGGATTATGTTAAAGTCACGATGAGCTGGACTGGTCAGGCTAGTGTCGCGTGTTGACAAACTTTGGTGGAGCTAGGTTTAAAAGACAGCATCTCTAAAGAGTCCTTTGGACATGGAAAGTAAAATTTAGTCAGATTATAAATGATTCAACAAACAGTACATAAATATGACATCTGTTTTTTTGCTTTAAATATAAAGTTTTAACACATAGAAAATAAATCACACAGAAATACCAAAGCCGCAAGTATTACGCAAGCAATAAAAATGAATGATGGAACAAAAGATCCTTTCAGGTAATACTGCACAGATTACTGACAAATACTGTGGAAAACAGGACAGGATCCACACCATCATATTTGGTAAAACTTTGTGCGATGTACATGTTGCATCTCTTCCTGATGTGCGCTGCACCTTTCTAATAAGCCATGCATGACCCAGAGCTCAGCTCAATCATTGGAATTTGAGAGCTTCTTACTTAGTGAATGTGTCATCCTGGCCAAATCAAATAAGGGGCAGTCTTAACATTGATTTGGAATGAATAGGCCAATATCAGATCAACTACACATTCCGGAATTCTCGGTATGCCTAATAAACCCAGACAATGAGTCTTGATGCTCTGCATAGGCCCTGTCCTTTCGATTCTGACACAGACCCAGTTGGAAGAACACTCAACACGAAACCTTCAATTAAAGGCGGTCTGATTAGGGAAAGCCGCCGATTCCAGACTGCACTCCACCCAGCTCCGAATGCGCACAAGTAGCAAGACCTGCAATAACGCAGACGGACAGAGGATGTGGTCAGGGACGGAGGCTCGAGGGGCGGAGCCAGGCCAGTATGCTCGTTAAGTGCAGGAGACTTGGAGTGTGGCTACGAGGTGCTGTTGTTATGAATGGTAAATTGTTTAATAATATGAACAATAAACGCAGTGGACTAAATGATTAAATTAGATTCTGCTAAAGGGGTGTAACACGTGTTTCCAGAACATTCCCTCCTTGGCTGGCAGCAGACGCTATTAGCTCGTTATTAGGGACACGTTTCATTAAAAATAAAACAAAGCTTTAGATGACCTCAGCTTCTACATGAATTAAATAAAAATATTTGTATACATAGAACTTTAGATATCTTATACAACCTAAGTTGCCAATGTAACCATTTACACTAAATCTATATGAGGTTCTCATAGACAAACACAAACCTGAACTGGACATTCATATTTTTCTTGATTACGAATATATCATTTTGCTGTTTTTTTTTTTTTTTAAATAAACTGCACCGATTTATTACTGACTTCCATTTCGCAAACCAGTGTATGGCTTTTCTAACCCTATTTTGTACGTTAATACTTAGAAAAAGCAGTGCTGTCTCCTAGTGGCGAAGCAGAGAATTACTGGCCTTAGACATTCACATGGCCGACTTCAACGTGTGTGGGGGTGGCAGAGTTGGGCTGAAAACTAACAAAAAAATAATTTTCTGGGTTCCCTTGGTCCTTTTGAAGTCCCTTTAGGCTTAAAGTCATTCATTTAGCATAGCTACATTTTAACCATTTTTTAAACAAACATTTCCCTCCTTTTCCAATCCTGGTCATGTGACAGAACACGTGTAATAATACGATGACACCACAATCTCCCACATCCAAGACCCTCACTGCCCCCACACAGGGTCAGCTCCCACTAGTGTTGCTGCCCCAGCCTCATTCCCCACAACCAGCCTTCATTAAACAAACAGCCCCTTGGCCACCACCAGCTGCAGGCACTGCTGAGAGTCAAGATCACCCCATTTATATTTTAGAATCATTCCAGCTTTTAAAAGAGTGGTTAAGGACACATGTTCATAGCCAGCAAGCTGGCTCCTCAGGGCCCGGAGGGGCCGCGGTACCAGCTCTGGGGACGATTCCTACCTGCAAGGCAATACATGGAATAGCTGAGAAAAGCAACTAAAAATGAATGTGATGCAAATTCGGGCAGCGTTGCATTTGAGTTCAATAAAAATTCTAAAGTATCGAACTTTCAACAAATCATTATATTCATTGAGCCGCAGAAAATTTGTTAACAGAATAAAATACAAAAAGGGTCCAACGCCAGCCAGAGTTATGATGCAGAGCTAACTGCAGTGTCTGACAGTGAAGTGAAGGCCCCACGAAGCAGCTCACCGAAGCAGCGCATCAGAGCCGCTCCCCCGGGATTCCCCTGCACCTGGCCGGGCTGCACCTTCTTTACGTAGCTCCTCTTCAGAGGGATGCAAATTGATGGAGGTCCTTCATTTAGCCGGTAATAGAGAGCGACCTGTGCAATCAGCACTCGGGGTCCACAGCCGACTGGATCAATCACCTCTCCATGGGCACGGTGCTGCACCGGCGCCCTAATATCCCCCCATTTTCTGTCCCCCTCTATCCAGCCGCATCAGCCCAAAGTGCTGAGGAAGACGTGCATGGTTTCTGTGGAAGCCATACTGTTATCTTGTAAACATCATTTTCTTATCTCCCATTTTTCATATCTTACCCTCTAAACTACAAAGCATCTCGTAAGCCTATTAGACTGCGCACAATAATCACTATTGTCTTCTGAATTAGCTACACCATGTTTTTCCTCACTGTCATTCAGATAATAAAGATTAAAAACCTTCTATAGAATTTCCTAAATATTAAATCCCTACAAGCCAATTCATTTCCGTTGATTGTTCCTTTAACGCAGGGGTCACCAACATGGTGCCTGTGGGCACCAGGATGCCCCCAAGGACCACATGAGTCGCCCGCGGACCTGTTCTAAAAATAGCACAACTCACCAGTGAGCATCTAAAATAAAATTTTATCTTGTAGCTATTCTTCTTTAATCACATTTGCATTTATATAGATATGAAAATGACAATATCTAAAAAAAAAAAAAAGCATTTAAAACATGTTTATTATACTGAGCAAATTTGTTATTTAATAAGAGTGTGTCAAACTGGTAGCCCTTTGTATGGCTCAGAACCCGTGAAGTAGCTCTCAGTTTCAAAAAGGTTGGTGACCCCTGCTTTAACTGATAGTTGGTTTTGGTGTGTTTTCAGTTTTGGACTTTGACAGACATCCACATAAACACACTGAAGACTTTTCTGGACCAGTTTTTCAAACTGAAATGAAAATGATGTGTTATTTCACCATTTGTATGAGTATGAATACAAGCACATAGAAATTCTTTACTTTGCAGATATCCCATCTTGCTGTTTTCAGGCAGACAGACAGACACACGCAACCCAACACGGCAGGCACAGAGTAATGTGACCTAGCACCCTTCAACATTGAAGTGCCTCAGTGGGCTGAGCCTTTGTATCCGTGATCAGAAGGTCGGCGGTTTGAGTCCCGGCCTTGGCAGAATAACCACATCTGTGGGCCCTTGAGCAAGGCCCTTAAACCCCCAGCTAAGCATTCCAATGTACCTGTATTTGTGCAAATGGCAAATACAGAGTTCTCAGTACTCAGACCATACAGGCCCTCTCACCTAACATAACTACCATAAGACCCCAGCAGAGACCCTCCCGACTTCACCCCTGAACCACCAGCATGTTTTCTCCATGTCGGATCCAGGGAAGAGATGGATGGCGTGAAGCAATTTGTACTGCTGGTTATTAAAAATGAAATACGAGGCTTTGCAAAGAGCACCTTCTCATTCCCCATCATCGATTTCTACATATTCTCTACGCGTCCTTGGTCGGCGTCTCCCAAGGTTATTCCATATGCAATCGTATAATCAAATTACAGTACGACTGTCGCCCAACTATTTGCTGAGGTGCTGTTTTTCTGCACGTGTGGCCGATTGCTTTTCCATTCTGGTTGCAGTTAGCATTAGACTTTATTATTTACTTTTCTTGGCATGCATACGAAACACTACTTTGCTTTCTGTATCGTGCAACAGGCCTGCACGTTCCGAAAGGATTCAGTAGTAATGTTGCAAACACAAAAAAATCCACTTTTTATTATCAACCTTTTTAGTATAATTATTATTAATGAGCAATCATCTAGGTTATGGAGCAATTGGGGTATAAAAAGGAGGCCATGTGTGAGAGCAAGAGTGAGAGAGAATGAGGTGTAATTATCCATCAGATGTTCAAATATGCATGGCAGAGGAGGAAACTAATTAGCACATACTGTGTACACTAATTACATGCACAAGCGTTTTCAAACATTTGCCCAGCATATCTTCGAGTAACTGTGGAGGCAATTCCGGAATGTTCTATTGGACAGTTTTTTTTAAGCTAAAAATGTCGGCGAGTCATCCATCAAAGCAATGGAGAAGATGGAGGTTTTTCATGTTACATTATTCTCACTATTTTGGCAGGAAGCATGGGTATCCATCATCGGGTAGGGTAACCCAATAGCTACAGTCTCACACAGGTGAACGAGACCAAATCGGCAGAGTCCATAAAGGCAGACGACACTGTACTCAACACAGCATCTGCAAGGTGCACACTTAAGGGAACGGAAATCATTCCAGTGAGAAAAATAGCTTGTTACAGATGCTTCGGAGAACCTCAAAATCAACCAATGAACAATATATGACCGGCGGTGGTTTACAATATCGTCATTAGCAGTAATGGAATCACACGGGGTGGGGCTCCAATAAGGGAAAAATAGAAGGACACAAGCACATCTCATTTGTGCTCCACAGAGTTTAACAGAAAACCAGACTCTCATTAAGAGTTCATCAAGTGAACTCTTAGCATGGCGATTAGCATGTAAGTTTTTCTAGGAACCCTACTTACTGAAATAGATGAACATACTTTGAGTTGCTTTTGAGCACATCAGTACTATGTAACGTGAAAGAAGTCTACCTGTGGACGTTGGTTTGGCTGGAGGGCAGCACCCCCATGTTGGCCACACACACCACCTTCCTGGTGATGGTCTGCGCTGATGTGCTCTCGGGGGCCATGGTGACGGTTGTCGAACTCTCGTTCATCCCAGTCAATTTCCCTGCTCGCAGGAGAATTGGTCAGCAATCAGTGATGAACACAGACCTTCATAACCTTCTCTGATTCATTTTCAGATATTTAAGCATAGTGATAGATTTGAATTATTTCCCAATAGAGTGTGATAAGAAAAGGTAACATTTCAGTTCTCAGAGAAACATTTTCAGTAATAAAACTGAGCATAACTGCATAATTCAAGGGGTTTTTGCTTGCTGTTCCGTTTTTTTGGGGTATTACAGAGCCATATGTTAAAATAAACAAGACCTCTATAAAAGCATTTATTATAAAAGATGATATAATTCCTAAAGTGGTTTAAGAAAACAACCACATTCAGCCCATCTTATTTAAAGCCATATCACCTGACTAATCAGATACGGAAGTTCCAATATTTAATTTTAATTTTTATAGTGACATAGAACAGTATTAAGTTTTTAAAATATGATCATAAAGATTTTTGCAAGACTACTGTAATCCATATTTCCATATATACAAGACACTATAAATTTCTAAAAAAAAACAAAAAAGATGACTTTACCCAATAGGCATCTTGTTAAATCCTTCTATATTCAATAATTTAACATTTTTCATCAAATCAGTACAAAAACCGTTATGCAACAACAACATTCAAACTAAGCCAGAAAGTAAAAACGAGAGACGCAGAAGAAACAAACTGCAATGAAATTGTGTCCATTATCATTTTATAGTAGCAGGTCAGAACAACAAAAAAAAAAGTCAAATCTGTTAATACTCTGCATAACAACTCATCTGATCATCACAGATCAGAGCAAGAAAAAATAAAAATAAGTAGCTGAGAACAAAGAAAAGTGAACATTAATTATGCACGTGGTTTGTTCCTAGGCTGGCAACTCAAAAAGTTGACTTAAAATGCATGGCATTAAAAATATCACAGTGTTACTTCATCTAATTTGTAATTTTTTTTGGCTTCTTTATAGTGTGATCAAAGTGAC
>JAODLD010000124.1:10847467-10866467 GCA_026781065.1 Mormyrops boulengeri
GCCATCGGGTCCCTGCGATTTATTTATTTTGAGCTTAGCTAGACTTAGTACCACATCAGCCTCAGATATACATATATACTGATATACTGTTAAACACAATCCCGCGCAGGATTTAATGACACGAGTGAAGAGTGTGTCACATACCCCCATCACATGACCATGCATAATGGGCTCAATCATCACAAGAGAATGATGGAAGAAAGCAACAGCACAGGCACAAATAGGCTGGAAAAAGCCCTCAGGTTGGAATAGCAACTTCAGCCTGAGAGACAAACAGAAGGCCCTCTCATCACGCCAAGTGGGACAACAACCCAGATCCGGATCCACCCCCAAACCAGGCCCCAACTTCAAAAATCCACTGAAACTCTGTCATACATAGAAACTGGCAGACATTAGTAGTTAGTACAGAATAATCTCGTCTTTAGCAAAAAATATGTAAGACAGTACCTTTAAAAAATGTAATCAAATAGTACCACAGCTTCTATACCACACTGTAATTCATCATTTCACCAAATTTTCTCTCATGACCATGAACTGTCCTCTGCAGCATTCATGGGCAACAACAAAAAAATCCTGTGCCAACCTAATTGTGACAGAGAGTTGACTTACTTTATGTGGCTATTTAAAACAGCAGCGGTGGCTGCCAACCTTGACACTCCGTAACATGCTGCTATTAACAACAGCTCTGAAAAGTGTATCAATGAATGTAAAGTACGAACATGCACGATTCCCAGAATGAACAACGTCTGTAGACAGTGAGGTATGAGCCAACTGGAGGTTATAATATCAAGCATAATACAGTAAATAAGCAGCCACAGAGAGTATTTATTATTAGCAGAACTAAATATAAGTGTGCTTTTCTTACTATTGTGAAACAATATTGAAGTACAAGGGAAAAAAGACAGAACATATAATAAATGAACAATCTGTAGTTTAAAGTGTCCAAGTTTAAATTTAGAAAGTATATTTTTAAAAGTTAGAAAAGAGGGCCAATTGTTCATCTATGAAACCAATTAGAAATTAGCCAAATAAGTCACATACACAAAAAAACATTTTGTAATGCCAACTATCTGTTGACCAGCAGCTTTGAATCAATCAATAAAGATTAACAAAACATTTTACTTAAAAGACATTCAGAATCAGAATCAGAACAGAGTTTATTGCCAAGTACGTTAAGACATACAAGGAATTTGCTTTGGTGGCTGGTGCCAGACATTAGAAAATAAAGGTGGGTTGATATGAATAGATAGAAGAATGTGAAGTATGATATAGCAGTGGAACTGAGAGAAATATATACATATTTAAGAGAGTGCAAGCTTATACTAGGATGAGGAAATAGCATTTGAACTAGTGTTCCTGGCCTTATTGATGAGGCGGTCTGCGGTGGGGAAGAAACTGTCCCTATGGTGTGATGTTTTGGAAAGGAAAAAAAAAAATCAGGGGAGAACGCGAACGCAGCCCCCCACTACCAGAAATTATGCAGGGGAGATTCCCACAATTGGGGAATTCGCATGGGTCAGCACAACCGCAGTGCAGTGGCTGGGCCTCACCCTGGGGGAACCACCTTTGTGATCATGGTATCTCCCCTGCCAGGTAAGTATCTAAGGTAAGTATTTGAAATTCTCAGTTTCTCATACATTTTGTTCAAGACAAAGCCAAACCTAGTATCCCGACACAGACTGTAAATATATCAGTGTTTAGGTATGATACAAACTACCATTCATTATGCAGCTTCACTAACATCATAGTACTAGCACAACATCCGTGGTAGGACACCGGTTTATTCATTCTGCTGTGGTAACTCACTGACATCTAGTGGTACTGGAGTGTTTACACCGGTGTGTCTGTACCTTAGCTGAGGATGACTTGGCTTTGATATTATGCATCTTTCAGGATTTGGGATCTTATTAAACATGTTGAGATCAGACAACACAGCTGTTTCTGAAACTACCGTATCTACTTCCACAAATTCAAGATGCGCCCTACACACTATATTGTCAGAATGTGGTATGCAAAGTGTGCCTTCATCACGAATGACATCGTGGTTTTGTGAGGTATACATATCACCTGTAGCGGGACATCTGAGTTAGCTGCTAGTGCTCGGAACGGGTAACTAAGTCACCAATTCAGAGCTGAAAATGATTAGCAGTGAATAGTTAGCATCAGTCGACAAATTTCGGTAGTTGACCATTTAAAATTAAGTTAACTACTTTTCAAAATAAAGAGACTCTCATATAATAAGCTAAGGTTGGCTTACTTTTTGAAATCACTGCTGAAAAGGCCAGATCCCACCCCTGCAGATGAAGAAGTCGGAGTTGTCTCTTGTCCAGCCTCTACGGCTGGCTCGGCTCCTCCTTGGTCATTATACAAGTTATTCGCCGACATGCTCATCATCTAAATACAACGCGAAAAAAATCCACTTGTTTTAATATCTGTATGTACTAATAATGTGGGACGAGGAAACAATCGCGTAACGCTCTACAAAACAAACAGAAAAACTTTCGTGCAACTTTGCCAGTCCTCCACGCAGTACCGGAAGTATCCAAGGAAGAGTCGCAAAAGACTGAGTCACATGACATTAGTATGAGCGCGACCGAGGCGCCTGACCCTGACGTTTCTGCGGTAACCTGAAGCATGGACCAATGAGAATCCGAGACCAGCTTCATTTACAATTACAGTCTTTCGGTTGACCAATACATGGAGTGAAATAAGAAGAATCAACTACACATTGGTCAGGATGTAGATATGTCCCAATTGGAGCATTTATTTTGGAACAGAAGGGTGCGCTAAAATCCAATTCCTGCGTTTCTGTTGTTTTGTCAGCAGAATCCGGTTAAGGAGACCGTAAAGCTCACATATAAAGCTCTAAAAGTCGTGTTTATCAATAGCCCTTTTACGATCGTGATGTGTTACATATTTTATTTTAAAATGGAGGAATCGGCGTTTCTACGCGGAACCACTGCCCGCAAATTAATTGAAATCTGTACTTGACAAGTGGCTGACAGGTGGATGGATGAATGGTTGTGCATCAAAAAACACGATCTGGACAATAGAAATACTAACCCTATGAAAAACAAACTGAGAAAAATTGGTATTTTTTTTTCTAATCACTCAAGTCACCGTTCTTTGCCTGCATCAAAACGTTTGAATGAAATTAGTTTAAGATCTGATATTAAATGCCCTGCATAATGAATGGTTGGCGTCCCGTCCAGGGATTCCCTGCCATGCGCCCCTAACTTCTGGGATAGTTCTGGACCTCCGCGACCTTGCAGAGGACAAGGGTTAAAGAAAATTGGACATTAAATACCAGTGAAAAAGTAATGGTTGCATAACAACTGTGCAGTTTAAAGTTCCATTCATGTTCTGACCGATTTCACATCACGTAGATTTTCATCTCTTAAGAATTTCTTAGGTCGGTGTATATTTGTTTTGTGGTCAGTACAGTATGTAATAGCTACACGACACGAAAAATACCTTTGTTTTCCCAGGACAAATTTGGTCATTGGAAGATTAAAGGCAGGTTTCTGCAAATAATTAGTTTACACAAATGAAAAGTATTTTTGTATCATTCAGTATAAAGCGTATTAACAATGCATAGTTCTGTGTGGGGTAGCCCGCGGTGCTTGGCTGACATATATCCATTGCTCAAGTGAGAGACAGAGGGAGATTGTGCCGGCTGCCTGTTCTGGATTATGAACTTGTCTGGAGTGATTTATTTATTCATTATCCGGTCAGCTAATGTTCATTTGTTTCTGAAGGTTATATTCTTGCTTCTAAAACGGGCAAGCTCCTCAACGAAATAATTTAATGAAACACCCAGATATGTTAACATGATAAATGTGTCAGCAGTAATAATAGCTGGGCCGAATGTTCTTCCTGTCCTCATGAGTTTCAGTTATGTATTATTCACTAAGCACGGTTCACATATTTGCGTGCCGTGAAAATGCTAAAAGATACATTGTAACACAAATAAGGACTACATTTGTGACATTTTCTGTATTTTTAGGCTACATTGTATAAAATTTTACCACGGTTCATTGTAAAAAAAAAATCGAATAAATTTAATAACATTAATAATTTAATAATTCAAAATATTGAATAGGCTTGTTAACATTCTTACAAATGTAACATTTTTCTATTGATAACATGAAAAAAACGTCGTCGTCATCATCACATTTTCTGTAATTAAGTAAACACAAATGTAAAAGCTTTAGCATTGCTCGCAAAAATGCATCTCTGCCTGTCGAAACCTACCAATCAACTCAAAACCATGTTAACTCTGCTTAAAATGAAATTGTGTCATCAAAATGCTCACATGCATTAAATATATAGATACTATTCTTATCTTGACACTACTCCAATCAATAGAAAACAAAGCAAAGATGCAGATGAATCGATAGAAACTTAACTGAATTAAGTTACAAGCAAGAAAGTATACCCGTATACTGTGAATGTTTGAAGGAACACAGTGCCAGTTTAACTTTTCACAACATTTTGAAAAAACGTGTTCTCTTTTGAACCCCCTCAAATTTTACTGTGTGCTCATTGCATTGCTTTGAAGGAATATGTGTTTTGTCTTATGAGTCTCGCGAAAATTGCCTAGTAACCGCTTCAACCGAGCGTGCCGAGTTCAGTAATTTGTCCATTGCCTGGAGCCGGGAGTAGTACACGTGATGCCAAAACGGCGCTGCAAGAACCATTTGTTATATTTTCCGACCCCACTAGATGGTGTGCTTAGGCATGCTTTGAGCCCTATTATTAAGAGGGAGTATTATCTAATTGGGAGTAGTGAGCCACAGCCACCATAGCGGGGCATTTAAAAATTACAAATACAACGGATTATGGTATGCGGAGGGCGGAAGGCAACATGGCTATAGTGATACTACGAAAAGCAAATGTGAATTAAAACGTTGCTGTGTTTTATATGTTAATTTGACAAACATTTTTAGAATCTAAGACTTTGCTCTGTGCAATGGGTGGATGTACAAAAAGTTCGATCCTTTTAGATTTAAAAGCTATAATTCCGCTGATTTTCTGAAAAGAACCGGTACAGATCGAAGAAGGATTCGGACGTCGGGATGGCAGTTTTTGCGTGCAAGGACTGGTTTCTCGCGTTTTTCTCCCCGAATTAAAATCGCGCAAATACGAATGAGACTCCGCGTTGTATTTTATTTGGGCAGTAATATAGGCCTATTGTAGAGCTGGTGGGATTAGCGTATTCCTGTATACCCGCGGGCCGTGTATATAGCCCTTGTATAGGGCTATGTCTTGTAGGTAGTCGTACGTATTCGTTAGTGTGAACATTGCGTTTGTTGTATGTGTACGGATGTGCTCTAGTGTTGTGTAATGACCTACTGTGTGTGAGCCTGTCTAGTGTGTAACCCCCCCCCCCCCCGCGTTTGGCTGCCATGGTTGTCTCTGTTACGGTTGCTATGTATGTAGTTCTGTTAAGGAACGTGAGTAAAAGATGAACTAAATGGGATCCCGTTTCTTCTGTGTATTCGCCGCCTCCGCGATGCATCTGCCGGCAGAAAATCAATCGCATTAGAACAGATTCGCGGTATGGTATCACGCGTTATGGCAGGACTACCCGTAATCTTTGGATTATCATTTTTAGCATCTTAGCAATTAAGATGATTAAGTGAGGAAGCGTATGTGCCGCTTTTACCGCCACTGTGCTGGACCTTGGCATTTTTCGCGGGAGCAACGTGGCAGCAGCGTTTCTGAGTACTGTGGCGATCGTCCTTTCAACCCTGACACATCACCTGTTCAATGTGCCCTGTTTCAATCACAATCAAGCTCTTTGTCGTCCAGTGAAACCGCTGCCTTACCATTTCTGTCCTCTGAAAGGTTGTACGCATTAGAAAACCATAATCAAGAGCTTATGGGATTTACTGCAGAGCCCCATTGTCGCATTCACGTAGTCCCTTGGTTTCTAAGCTAACCTGAGCGGAAGATAATAAAAAGTAAAATTTAGATTTTTTATATTACTGTGAAGAAACTATATAAACTATAATTTTGTGATATATTTTATGTAATACGTATATTCAAGTAAACTTGAATAGCTTATAAGATGGTGGGCATGAGAGTTACATTTCATGATACAAGGATTTATGGCCTTAACTGAATTTCTCCCTAATTACCGCGTTGACCCGAATATAAGACTCCGATTTCTCTCTCCTCAAAATACGCCTGAAAAAGTGGTGTCGTCTTACATTCGGAGTCCAGCCACAAAAGGGAATAGATGGCACCAAACACGATGTTTAGTAACGGGCGTTTTCACTTACCGTAACTTACATTTGCCATAAGATTTCTTGCGTGAGCGCAAGAGTCAGAAAGAGTGAGAGTGTCACGCCAGATGCGTGAGAGCTGGCATCCCTGGGAATGTGCGTGTTTAGCGTGTATCCCTAAGTGTCGTCTAAATTGTTGGCTTCCCTAGTTGTGCTGCTGCTAGTATTAAACCGACAGTAGCTGTTAATAAAGATAGTAAATTCTTTTTATAAGAGCTGTCATATCATTCATTAGTATAACGTACCTTTCTCCGCAATACGTTTTTTACCCTCTTCATGTTTGTCTGCTGCCTGGAAAACATTCTGCGCCCTCAAGGGTTGTGGAGTTTGTAATATTCATTATTTAGCCCACCTCAAAAAAATACATTTGTTTTTTGAAATGTTTGCTGTTTAATAAGTTTATTGTAATCTGATTGCTTGTGGTTGTTTAATATGATGTGGTTGCTGGTTAACTTTTTGTATGTTCTTGTCAAATAAAATGATTTGTCTTTATAAAGGTAAGACTTCTCAAAAAGTGTGGATCGTCTTGTATTCGGGCCAATATGGCACTTTCAGCTTGATTTCAGTTTTATTAGTACAATACTGATTATGCTTTTTGACCCATAACGTCATGTTAGTGAAATTTTGCTATATTAAGGAAATAATTGTAATCTTATCCTAACCTATCTCAGTCAAACATACTCTTTTCCTCCGTGTTTCGTGCTTAACCCCTGCAGATGGGACACTCCTTCCTCCTTCACATAGAAATGCAAATGTTTAAAATGAGTCATTTTCGACATCTGTTGGAGAAAAGGTGATAATACATGCGGCCCACTGGACTATTCCAAAGCGCTCTGGGAAAACGTGGAGCTACCCAAAACATGTAAACACGTATATCAGCAATATACCAGATCATTGAATGCAAATATTTAAATAACTATTAAATTACAACATCATCATTTAAAGAAAAAACATGTTTAGAGTATTCTGTATTTACCTGCCTCTCAAACTCAACTTCAAATGGTTAAAAATGCTGCTGCTAGACTTTTAAGCAGAAACATCTATAGAGTACATATTACTCAAATTCTGGCTTCTCTACACTGGAGAGAGAGGTAAGGAGCATAAGCTGACACAATGTGTTGCTGCATCCAACACAAGACAAACCATCTCAGGGATGACACCTGCTGCATGACTGCACTTGGGTTGATAGCTCAGCACCACACCAGTTCATGAATGGTGTGAAGTTTTTCCCTCAGGGGCTGGAGTGCCAATCCTACCACCAAGCCCAAGTTTTTCCTGGAAGTTGGAGGACCAGCTTGCAGAGCTGGATGTAAATTAATATCACACCTACAGTACAAGCAACTACAGGTTAAGGTTTCTGCTCAAGGGCCCAATGAAGTAGGATCACTCTTGGCATTCACAGGATTCAAACCAGCAATCTTTTAATTAGCAGCACAGATCTCTATCCTCAGAGCCAGCACTCCATCCTCACGCTCTACACTGGCTCACAGTGAAATTGAGAATCGATTTTAAGATTCTACATCAAGTCAAATACAGTCAAAGTGTATTTATAAAGCACATTTAAAAATAATATTTGGCCAAAGTGCTATTCTTATAAGGCTCTTAACATCAGACGCCGACTTACGTGTAAGGCTATGTGATATGACGATATATATCGGATGACGAAATAAAAACGTCTATTGTTTCATATTATGCTCTATCATTTTTGTGGTGTCGCAAAATACACTATCACAACATTTTTTTGCAAAGTTTTTGTTTTGCAAAGTTAAATACCACCACATGGGAGGTGGCACTTGTTTGGAAGTTTTTGTTGGTCTTTATTATTTTTGACCCACATAGGACAATCCGCAAATATGTACCATGATCCACAAATATTTATCTATCCACAAATGTGTATTTTTTATTTGTGTTGTGTAAAATCATATCCACAAAATTAGAGAGTGATTTTTACACGTGAAACGTGTTTTGCACATTTGTGGATCAGGTCTTGTCTATTTGTGGATCTCATTACTTTTGTGACTTTCCTCCTATTGATTTGTGGATTTTTGTCCAGTTTGTACCGTTACGGAGCCCCTAAGAGGTCTGGGTGGGGAAATACTTTTTAAAGTAGTTTTGTGTTTACCCACAATAGTTTTGTGATCCCACTACACTTGCCCACTTGCTATTTGCTGCAATGTGACAGCATGGATAAACCTACATAATACAGACATGTCTTATGAAGTGTGCTTTACACGTTAAACTATGTGGGTTAATGTACACCATATAACTTAAATATTATGAATTTTATACATATTTTTAATAATTGCACTGTGTCCTTTCACTGCTGGTGACTTTAAGCTAGACAGCTGGGCTATTGAACATGAAGTGCACACATACAAACACTGAAATATATCACAAACACTGAAAGATTACATTTGGAAAACTACATATAAAGCTAATTTTACCGCAGTGTTGGAGTTAAGGTCTAAACTCGGACTTGCTTGCTGGAATATTTCAGTTTAGATCCGCACATCCCTACATACATCATCAAGCGGTAAGGTATACCCAAAAGTGGGTTTGGGTTTAAACCTTGTGATACCGTGGTAAAGTTAATAGGTAATATCTTTCAACAAAAGCAAGCAACACGCCTTGGTTTTCCAGATTTCTTTACAGGCAAATTTTAATTAATATTTCAATGTTTGTGCACTTCATGTTCAATAGCCCTGCTGTCTTGTTTACAGTCACTGGCAGTGAATGGACACAGTGCAGCTATTAATAAATACGTATCAAAACACATATGAAAGTTATATGGTGTGCATTGTCCCCCAGTGTTTAATGCTTGAAGTACACTTAACTGGACATGTCTGTATTGTTTAGGCTTATACTTATTAGTCCATTAATTCTATCTTTTGTATTTTAAATGGACACAGTACAGTTATTATTAGTAATGGAAAAATATTGCAAGGGAATGCAAAACTATTGTGTCATGTAAAATCATATCCATATCATATCATATAAATATGGAGGTATTTGTGCACATGAAAAGGGTTTTGCATATTTGTGGATCACTTCCTGTCTATTTGTGGATCAGGTTGCCTTTGTGACCTCGCTCCTTTTTATTTGCAGATTTTTGTCCAATTCCTACCGCAGCTGATTTGTAGAAAAACAATCTATAAATACAAGGTAAGCTTCACTTACATCTGTGACCTTTTGACTCCATTCTCAGCAAACAGGACTCTCGGGTCTTCAGATCAGGGCCTTCTTATTATGCCAGGGCCAAGTGTAAGACCAGGGCTGCCAGAGCTGTGGAACAGCCGGCAGTTTGGATGGCGTCTGAAAACTTTTATGTACAGACAGGCCTTTTGGTCATGTTTCAATATCTTTGTTTTATTTTTTGTGAAGCACTATGTGACATTTCGTCCAGACAGGTGCTAAATAAATAAAATACTCACTAAAACATTCTTTTATATCCTCCTTTGGGATCCTCCCAGACACATGCAGTTAGGTGAAATAGCATCTGTAAATATCTCATAGTGTGTAATTGTGTGGGAGTGTGTGCTGTCCAGTGTAGGATGTGCTGCCTTGTGCCCTCTGCTGCCTGGAATATACTCTCCTCCACACAACTCTGCAAGATAAATGGATTTTGGTGCTGTCACTACTGTGTGGTGTGAGCAATGCCTACCCACTACTGCAGAGCAGCAAAGGGCGGCATCGTTAATCAGTGAAGTGACCCATTTAAATTCTGACACTGCTTTACCTAATTGCTGAGTCTTGCTTATATGACCGCCAATAGGAAGGTATTTAGTTCAAACTCTAGTTTCGTCCTTGTTGGTCCTTACCAATTCTTTCATTTGGAAAGCTCTTGATTTTGTCTGATTTACATATAATAAACACTAGGAATCAGTGGCGTTGGAAGGAGTTTGACATTGGGGTGGATCAAATTTGCCCCACTGGTGGGGTGGGGTGTGATGTATATTGCATCATCAGAATGGGTACACGTGTAATGGTGACATTGTGAAAATATACGATGTAAGAAAGATTTTAAAAATTATTTTACAATAATAAAGATTTCATCACTTGAAATAAAACTAACACTGTTCTAACTAGTGTACTAACACTATGGTTCAGTTTCACAAAAAACATAAAAAATAAATAATCCATATGATTAAATGTTTGTCTGATACAGGACTGTAATCTTTGCTTGGTATATGGTTTGTCCTCAGGCTCTGGTGCATGCACAGCGAATCGGTCTCAGTAACACATGGATTCAAAATAAAAAGATAAGGAACATGCTCTTCATTATTTATTTATTTTTTGGGAAGGGGGAGGGGGAGGGCCCGTCCCCCTCCCCCCTATTTCTGACACCCCTGCTTGGAATAACACTAACCCTTGTTCTGACAGATTTTTCCTCCTTGCACTTGAGTCAGGACCAAGTCTTGGCATAACATATGGAGTCTAGCCCCAGGAAACACAGGGCACAAAACAGGGGAACACCCAGGATGGAATGCCTCTCCATTGCACAACATAATATCTTCTTCATTCAAGAAACCACAATGCATTTTTTCAGACCATTCAAACATTGAGGTCCATTTAACAGAGGAAGAAATCCACAAAAAGCACTAGACCTCTAATATAAAACTAAAACCAATGCAAAAAATCAACTCCAATTAAAAAACACCTGTTTCCCCCATGGCTATGCTTAAGATACCAAATAAGTAATTCCATTTTAATTCAACAAAATGGTCCTTGCCTCATCATTTTTGGTTTTGATGCAATTTGGCATGCAAATAACAAATTCCTTCCATGCTCAGAAAAGTTTTTTTTTTTAAATTCCCCTTTGAGATATAGCATCTTTTAAACCCAGTGGGTAGCAAATAAAATGTAAAATTCAGAGCATTTTCTTATGAGCTGTAACTTATTCACTATTACATTTATAGGGCTGAGCTCACTGGAAAGCTCAATAAGAGGCCATTTTAATGGCATGGCCAAATGAAACTTTTGCATAAGTCTAGGTTTCCCAAGTCAAAGTTCATCATTTCTTATGATGAAATACATATGTCTACCATTTGTATATAAACCATTGACCTTTTACTTGGTCCTCTTAATCAGATAAGCACTCAAACCGTACATGCTTTTTTACAGTGAATACTGTTGCATTTCTTTAAACTTTTAACACAACATATAAGCCAAACTAATAAGCCTGCTTACCTGACCTGAGAGCTGCTTACCTGACCTGAGAGGGCTCGTCATCCTTTCTGATTTAACCCCTTGTATACAAGAAACATGAAAATGAGCATTTTGAGCATCAGCCATTACCTGTAGAGTAACAACATCACCTGGTATACATCCCCTTCTATACCAATGTTGATTGACAAGGTGGTGGATCACAGCAATCAAAGGTCAAGTGACCTCTTACAGTATCTCTGCACCCATGAGCAATGTGGTATCTCAGCATGTTTTGGACTGCGGGGGGGGGGGGGGCAGAAGCACACCCCACAAAGACATAGGGACAACACGTGAACTCCACGCATGTGGAATTCTGGTAGAGACTAAAACCCAGATCTCAGAGGTGTGAGAGCACAGTGCTAACCACTGCACCACCTCACTGCCACAGAAGGCTTTTATATCAAAGTAAATTTAATTGCTCAGTGGGTGGCGCAGCGGTATGGAGGGTAGCACTGGGGCCACTGATGTGGTTTTAACTCCTATTCCGAGCTCTCTGTGTGGGTGCTCTTTGATTTCCTCTCTTAGTTTAATTATAAATGCTTTGCTCATGTTAAAGATGGTAATAACTAGCAGACAAGTGATGATAAAGTTATACTTTCATCAGGACTTAATTCTTAGTATCGAATTAACATATGTAATTTATAACAGTGAGGACAGGTATACTCTTCTATATCGCTACAGCCTCGCAGGATTTAAGGCACACGCGGTCAGAGGGAGGAGTGAGCGCACTTTAGACAGATAAAGGTCCCCGCGGTGGCAGTGAGGGTGACGTCGCGGTGCGGCGGAGTGTCAGATTGATCTCGGACATCACTTCCGTTCCTGCCATTTTGCTGCTGAAGAAAAGCCCAAAGTGAGCCGTCTTACTGTAACGTTCATCGAGGGGGGGGGTATCCTTTCTTCAAAAAAAATTATTAATAAATACAAAACACCGGAAAAGCCGAAGAGAGACGGAGGAACGTAAACCTGAAAGATGTCAGACTTCGACAGCAACCCGTTCGCGGACCCGGACTTTAGTAACCCGTTTCAGGTAAAGGAAATGGCTATTTGGTTAGCGGGCTTACCGGGCAGCCCGGCTGGCTCGTTATCTTACTGACAGGCGCCTGTAGACTTAAGCGGCAGCCCAGCTGGATGAGCACCTGCGGACGTGCTATAGGCGCCCTGTCACATCCACATTAACTCATCGGTGTTATGAGGAACCTCAGCACTGTTTAGCACCTGGGCACATGTAGCTGCCTGGCCGGGGCTCCCGTTGGCTTCTTTGGTTTTTATTACGACGCGTTAGTTTTGTTTACTGACTGGATAACGACGCAGAGGCGGCCGTTGGCCACATGCGTGTACATCCTTGGGAACGGATTACTTGTGCGAATGGTCTTAGATTAATTGTCCTTTACTCTTTTACTTTTCTCTCACCTAGTAGATTTATAATACCCCAGCGCCAGTTCGAACTAGCAAAACACTTAGTCATGAGTACTTAAAGTTAGATGTGTGTGTTTTTTTTATATTTCTGTGGTCAGTTCGGCTGGTGACTGTCCATAGTTGTGTGGCGGTCTGTAACGTTTCCGTTAGAATAGCAAAGCACCTTTTTCTGACACAGTGCAATTAGTTTAGCGGTGTAACTTTACACCCTAGATATTAGATTACCGCGGACCTATTGCGTGTAAAATGCGTATTTGTTGTTGATGGACCTTTAGCAGGCGACAAAGTATCGACGATAAGTCACATTCGACATGAGTATATGACAAATTTTGTTAACAGTGTGACAATGTCAACTATATGGGTGGTTGATAACGTGTGACATCAGCGATGCTTGAATGTCCAACTGTACTAATGTAAAGTAGTGAAAGCCATGTAAACATCTAAAATAACGAAAACTGAAGCTGTCCGATTGGATTTTTACACACTGGGATATTTGAAAACGGTACCCTTTCAATTTAAAGGTTCATTTTAATTAATTCAGCATAGCAGAACATCAGATCTGAACAACATGAATTTTATAACTGTGTGTTTTTAACTGTTTCATAATTTATCTGGGCTTAAGGGATAGTTTTTAGTTTTTTTACTGCAATACTGACAGTTTTGGGATTATTCCTGTTTTTATTCCCTCTGGAAAAAGTCATACATTTTGATTTTGTTGATATTATACCAAATAAGCTTGTCTTTTGGTCCCATGGTTACATGATTGTTATGATAGCATATAATATTCAGATATATTTTCCCTGCTACTGTTAAAGAGAAAACACTGAATAAAATTATTAAATGTTTGTTTTATATTAAACGTACTGTAGTGTGTCTTGGAGAAAAGAGGATAGCCCATTTGTGAATGTTCCTGTGGTCCATAGTTAAGTTGACAACCGCTGAACAGTGGTTTCAAATAAGTCTGTCCCTTAAAATGGGAAGAATGTCTATACAGCAGCTGTAGAGTGATTCTGCATAACTTTCTAAGTAGTTATTTTGTTTCCAGTAATATGCATTGGACAATATTCATGTGCTTTGGCTTTAGGTTATTTTAATTAGATTTGGTCTGTCTTGACTCTTTGTCCTCTCCAGAATGACAGGAAATCACATTCAGCTTATTACATTTGAGAGAAGACAGCCTACTTCAGGACTGTAAATGGATACTGTGTCTTGTGTCAGCCTACTTTGAATTGCAATGAATCTGATTTCAGCACAATAAAGAATAATATTCTTGGACTTCTGATTAACACTTTGGTGCTTTCAAGTGCTGTTCCAGAGCACAGTTCCATAATTTTCTCAAAGACAGTGATGCATGTTTCACTGTTTCATAACAGCATGCAACTATTTCATTTACACACAAACATAAAACTTTCTGCTTTAAACTATTTGGTTCATTGAGTTGTGTTCTGGTGGACTTACAAAGAGCTATAACAGAATGCATTCTGTTATTTGCAAGGACACAGTGTGTGTGATTGTTTCACTATGCCTGGAGGTGTCCCCAAACAATTTAACACAAAGTATGCCTTTTTATGCATAATCCACAGTGTAGGAGTCTGTGTTGTCACACATTGTTAAAGAATAAATGAGAATAGGAACAGCAATTTTATGGGTGCAAAAGTTTTCTATCGGCATGCCACATAATTGCAATAGAGATTGGAAAACCACAATAAAGGAGTTAAAATAAAAGAGTACATCTAAAGAGTCACCTCTACAATGGCTGGCAATTTAAAAATAACTTTTATAGGATGAATGGATGTATTCTCTGTCTTGCACATTTCTCTGATAGTTATCTTAGAATCTGAGTCATCCTGGTTGTATGCTGGCCTGAAGTCGTTTTGATAGCTGCAGTTTGCAATAGGGCCAAGTGGGATTTTTAAATATTTATTTATTTGTTTGTTTTTACTGGGAATTTTGTATATATTTCTTTTGCTGGGATTCTACATAAATTGCCGATCAACAGACAGGCATGTTTCTTAGTCAAACAAAGCACTCAGTACCCATTCAAATCTACAGTCAGTGCTATGCTAGGAAATAATAAAGGTGATTTCATACTGCAAGAGTAATTCTAAAAAAATATGAGATATGGCATTATATTGTTCCTAAAAGTAAGTAAAGTAAGAAAATAACTACGTTTTTAAAGTGTTTTAGCAGCCAACAAGTCGTGAGTATTTGTATTTGTATATAAAGTTGTACAAAAAAATGTGCGTGAATCTCATGGATTCATTTCGGACCATGAAAGTGTTCTCTGTTTATTTTGCTCCAGTTCAATGCATGAATAATATCGCTTTTTTTTCTTTGCTGCCCGGCTGATGAAAATGCCAGCAGTTTTGTTTTCACCCAAGGAGATAAACTACAAAACTGTTGAAAATCTACCACTGAAAAAGGTTTTCTCTCAACCTCATAAAAAGACACAGCTAATTGGTGATGAAGATCGTTCAAAGTGAGTGGATATCTTTGTTAGACTTGAGGTCAGAGTTGCCTACAACACAGAGATTTTTATTTATTTATTTTTTACTTAAAAGCCATTTTTGTTCTGCTCTTGGATATATGAAATATGAAAGCTGGTTAATTAACCACAGATTGTAGGGCAGGAGAGCCACAGGTTATAGGGCAGAAAAGCACATTTTTGTCTCCTTTAGCTATTGGAAGGATCTTACTTTAATGAAACTACAGTCGACTGAAGGAGAAAGTACTGAATGCAGAGTTTTTGTTTGCAGATATAAAACGTTTCTCCTTTCATTAGAGAAATGCCCCAGAAATGCAGTAAATCATTTGAAAACATTTTCTAGCATTCATTCCAATGTTGTTTTCCCATGGTGCTTAATATAACATGTAGATTCTTACATACACCTGTGGTGCAGCTCAGACACATCATCAGTGATGTATCCTGGAGTCATTGGGTGTTTCAGGTCTCGCAGCATCATACACCCTCGCCCAGGCAACCCAGCCAGGGTTGATCAGGCCCTGGCTTGTGTCTGAGCAGCCTGTATAGTCCACGGATCACCCTGCGTGATCCATAGCCATCTTGACGCCCTTTCGACAGCGTCTGTGATGTTCTTGACAGCTTTCCTCATGTGCAGTCCCTTCACCCCAAGCATCTTAAGGGCCCTTATGAGTGACCGGCTGATGAATCCTCTACACCCGACCTCGATGGGATAACACCATCCCGTTTCGGCATTCGCCAGCCAGCTCCCCATATTTGGCCCTCTTCCTCTGAAAGGTCTCCTCCATCCGGTCTTCCCAGGGCACAGTCAGTTCCAGCAGGACTACTTGCCTAGTTGTTTCCGACACCAGGACAATATCTGGTCACTGTGATGTTTTCTGGGAATTTGAGCCGTCTCCCTAGGTTGGCTTTCAACTGCCAGTCCCTGATGCGAGCAACCCCCCTGGCTGATTCAGGCACTGGTGGGGCTTCTCCCTGGCTTTCACGAAGATGATGTCCTACCTTGTTGGTTGCTGGTTTCTACTGCTGGTGATCCCGTTACTGATGACCTCTGCAATGACCTTCAGCACTTGGTCGTGGGCCACCGGTAGACCCCTTCCCCCAGCGCTCTTGGACAATGACTGTGCACCAAATTCATTTGAGATCCCGGTCCCATTGGACGATATGCTAATGAGGTAGAAGATCTGTCCATCTTTAAACTTCGTTCCTGTAGAGGAGGCATTGGTTGCTTGTTGTTGCAATCCCAGGCCCTGGTACTTGTACATAAGGAGGGCAGTAGTGCTGTGGTATGAAGACTGAAGTGCTGCAGCTGTGGTAAACTAAGAAAGGAGGCAGAATTGTGTGGTCAGGTGACCTAAAAGTGGTTTCCTAATGAGGGAAAACATAAGAACCAACTGACCAATGGGTCTGCTTGGAACTGCGATACTGTTTTATTAATAATCATGGTTGTTGTAATATGGATTCTCATGATGTGCCTCAAGACCTCTCTGCAATAGAATTTTGTCCACTTTGCTCATGAATTGAAAGTCGATCGACACAGGACTGGCACTCAATCAGGGAAGTAATCAGATATCAGTTTTAGCAGCTATTGGCCAATATTGTGTTAAATGTCATTTTAAAATTGCTGGAGATAACATACTACTGAATAATACGTATTACAATGTTGGTAAAAAGGCAGAACAATGTGTAAGATTCTTAATGATGTGGTTGTCATTAATACTAAGGTCATCATTATTGCAAACAAATTCCCACTGTACAACAAGGTAAACTCACATTTATTAAGCTTAAACCTTGGAAGAGATGTTTATATATATATATATATATATATATACATATACTGTATATATATATATATGTGTGTGTGTGTGTGTGTGTGTGTGTGTGTGTGTGTGTGTGTGTGTGTGTCATGCCCAGCTCGTATGATCCTCCTGTGTGCCACACCCCCTTATTTACCTCATGTGAAACCTCGATTGTTACCAGCTGTTTCCTGTCATTTCCATTTATTCCTGTGTATTTCAGTCCACGTTCGAGTACGTTTCCCCAGTCTTGTCATTGAAGTGTGATTGTGAAATCGGATGTCAAGTAGAGTCTCTCCATGCTTCCATTGCTATCATCCCAGCAATAAACCCTGCGTTTTCCCCTCATCTTGGACTCCCGTGCCTCTCTACTCGCCATGTCCGCTGTCAGTCCTGACAATATATTTATATATATATATATATATATATAATATGGAATATTTTCTTTCTGGCCATTAGCTATTTTTCAGTAGTAATGTTTGCCATTTTTAGATGAAGAATCCTCTGAAATAAAATGAAATGTCAGACATCACCCTCATTTAGCCTTATTTTACACAATAAAAAGTGTTATTGTTCTCACCTAAATATAGCTACTGGGATATATTCCATGCAGTTTTTCCCCCTCTGATTTATAATTTAGATTAGTCATGGACTGTCTGCTAATTAAAAATTAAATGGTGAACTTTGAAACTGTATAGCATTTGTTTAAAAAAATACTTTCTTATCCCTCCTGTCCTCTTCTTTAATCATTACTCACTAAAGACAAGCTTTGTCAGTATTGATAAAATCAAATCCACTCCAAACACCAGCTATACTTTAATTTGTGTGTGCACTTTTTAAAGCTGCATAATTTCACAATTTATTTTGAGAAATTTCGAAATTAAGACCAGAAAGTTCTCCTTGTCTGAGGCTGTCTGTATGCATCACCTACTAATCTGTATATAAATATCCTTATAGAACAAGTAAATCTTTGTACCCAAAAAGAGAGGTTCTCTACTTAATCTGTGGACACAGTTTCAGGTTGAAATTGATCTTGAAATTGTTGCCCATTTGTTGGGTGCACCTGCTAAATACCAACCTTCAGATGAATGAAAAAAATAGTAACACTGTTTTTAGCTGCTCCCCTCCTCCCTTCAGATGAGATGTGTGTGTTATGCAAGTCACTGACCTCCCTGATTTCCACACATTCACCTCTTTGAACCTACATCTGCCTGCTTCACAGGGGTGCTCTTCTAATGAGCAAACATGGCAAAATGGGTGGGAGCGGCATGCTTAAGGAAGAACACGCTTTAAACTCTGCAGGCTTGTTGCTTTTTATTGGGACAAATGGCAATAGGATTAAATGATGTAGGTAATATAGTCTGCTAGAAAGAAGCCTGAAACTAGTCCATCTGAAATCAACTTCATTAGATATTCAGTTTGCCAAAAGTAAGCAAATGAGTCTGACCCCACTGGTTAGTAACCTTTAGCATGATCTTGAATTAAATCGAAGTAGAACAATTCAATTAGTAACATAACTGCTGGAAACACTTGGTATAATGTGATTTTATTACTTTTTTGTGAATGGCAGCACATTAATTAAATTGGGGAGATCTAGAGGCCATGAACCAAGTGGCATTCCATTTGGGGTGGGGGAGTGTGTGTATCTGTCTGTGTGTGTGTGTGTGGGGGGGGGGGGTAGCATGTATATATGACATTGTGGGAACCACCAAATATCCTCGTAATGTGATAAAACAAACCTGTTATTTTGACCTTGTGGTGGACTTTTTCCTGTCCACACAAGTGGAAACTCAGTTTTATAAAAAAAAATC
>JAODLD010000124.1:10885188-10906823 GCA_026781065.1 Mormyrops boulengeri
ATCCTCCACCCCCCCCCCCACCACCCCCCCCACCCCCGCCCCCTCCTCCCCCCCCCGCCGGTGCCCGGGCCCCCCCCCCCCTTTCCTCGGGGGGGGGGGGGGGGGGCCCCAGAAAAATGGCTGGAGTCGCTGTACCTGTTTCCTCTGTGTCTCCATTGCCACTGTTTCCTATGAAGTCAGTGCTGTGCAGTCGCAGGCAAAGCCTTAGTACTTTTCTGCTGTTCTTTCTGAAACTGCTCTACTCAGAAAGCCTCTCTATCTGGGTGGGAGGGCTAAGGAATTCAGACACTCCCATAATCTGGTTATTATTATTACTTGAGCGCAATGCAAGAAATGCACCATTTAGAAGATAATTTATGAAACAGGCTGTTTTTCAGGCTAATGGTTGGACTGAAAGAATGGTATAATAACCCAATGTAAGCTAGATGGAGATTGCTTATTTTTATCAATTTTGAAGCTCTGTCATGTCAAATGAATGTGAATGCATCGATCATTTAACTCTCAACAGTCATTTAGTGTAAACACACAGGAGTCTCGCTAAGGCGCATCTGGCTGGGCCAGTCCTGGATATTTACAGTTCTGGATATTTGCTAATCAGCGTTTCAGACTCCTCAGGCTTGTCATGCTGAATTAGGGCTAGATGAGAGGATGGTGGAGTCACTAAATCAGGGTACTTGCGCTGGCTGTGTCTATCGTAATTTCTTCGTAGATCCCCTAGGCTGACGGGGAACCAGCCCTTAATCTCTGCACATTTGGTATACATTTATGAGCAGAACTCTCAGAACAGTTTGGCTACACCTCCAGTACTCTCAACCCATGATAATAGCATCCTGTCATCCTTGCTTTGTTTAGTGGTTCCACATTGAAATACGTTTAAGGACTTATTTTAGGGATTTGTTGGCGGCACTGTGAAGACGGAGCATCACGGGAGTAAACTGGTCTGGTTCAAACGCTTGTACTTTCAGTAAATGTGAAAGGAGACACTTTCAACACAACAGTCAAGGCAATAGACTACATTTGTTGTTGATGCTGCCCCCATTCTTTGTTCGACCGTCAGTGTATTAGCATCCGCATGGCTTGTGGCGGATATGTTGGTCAAGGGTGAGAGTTTATTAAACAAGAGACTTCTGTGATTGCATTTTTCTCCCGGTGCTCACAGCCTTGTCTGGCATTCCTGCTGTCTGCTGTCGGTCACCTGTATGTCTGCACTTCTCTAAATATTTCTGAATTTATATAATGCAGCCCAAATGAATGATGTCTGAAACATTTCTGCTTTGGTTTCATGTGCTGTTCACTTAGATGTGAAGCTAAACATGCAAATGCAAGTAAGCGGAAATGAGAACTACTGAACTACTGGCACCTTGTCTCCCAGTTGTAAAACCATTGCTGACATTTAAAGCCTGTAATAAGAAAGTAAAACATGTAAAAGAGACCACATGGTTTAATTGTTTGTTTATATATATATGGATACAGTAAGATTTTTCAGTTTGTGTTCCAGACAAAGCAGAGCCCATTTGACATGACATTTCCACCCTAAGCCATCGCAGCCGATGTACCTTAAGTCAGTTTTGCACAGTTTTGAAATCCCGCAACTGGAATAAATTAACTCAGAGGGCTACACTGGATAATTTAACTGTTTGGTTTGTTGTTTTGTTTGTTTGTTTGTTTGATTGTTTGTTTTTTGTTCCAGTGTTGGTTTAGTCCTCCACAGCACAGTATTTCAGTTTCTTAAAGTGATGTCATTACATGGGTGGTTCTTCTGGTGGACATGGAAGTGAAGTGATATGTTGGAGTGATGCTCCACGCTGACGGCATTGTGACTCTGATTGGCAGATTAGCCGCCAAGATGAGGTGAGGTCACTTCCTTTCATGTTCCTGCGCATAGGTTACAGTAAGTCTTGATGCAGAGTTCTGAAATCAGGGTTTTACCCTAAGGTTTTTTTTTTAATATTTTCTAGAATTGTGATTTCTTTATAGATTAGTGATTTTGTGTTTGTGTGTGTGTGTGCGCGCGCGCAGGTGTTCTACAACAAGATTCTTTCTTCCATTAAAATGAATGGCATCAAAAAACGTTTTCACCTTTGTTTGTTTTCCATACGTTAGGAAACAGAAAATCTGAGGGTGTAAACCGTTTCCGCGTCATTGCATTTTTCCCCGTATTGCAACAGTGGCTTTGAATTTTATCTTTTAATCAATGACCAATGTAGCTGAAACACTGAAAAGGATATTGCTCCAGAGGTTGTATGTGATTATGGATTTGAATATATTTGGAATCAGATTTTAAGGGATATTTGTATATTTTGTAAAATTGGTTTGCTGTCGTCCTGAATTTTACTGTACTGTATAAATGCACTCTTCTCTCCTTCTGTTGCATGTTGAGTAGTTTGGGTTTTGTATATTTATTGTATTAACATAAAATAAAATTTTAAAACATTACTTTACATGCTCCCATGACTACATGTGCTTGTAATCTAGTGCTTTCCTTTTAAAAGGATGTCCATGTCGTTTAAACCTGCAACCATGCTGTTTTGATAAAATAGCTACTTTTTAAAAATATTCCAGCTGAATAAATTAATCCACTTTGATCAGCAAGGAATGATAATGCATTCCGTATATACTTCAGTATATTTAAAACTGTCATTTGGAATTTATTACTATGTATTGATTTTGTCACTGTTAGGCAGTCTGTGCCTCTTGGTATAAGCTCCACACCAACAGGAGAAAGGAGCCGTCTCACCATTCACACTGTTCATATAAGCAAACAGCAGGGGGCAGTATAACTAAAGAATCTGGCTGACACTTTGTCTTTTCACTTGCATTTATAAACTGACAGTGCAACGGAAACTGTTATTCCTATTGCTTTTGGGTTTGTTATTTTTTAAAAGTTTATTAGTTTAAACCAGTGTTTTCCAGTCTGATCCTTGGGGACCCACAGCTGGTACACGTTTTGCTCCCTCGGAGCTCTCTGCCAAACAGTCCACATTTTTGGTCCCTACTGGGAGCTGGGAGGGAGCTAAAGCATAGACTGTCTATGGGTCCATGAGGACCGGACTGGGAAACACTGAAACTAATACAGCTGTTTAATATATTTTTTCTCTTATGTATGATAGGCAAGTGAGTAGGGATGAGCTGAAAATGTTATCTGGATTTTATGTTATGCAAATTCTTCACCAAAAACACTAACGTACTGCCAAAATTTCTTAATATCGAGATTTCTTTCTTTCATAAGCCAAAGCTGTTTTGTGGACCCTGATTAACCTTGATCCAAAAACACTAAAACACTGCCAAACATATGACTAAGGGCCCCTTAATCTGTTTCTCAAGCTCTTCTCGGGCAGTCAGTTCCTTCACTTCCTTTATCTCTTGCCGGGTTTCTTGGAGGTGTGCTGGTTCAGTGGCGGGCAATGCAGCCTCACATCACCCGGCTTGTGGGTTTGACCCCTGTTCCTGGGTCTGTACCTGTGAGGAGGTTGGATGTCCTTTCTAAGTTTAACCAGTTTTTCTCCACATACTCTGATTACCTCCTGCCATCCATGTGACTAGGTGAATTAGTGTCTCTAAATTTCCCACAATGCATCCCATCCAGGGCCACTGACGGGCGGGAGACCAGATCAGTTGTCCCCAGGCCCTAGGTCAAGGGGGGCCCAAAAGGACCTTCAAACCTTTAAGTAATCTACTGGAATAATTTTTCAAAAATACATATTTGTGAAAACGATGTAGTATTTGTACGTCACATGAAAGCTTATTTTTTATTGTACTAATTTTCCTTGACATAGTGGTCAAAAACCATTTTATGCTTCCTCCTTGTAATGGTTTGGTCTGCTCTTTTAGTGAGAGCTCTTTTACCATGTGCAAAAGTTACATGCGTTGTGTGGGGGGGGCATGAGCAAGACACACGACAGGCCTGATTCCATCCAAGGTGCCCCGTGCCCAGTGCATCCTGGGATAGGCACCCTTGCTGTGACCCCGTGATAAGTGGTAAAAGGAAAATAGATGGATTTAGAATTCCTATGGTTATGAAAAGGTAGGAGGGATCTTTTTATTTTCCTTTTAAATCTGAAACACCCTTGGTAAAATAAATTGGGCAGAAATCCCTTTAATTGAATAATTCTGCCAATCAAAATCTTGAGTGCTGCAGTAATGCAGGAATTCTTTATTCCTGAAAAGACAGATCATATATTGTTTGGGAGCAGATGCCTTCAGGCTTAGGAACATGATCTTGCCGTGCTTTCTCTGCATTCCTAAGCCTATGGAAGGTCACCTCATGAAATGGAGCATGGAAAACCAATCAGGCAAAACTTAGAATGACTGACAAATTCCTTTTGTCTTTTCTGACCAGCTACTAGCTGAGGAGATGGTCACACTTAACCACTGTACGCTTTTTTTGCTCTTTCTGTAGAAAATCAAGGTTTTACCACAGCATTTTACATGAAAATGAGGTCATGTGTTTGACACTGTATTTAGTGAATCACAGTCAGGGGTCAATGAAGATGACCACCAGCTTTTCTTTGTCCCGTCTTATATTTATTACCAGCTGGCACCAAGCTCATGTCTAGCAAGCGCGCATTTTTTATATATATATAAAAATAAATAAATAAATAAAAATATAAAAAAGCAATTGTAAATTGTTCATTCATCTGATACTTTTATTGAAAGTGGCTTTCAGTGGAAGGAAGGGCTACAATTTGTGTGTGCTCCTTGGGACTGGAACCCAAGACATTTGTGTTGTTTGCACAATGCTGTGCTGGTTAAACTTTATGTATTTTTAAGGCCCCACTGTAGAATTGATATAACAGACAAAACACCATTGACACACACATTTTTGACGTGACAGAAATGGTCTGATAATTAAACGTTACTCTTATATGGCTATAACATATAACAACATACTGGAGGCACAACCAGGCAACCATTGAAAGGGACCTCCTCTTGCTGATGATAATTAGGCCCATTTGGCACTGAACCTATGGAGAACCAGAACGGTCTGTTTGAAATGAGCATGGACCTTGAACGAATATGTCAATCAGCTGCCCTAAATAAAATGTTAAACCACACTACATAGTTTATCCATCAATTCTTCATGTTTCTTTGTTAAAACGGGACTTCGATATGAAGCAGGACACTCAACTCAAAGTGCTTAAACAACAGAATTTATTTTGAAAGGAGCAATAATTGATTTTTGGCATCATGGAAATGTCGCATGCATTCTGCACACTACTGAAAAAATGTAATTCCTTCAGTTGAGAACAATAGACAATACAAATGGCAAATCTGAGGCTCACAAAGGACTGTGAATAATATGGCTGTCCTGCATGGAGACTAACAGGATGAACCCTATAAACATTTTCTGATGGCAGTCATTCATGTGTGTAAATAGGAATTACACAACAGAAAAAAACAGGTAAGGTGTAATTTGAGACGGATATGCTTGTGGACTGGAAGAATAGGAGAATGGTGTATTCTCAAGTAGCTGCACCTGAAATGCAGTCAACCAGTGACACAAAGATAGATGCCATAGCGTTGCTATGCCTACAGTTCAGTCCATGGACATTCACCTTGTGTACAATGACTGGAACATGCATTCTGCTTTTGCAGGGGGAATACATAATAGGTAGCATTCCCAGCTGGGAAGAAAAAGAGGACTCTTCAGTCTTTGGGCAAAGGGCATTGTGGGAAGTTATCAGCCGTCTATATTCATGTTTATCAAACATGTCTGTTCCTCTTTTTAACCCATTTTTAGCAGCAAGGAGTTCAGCCATTGTTTTGCCCTCTGTAGACAATACTGCCTGCATTGCCAAGGTCAGCACCAGGTTCCTTTCAGTCAGGAAAGCCACAGGATTTTGTTTGCTTAGTGGACGTCAATAGTTTCCATCAAAACTTTCACCACTCAAATGTAATACTATAATTTTGTTAATATAACAAAAATGTTCACTAAAGAGGACATTATGTATTAAAGTATAGCAAGGCAACAAGCAGGAATGAATATATTCGGTAATAGTGGGTTGAAGAAAAAAAATCTTGTACTGTATTACATAAGTTAAGAGGGCCCCCCCAAAAACATATGCACGGATATGATGCAATTTCCTGTGGCAAAGCCGATGTGGTCTAGCATGTGCTTTCGGCCTGAAACTCAGTCCGGCCTGGAGCAGTTCTAATCCACTGCAGCTTAAGGAAGGGATCTCCCACTTCCATAACTGCCAAGTTTCCATTTACACACCTTCTTCTATTCCTTTGACAGAGAACTATTACGGTATATATTGCACGTCTCTCACAGTGAATCATGTATGTAACAGGGCCACAATGGTGATTAGGGCACCTAACAAAGCGTACAAACATCCATAGTAATGAATGCTAATGCATAAACAGAACAGAAGCAACCCAGGATCGATGTCCTTAAACACGTGGGTGGACTGCCAAGGTCCAGAAACACATTAATCATTTCAAAGGTTTGGTTTGATGGCAAAAATGTTCACTGTATTGTGTGCTCTGTTGCACTGATTTACTAAATGCACTCTGTAAATTTGTTTAGTCTAATAGGATGGTTATTCCCAAGACCTCTGTAAGTCATCAAGACTGTCTGACATATAGTTGTGACCTGTGATTACATTTATTGTCAGTTTAAATACTACTAACTAAAGAATCACGTATGTCCTCAATGACCCTAACCATGTCCTATAAACATAGTTAGACATCTGCTATTGGTTTAGGTCTTCACCACATCAATTTTGTGCTGTATCTTCTTTCCAGACTAATCGGCTGACAGTTCTGCAGGACAGGTTAATAGAAAACAATAATTTTCACCAGATCATAAGGACAAACACATTGTTCGGTGCCAGCACTAGGATCAGGCTGCAGATACTCAGAAGTCCATGCTCATGTCGGAATGGACAGCAAGCTGGCAATCGGCAGTTGTGACAGACTATTAGCTTGTGGATATGAAAAGTTATTCTTCTCCCACAACCAAGTTGCTGTAAAGCTAGACATCCATGACAGAACTTGGGGACTCTGCTTGCACACTTCTGCAGACCACAGAACCAAACACTCTGCGGAGGTGCTTGAGGTTTTGAGGCACTTTGTTGCTCTGCTGCTAGGGGCTGTTTTAATGGCCCAAAGTACGCTTCTCTGAATGGTTTAAAAATCATCTAAACTCAGCTACATAGCACCGGCGACGCTAAAGACTATTTGCAGTCAAGGTAGGTGGGGCCATTGATACACCAGATGTGTCCATTTCTTGGTTACTTCCCCAGAAAGATATCTGATTGGCTTCTGTAAAAAAAAAGGGTTAATTGTCTAAAAGTGACAGCTTTTAATTATTAATGAAAACAGTCATTAATCCCAAAGCCCTAATATACTGCGTCACCTTTTGAATGAAGAAGTCGCCTGTCGAAGGCACAGCGTTCTGTCATATCTGGAAGTAATTGTGCGGTTTTTCTGGACTCTGCAGCAGTGGAAGAAGCCAGATGTTCATTCTATTTTTTTAAATGCTGTGCAGCATGTGACAGGAGCAGTGAGTCACTGCCTGGCCCCCAACACAGAGTAGAATGTAGGCCAGGCGCTGAATAGAGCAGTCCAGTGTGCACAACCAGCACCGCATTAAACCAGACTAACGCTGCAATGGGCCTGGAACGGGAAAACCAGCATGGAAAGTTTCTACTGATAACCAGCTAGAGAATAAAGCCCCCAGCACACAGACATGCACACACAAACTAACTACCACACCAGCACTGGCAGACAGCTTCATATCACCATTTCCATCAACAATTTTTAAAAAGATTACCAGGTGAGTTGTAATGAATGCGATACGCAAGAAAACACTGTCTCCTTTTGCAAACGTTTGGCACTTCATACATTCTCATACGTTAAAACGTCCAATGGCCCGGAGGGAAAGCAGCAGAGATGTCATACGGAATCCTCCTGGAGAAGATGCTAGAAGCTCGCTCGCCGCCATCAGCCTCCTTCAGCTGGCAGGCCCCCGCCGTTAGCGAAAAAAACAACAGAGAGGCACTCCTGGGCTGCCTCCTTCCTCTGAGGAGGCCCAGGAGTACAGGCCGCCTGGCCTCTGCTTTCCACTCACTCCTTTCTGCAGCAGGCTCATGGAGATGCAGCATTGCATGACATCACGCATGGGGGAGAGCAGGAGGACAACATTTTCTGGCAGCTGAGCGTGGCACTAAGCTCGCATTTTTGCCTACATGTTAGAAGCGTGTCACCCCCAGGCGAACAGGGGAGCACACAGGGAGGAGAAGTGGGCCTCGTCCTGCTTTATGGCTGTGGGCAAGGTTCATTTAATTCCACAGCCCTGGGAGGAGTCATTTTTATAGTGACCTATAAACGAGTACAGGTATATTTTTAAATACAATTAAAGGGTCTTACATTCGGTAGCATTAGAAATCAAGGCTAAAATATTGGCATTCAAGACAAGTTTTCTAATACAGCAAGCAGTGGTTTTCTTGTACAACCAATTACTTTTTTAGATTAAGGAAAACTTGAGATTGAATTCCCACGCTGTCTGGCTGATCATTCTGTACAAGTATTTACAAGCTTACAGCCAACGCTGGGCGGTGGGACACCAGGCGCCCCCCCCTGGCACCAGGGGGAAACATGCAGACACATGGGGTTTAGTTTGAGCAGACACAGAGACAGACCGTTTAGGGGCGTTAGTCTTAGTGGTAAACAAAGTCTTGATCCCTTTCGTGAGCGATAAAGGGGCCCGCTGACCGGTGGCCATCATAGGTGTGTGTGGGGGGCGGGGGGGCAGAGCTTCACAGTAGGCAGATGAGACTCTTGCCTTCCTCGATCTCCTCTTGCACCTTGTCGCTGGAGGTGGCGATCTCAGCCTGTGCGGAGAAGACTGCGCAGATGAAGGTGAGCGCAGTGCCACCAATGGCCGTGTAGAAGGCCCAGCCCAGTGAGCACATGCCCGGCTTGTAAGGCGACGCCTCTGCTCCACAGTAGGTCACGACCTTATCTGAACCCCAGCCAGCGGGATACAGCATTAGGCCCAGGATTAGGAACAGCCCTGGGGAGGGGGAGAGGGAAAGAGAAAAACAGGTCTGTCATTGCGCCGGCCATAACTCACAACAGCCACGGACACAGTGTGATGATCGACCCGGATCAGACATCAGCTCTTCTGAGAACGTAAACAATCAGCCAAAGGCCAAAGTTGGTTTAACTCACGCCAGACTGTGCTTTACACTCCAGCTCGTCAAGGTAATTTAGAGAAAACAGCCAACATCATTGTAATTTCTCAGTTTTGGTTGCAATACTGTAATTACTTAGAATTACTTCGAGTTTGGATTCCAGGAATCTTTCGTATAGCAAACGAGTTACAGAGGGCGCAGAACTGCTGGGGGCATGAGGGCGCTGCTGCCAGCTCCCATTGTTCCCAGTGTTGACTTTATATCATAATAAGAATCAAAAAAGGCAGGAAAATGTCCTAAAACAACAAACGCCAGAGGAATTCTGCACAAACTGTGAGAACCTGAGCAAATATCCACTTGGGGTTTGCACTGCCTATGGCTGTAGATTGCTTAATGGATGAGCCCCCCCACCCCACTCAGCTCTAGGTTCTAAGACTACAAGGCTGCCTGGATGCAGATGAAGATCCATCAAGGTGAGCTACTGACAAGTAACTGTCGGAGAGAAGAGGGCGAGAAACGGCACTGTCTTTCACTGTGCCAACATCAACAGTTTCCTTACATCAAAATATTTCCTATTCTATTGAGGGCTGTTCAGATTTCCTGTCATTTTGGGTCATGAAGGGATCTTCAGAGGCTTTCAGATCTTTCCGTTTTCCACGAGACCCAACAAAAATCAGCAGTATGGGTGATAGGTCAAGCAGGCCTTTCTAAGGTAGTGTTTCACAAACGGGTGGGGGCTGCGCAAAACCGGATAGCGACAGAGGTTCCTGTAAGGTTAAGCCAGACACCTGTTCTGCTGTTCTGTAAGGGTGACAGTAATTTTCACCAAAGTCAAGCTGTCAAAGTCATATTATCCATATTAACAAGTAACACTTGGGTGCATTGCTGCAACTGAAAAACAGGCATTGAGAACTTAACAGGATCATCCATGACTTGAATGCCCACACCTTGAAAAGGAAGTGATTCATCTGTCTGGGTATAGTACAGTCAAAGCTCAATGGTTATTAGTAATTAGATGAACATTATCCCTAATGTTAATCAGCTACTTGTGCTTGCATCAAAAGCTAAAAAAGACTGGAAATAAGTACTGAGAGAAATTACAGTGTTTATATGTATTCTTACTTCCTTTTTGTTGGTCAGATTTCTTTGACCATTGACCAGGATTCCCCAGTTCCGGTCCTGGAGGGCCAGTCTGCTCAAACACCTACTAAACCTGGTAATTGGCTGGTGAGCTAAATAAGGTATGTTTGAGCAGGGAAATCTGCAAACTGTGTTGCGGACTGTCCCTCCAGGACCGGATCCGGGGAACCCTGACATAGACTCCAACAACAGGATGTGATTCTGGGGTGTGATTAATTTCTTAAGAGAACCTCACCATCACCATCTGAGCCCAAAGATTGCGTTGGGATTTTCCACCCAGTGTTTTTCAGCAAAAGACACAGAGAATGTGGATGATGGACCATCCCTCGCAGTCAGCTGAGCCGGGTTCAGCGGGGCTCGTGTGTGTGTGGGGGTGGGGGTGTTTTTCCACATCTCAAAAGGCACTACTTGAAAAACAAGCGGAAGCAGTGGCCAGGTTTTCCCCGGCCGTTGGCCGCTGCCAGTTTCCTGTGTCCGTTACCAAGTCAGGCAACTTCACAGTCCGCCGACCCACATTCACACATACTCACAGGTTAACCCTTCAGAACCCAAGCAGGACAGACAAGAGGGGAATGATGGTCATTTTCAGACAGAAACCAATATGCAGACTTAGTGCCTGGCCAGTTTAAGCTCTTATCATATTACTTATTTTTGTTTTAGATGTAGTTAAGGGCAGCCTGCTCTGGGGAATCCCCCATCCTCTGACTATTCTGATTATTAAGCTTTTGGACAGAGCAACTTGCCAGAGTGCATGACGACACGATTACCCGAGTTAATGTAGCTTAATAACTGTGCAAATGCAGCAATTAAGACTGAGACAAAGAGAAGGTAGTGCCAGCATTCTATGAATACGAATGTTTATTCCTTTTATCGTAGCGTATCGAATGATGCTAATAGATGGTTTGGAAGACCGAGATGCATTTTCCTGCATCCGTGTGTGTGTGTGGGGTGGGGGGGGGGTTGCATCTTCAGTGACTGCTTCCCTGTAGCTGGGACAGATCTACTGACAGCGTTCACTGACAGATGGAGTCCTCCAGAGAGGAGATTTTAATCAGGGTCCTGGAAAGCTCCAGACTCTGCTGCGTGGCGCTCTGGCGCACGGCTGCAGCCAGACCTACAAAACAGGAGCGGCGGCTTCGCAAGCGACTCAGTCAGGGGCAGCTGTAAGTTTTTCCAGCAGGCATCTGAAACCGTGTCTCTTGCCCCACCAGCTGAGGGCGCTAAAGACGTGCGAGCGGGGGAAGCCAGGAGCAAGCTGGGAATCGGCGTGAGGCATCACATGGCAGCTGGCTGCCTGGTGGGGGGTAGTGCGACTCCCCACTCCGCGCTGCCCCTGCCCCCCCACATGGCCCAGCTGGGTACCCAGACACACGAGGCTGCCGCTTCCACCACAAGCAGGGGACAGACGCCAGCATCCCAGGGCCCTGTGCTCCTCTGCCCCCCAGCACGTGCAAGACCCTGCCAACATTGTCCATTTTGACTCAGTTCACGTTGATTCATTTTGATATGCAGCCCCTCCCAACATAGCTGCCCCAAAGCACCAGAGCCAGACCATGCTGTCACTGGCCGATGTACAGCAGTTAGGGGGAACAAGAGCCAGAAGATGACAGGGTAAGGATCGGGGCTGGGGATCCCCAGAAGTTGGGCTGCCTGCACTTTTAGCAAAAACACTTTATATTTCCGGAGAGGATTGTGTGTAGGTTTCTATCCCAAAGGATCTTCTTAACCCTGTTTTGTCCCCCCAGCTTCAGTTGTGAAGGGTTAAGGGGTATATCTGTGAATGTGGGCCAAAACTTTGAGACAGGAGTAAAAAACTCTGGGGGATAACTGGCTACCCAACTCCCCCCTGTATGCAGGTCAGAAAGCTGTATGTGTGTGTGTGTGCATGCGTGCACGTGTGGGCGTTTGTGTGCATGCGTGCTTCACGCTGTCTGTAGATCATCAGGCTGTCTGTAGGTCAGCTCTCTCTTCATCCTTCTGCAGTTTTCGGCCTTCTGAACACCCCTGCAATTCTCCACAGTCCCTGCCAGGACTGGGGGGGAGGGGGGTTAGGGTGTAAACTTGGAATGTCTATAATGATCAACTGCTTCCACTCCTGTGAATTTACCACTTCCTTTCACAAGATGAATCATTCTGTCAGTCTAATGTGAATCTGACAAGCAAGCTGGGCACCTGATATGCCTGGAAGATGGCAAACACAAAGGCCTCGTGTCCAGCACTGTTCTGCATGCCTGTCAGACTGGCATTTTTACACTGCCGGCCTTCAAAGCAGCCTCGGGCAGGAGGCGTTTATAGGGCGCCAACACTAGCCGCTCCTGCCCTGCCGCGCGTGCGTCGCCTCCAATGCGGAAATAAAAACTAGGTCATAAACTCCTTCCCCATGTTAGCTGGCCTGACAGCCAGACAGTTTCTGGTAACTTATGGGAGACGGTGTGGTTTTAATTCTCTGCCTTCCTCTCCTCGGAGAGGGACCCTGGGCTGGGATTTCTGAACCGCCTGACCCAAAGCGGGTGCACTCTCAGCCCCGGATGGCCTCTCCGGGGGGGAGCACACTCTTGCGTGTCTCTTCACGAGCCCAGGGCGACTTCGTGAGGGGGAGGCCTCCCTGGCCAAGAGTCATTTTTATAATTGCCCCCTGCGGCCCAGCACGGTTTCGACAGGGCTGCTTTTCTGCAGCCCTCAGCATGTAATACTCTTGTAATTCCGATGACCTCAGTCTCGGGCCAGTATCCTGATGTACTTCATTGTGGGGGGGGGTTCATATTCAATGCAAAGCTAAAGCTTGCCTGGGACAGAGATGTCCCAAAGTGTGCCTGGGCCTAATAAATCGCACTACTTACATCCAGAACACCTGCCTATCTCACTTCTCGTCCTCGCCAGCAACATTATTATGCACTCATTATCTCGCCAATCTGCTGGAGCTTCGCCGCACGCCGCTGTCAGCAGCCTCTTGTTTGTGAAAGGCCCTGTCAGTAAATCTTGCAAACAGAAGGGAAGCAAAAAGTATGAGAGAACGAGCCCCATAGAAAGGCGCGGTCCCTGTTTCTCTGACATAAAAACGGAGTGTCCTTGTTTGTCCCAAGCATACCGACACCCGTCGGGTCACCATGAGCAGCCCTCAGGGACTTCATTCAGTGGCCACATGGGTCAATAAATGGCTGCCAGTGGTACCAAAGGAGGAAAGGTTTAGGCTTGGGGCATAAATATAAGGTACAACAGACATGCTGAAAAAACCACAACCACCTTCAGATGATTCACAAGCTGTCAATAAATGTTACCCTCTTCCCCGGGCAACAATGACGCTGACATGTGGTTTTGGGTTACGACCAGCCTTTGGTCCTATGGCAAGGAAAGTCTTTTACTGCTCTCACCGTTAGCAATGAACATGTGACTATTTCGGTGCTACAGTTTTACCTAAAAGCTCTATTATTGTAACATACAGTACCAGTCATACAGTTTGGACACACCTACCGACAAAGTTTTATGTGTACTTTTCTCTATGTTTTAGAATAATTATAAAGACATCAAAACTATAAAATAACAAATGGAATAATGCAACACCATCACTCTCTTTTGTAGGTGGCTTGGTGTGTCCAAATTTTTGACTGGTACTTTATCTCTGATTAATTATTATCATTTTCATGAGAATATAAAAAGCAACATCAAATCCTTTATACTGTAGTCAGATCAACCCAATATGAAGTCTATACAAGAAGAACCTTGGATTAGCAGCCAAACTGTCCACTGATGCTGGTGCCCAGTGTCGATGGCTGAAAACTTGGAGAAAACTAGCCTACAGTCCTGCACCTCCAGAAAGTCTGTCTATGTGGCCCTGAAGAAGCTATAGTGGAAAACTGGAAAAATAAACAGTATACTGAATACAACAGATACTATACAATACTATACAAATAACCAGCAAAAAAGTGCTTTGAGATAACCAATATCCAGGTCTATGGATGATATGCATTTAATGAGTTTACTTTTTCAAGCCTCCTGTAACACAAAAAGACACAATGAAACAAACAGGGGCTTAGCAGAAGTTAGCACTGCTTTACGTACTTCACGTTGCTAAGCCAGTTGTTACCTGTAGCGAAGCGTCTACAAGGTGGGGGTGGACGGGCATGTAAATCAAAGCGGAGCACAGTCCAACTGCAACCATTATCAGCGAAAAGCCAATGGATGAACCCCTTTAAGAATCCTAGAGTCCGGCCACACACCTGCATTTGTCAAGCAAGGAAAGATCACCCTTAAAAGTATGTGTACTACACACAAAACACTAAAACCACTTCAGGATTCAGGGTTAACTACATGGTATGAAATATAATGTAAATATTAAGACAAGTGGCTTAGCTGCTTGCCATGTCGTTTGCTTGTCAGACAACAGACAGGAGTGAACATTCATAAAAAATGAATGCAGAAGTCGTGGGAAGAGATTTTATGGTTTAAGTTTCTCGATTACGCTTCCAGGTTTCCTGTAATATCTTTTGTGCAAATGACACAGATTTCTGAGGTGAGCTGCTTTCCAAACTCTAGTCTTTGTGAAATATGTAGCTGTTTTTCTTGCAGTGTTAGATGCTGAAATGTGCTACAAAGTGCTTTTTCAACATTAAGCTGCATCTGAACAACAAAGGCCCCCCCAACCTTACACAAAGGACTAGTCTCTAGCTACCTCCTACCATATCTTGGCTTACATCAGGCTCTATTTTACTGGGGGTTCAGCTGCATGTTGCACGCGTTCTTTCCCCTCGCAATCCTGTCGTTCGGTGTGGTTGTCAAAAATCTATACTGATGTGTTAAACCCCAAATGCACCTCTAAAAGCCACATGTGCTTGTGGCTTTAAACTTCATATTTTTGGAGGGGGGTTATCTACAAAAGAGAATAAGAAAAATTGCAAATGGTGAAGAGAGCAGCACTCAAAGTATTGGTTTGAATCACCACTAGCCATATGTATCAAGGTATCAAGATGAGGTAAAGAGGTGTCGAGAAACTGCTGCTATAGCATCTGTTAGCTTTTCTTTATCCCATACGTTTTTGCCTGACTAAACTGTTTTGAGAGGCTAAGAGGGGAAGAAGCTCCTTTCGTTAGCAGGAAAACTGTTTATTATACATCGGAGCATCACTAGACGGCCAACAGAAAATCCCTGTTCGCAGTGTGCTGATGAACGTTCGGCCTGGCTCAGCTCACTTCCTGTCCACTCTGCTTCCTCCATGACGCCTAGGTACATATGCAAGTCTTTGGGGCTTTACATGCTCTGATGACCAAACATAAGCCTTGCTTGGAAATCGGTTTAACCCAATGATGGGTGATCCTGGCAGGCTGAGCCTTTGGGCAACTGCAGCAGCAAATTGTTCACTGGGGTTTTAGCCACGAAGCTAAGACTGTAACACTGGGCATATTAAATCGCTCTTACTGGAAAGAGTCTCAAACAAAACTCAGAAATGCCCAGGGCAGCTGAGATCACCTGCAAGCGAATGATGACGGCCGTGCATTTTAGGGACTCTGAAACATCTCAAGCCCTACATGGCTCACTCCTCTTACCCCCTGCTGGTATAACGTGGGCAACAACCAAGCAAGTGACACAATGTGAGCCATGTGGTGCATTTGTAAAAGGTACTTCTCACCATAGCTGGGAGAAAATTTGCAGGCCTGAATATACATCTTCTTAGGTCACAGAAGAGGTTATGGAAGAAAATATTGCATAATGTACAAAAGTACAATAAACACACTCCTGAATATAAATTCACTAACCCAATAAGCAGACATTGCTGAATATCTGTTCAAATTCACCAAAATGAACAAACAATGGTAAGAAAACAAACGTTAGCACACAAATCAGCCTGAACCCAATTGTGTAATATACCTGTATGGCCATTTGGAAAATCTATCTCCCAGTCGAGTGTTTGGATGTAACCTAAAACGCAGAGTTCCATCTCCCTTTTACTCTGGGTCAGCATACTTTGCAGAAAACACCAAAATGAGGAGTTCAAAAGAAAAAAAAAGCCAGCGGAATGAGAAAGTGGCCCTTTGGTTGTGTGTGAAATTACTGGCCTAGACAATGACAACATTTAGTCACGGGACAAACATCATGCCGTCCTCCACAAAAAAAAGACATAAGAAAAAACATAGTTTGGGTGAAAATAAGATGAAACTACTATTGTTCAAAATATAAAGTCAATATCTCTGAAAAGTCACTTCTTTCAATTACATCAGTGCAGGTACCTACTTTCACTAGAATGTATTTTGGGTATATGAGCTATTATGGGTAGAGATCTCCACAACTGTATGCTATTTATGTGAAGGCATAAAGTGGACCTGAAATTTTTAGTGTGCCATACTGGGGAGGGCCTACATTTAGGACAGATTACGCACCACAGAACATCCTTGGAATACTTTCGTAACATTATGTGGCCTTTGGTGTGCCTACTGGTTCTCTTTGCGGCTGCAACACCTCTTATTATAAGCACTTTCTGCACTGATGTGCCGAGAGAACTTGCTGAGGATAAAGGCTCCTTACAGAAATTCACGGATGCATATTTGCAGCACTTTTGTCTTTACACAGTGATAAACCTTTTTAAAATGGTCTTTTTACCATTGGACACTCCTTTCAACTCCACTAGCCATTCAAGTTTTCTTAGGAGAGATAGAAAATAAATCTGAAAAACAAAGGCAAAACACTGGGATGGGTTGGCACCCCATCTGGGTTATTGCCTGCCTTGCACTTCTGGGATAGGGCCTCCAGGCAATAGGACAAGAGGGTACAGAAAACGGATGGATGGCTGGATAAAATTTAAGGACCCTGAGCGTATTTCATGGACATTATCTCAACTGTGTAAAATGGAGACTTCATCTCCTTTAACTGACTCATGGTTTAACTGACATAATCTTCCTTGTCCTCTTATCGTTGATCATCTTTTTGGTTTTGTGATGCTTTGGGTTCACAGTGCGCCAAGTGGCCAGTGAAGCCCACACATACTCACACAGAGCTCCTGTGGCTCAGTAATATTACCCATCCTTTGAGCACGTGAGCGGCGCGACTGCGATGCTTCCCATGGCACTGTGTAGAGTCACAGGTCAGAGGTCAAATTCTCAGCCAGCTCTCAATAACTCGTTTTAATAACGTTAACTGACTGGCTCATCTAATCTGCCTTCACATCTGCCTCACTCAACAGGAAATTAACTAGACATCGGATTCAATTATTGCCCAAATGCTGAGAGCAAAGACAATCATGTGGAACCATCGAATAATACTCTGATGTTACCTTGGATACAGTAAACCAAAAACAATTTTGACAACCCCCAAAATTATTGTGCTGGAAGCGATATTAAGTGATATGTTAGGACAAGCACTCAAGAAGCTACCTTTCCTAACAGTCTCAGTGCGTAGTTGTGGTACTATCATCTACAGGTCACTCCACGGCATTATGGGAGATAGTGGCACTACACCACGCCTACATGGGTGGATGCTGGGAACCTGACACTTGGTCCTGCATGACCGCTCCGAACGCACGCCTGAGTGACGTGCCCCCAGCCCGACCCCTGCAATCACCACTCCTGGCTGGCTGCCCCACGCATGACATGGGACCCTCCCGCCCTCCAAAATGGTGAGAGGGAGTCATCCACAGAGGAATCGCTTGGCAGCTGGAAACGGCGCTGGCAGCCCAACACTTTCCAAGCCATAGATCTCCCTCCAGACAATGCTGCCCCCGCAGATCAAATCGCAGTGCTTCTCTCGCCAGATGATGCCAGTGAAAAAGTGTCCATAAATATCTGTACAGAGTAATCTACAGTAACCCCCTTCCAACCTTCTCCCAGCATTCATCTTAACCCCATTCTCATCATGTCTACAAGAATGATGCAGTATTAGAAAGATCATAGAGAAAATGGTCAACGTTGATTCATTGGGTTGCTCAATGTTTAAATGACAGTAGGGCTCAATGATAATGCTGCCTGTCCAGAGAACACAGAAGATAAAAAAGAGACTCAAGGTTTCTCTTTCATGCTCTGGGAGTTCAAGGCAAACAAGAGTCAAATAAAGGAACTGAGAGCATAACACAAAGCAGGTGGTACAGGAAATGCACAACAAAAACAGGATTTTTACAAAGTATCCCAACTGAGACCAAGACCCAAAAAAAGAAAACTAGGACAGCAGGGGTGGGGGTGGGGGAGGACAGAAGTCTCACCAGCGATGCCCTGCAGGAGGCCGCACACATTGAAGATGCTCTTCTTCATGATGCTCTGGAAGCACATGGTGAAGACGGAGATGAAGGCCACGGCGCACAGCAGCAAGATACCGGCCGCCAGGAAGATGGAGGTGGCCTGCCAGAAGCCGCTGGCTATCTCGCCAAAGTGGACGGCGTAAGGCCCGCACAGGACGTCCCGACGGAAGCCGGTCACCTTGATGCAGCGCCCGTAGATCCCCAACGTGGGACGGTACGGTTCAGGGGAGACGTGTGAATCTAGCTTGGCCTCAGGCACCCGCGGGGAGCCCACCAGCCAGTCTGTGCTCATGAAGGCTATGAGCTCTCCGAAGGCCACCACAATGCTCAGCAGAGTCCACAGCATGGAGCGGCAGGTCACGATCACATGACACATGGTGGCGGGTGCGGGCCGAGTTCCTGTCTTGCGTGTCCGAGGTGGTCACGGGTTTTTAGATGGTGCTCTGAATGTTATATCCCTCTTGAGAGTGAAGAATGGCAACTCACAGTACAGCGATAAGCATTCTGAGGTGTAACGTCGTCAAAGGTTTCCCAGGGCTTCCAGTGAATGATTAACCGCTTATCTTATCTCCCACCGACGACTTGGCTGTTGGGCTGCTCCCCCTCCGTAGAGACTTCCTGACCCGATGTGTCGATCCCTCTGACTTTGGACACCTCGCCACGGTGCTACATCTTACTGCAGGAGTGTCCTCAGGGCCTGCCCGCTGACATCACTCTGGGGAGACACCTAGGAGAAAGGAAAGAAAACAGCAAAAGCGGTTTTCGTGAAGGCCAGAGCCATTTAAAGGGCCAGGCAGCACCGCCCACTAAACCATAGGGACAGTGCTGCGGCCGCCCACATCTCCTAGACACGCTGTTTGTCTCGCGGCCTCCGGGAACACCCACCACCCCTGTGGAAGTCATCAGAATGAAGTCAAGGCTGGGACTGACTGTTTGCGCTGCGGAAATCGCAGTGCCGCGCACTTTCCAGGCGGGATTTCACGCCGGGCTCATTCCATTCTGCTCTGATAATGCGAGAAAGCCGGCCCGACTTACAAACTGTCCTTTCATTATAAACACTGAGTTGTGAATCCTCAGGCCATCCAGTGTGACATTCTGACTGAGTACAAAAGATACACGTAAGAAGAACAGGGTTCAAAAGGACATTGTTTACTATGTTTAGAAGTTATTACTTCTCATAAATGAATGAACACTATTTCTCTCGCAGTATAAAGTTTATAGGGGAAATGGATATATAATTTTATAATGACAAATACAACCCTAACTTCCTAACTTATCCTAACTTTAAGGGGACTCTCCTTTCATTTCTATGGGCATAACCCTACTCCTAACTATGAAAACCCTAACCCTTACTCAAACCTAACATTTTGGCATTTTTAAGTTTTTTCATTGTATTCACTTTGTTTTTCACATTGTGGGGATGTATACAAGGTATACAATACGCAAACAAAATAGAAAGTCACACACACAGACACACAAAGGGGATATACTAAACGCTGATCACTATGAGCTTGCACACTTTTGCGCACGTGGTCCCCATGTTAATAAAATGTAAGATTTGTCCTAGAAAATGGACTTCAGAAAAAAAAAAGATATTCCTGACAAAGCTCTCAGAAGTCCTGGATCGGTATGTCTGTTTTAAAAAAATAGTGCCAGGCAGCCCAGCAGCCCTGAGAGGATGACTTGTGTTGCATGTTAAAAATCAGTCATGCCTGGCCTTTGAAGTGCATGTCTTTATCGCTACTTTTGAAGTGCAGTCGGCCAGCAATCCACTCAATGTTTTGTTTCACATACATGCTGCTCTGTTTTGTATTGCAGGCATAACAAGAATCAAGTGTCTAAACCACAGGTAACCAATTAGTCAGATGCAGTGAGGGGAAATGAAGGGGTATTTTATATGGAATAGCACATTGTAACACTGCCCCCCTTAAAAAAAATACCACCACCACTAAGAAAACAACTACAACAAAGCAACAACAAAAACAACTGAAATTATAATAAGCTAAGATGGCAAAGGTTAACATCATTTCACTTTATGGACTAAACTAATGCAATATATCATGAATGCTCCTAAACTAATGGTCCTTATAAACGTTTTTTTCAACTTGACCTTTTCCATACACGAGGGACCACTGAAGTATCGATAATCTATTCCATAACCATGGACCCAGTACAGGCTTACTGGCAACCACAGAACTTATCCCAGGAAGCACAAGTTGCAAGACAGAAATATCAAAGGCCTGGGGACACCCCGAATAGGACACCAATAGAATACCAAAGGCCTGGGGATGCCCTGGATAGGACACCAATGGAATACCAAAGGCCTGGGGATGCCCTGGATAGGACACCAATGGAATATCAAAGGCCTGGGGATGCCGTGGATGGGACACCAATGAAATATAAAAGGCCTTAAATTGTTCTCATACTGATCTGTGGTTTAACCCACACTGGACTACTACTTCAGTTGAGAATGGAAAAGATTATTGTACAACATCAACAAATTTCTTGAAGTCTCATACCTTTGCAGGTACGTCTTACTCAGTAAGAAAAGTCAAACGGATCAAACCCACCTCCAGGTTCTGAGTGATTCTTCACAATAAAAACAACAGTAAACACTGCAGTGACTCAGAGGGTAAGAAGTCTAAGCCCACTGTTGTGGGTCTGGAGATACGTTTGATAAACACCGACCATTTGAGACACTGATATTATACTCTTACCTTGGAAAATGTTTCTAAAGCAAACAAAAGCATGCTTTCTTCATAATCACAAGTGCCTTGTGTGGTAGGAAATCTTATCTTCAGATACTCATAGGTTACATTCCAGAAGTTTCCCATGTGTTTATCTGGGTTGTCCACGGATCTGGAGTAAGGTCAGCTTCATGGGAGGACACAGTTTATCACGCATATCTTGGAAACGTTTGTGGATAATATTGTAGAGACTCCACTGCAGCAGCCAGCCCTCTCGGTTCGACAAACCAAGCCTGGAAAACACTGGCAGAGCATTGCTACACACTAATGCATTTGTAATGGACTGCTGGAAGGCCAGCCAGCTTGTGTGTGTGAACATAAGAACATAAGAAATTTACAAACGAGAGGAGGCCATTCGGCCCATCAAGCTCATTTGGGGAGAACTTAACT
>JAODLD010000124.1:10906923-10923701 GCA_026781065.1 Mormyrops boulengeri
GCTGAACAGATTCAGCTCAGCTAACCTCTCCTCATAAGACATTCTTCTAAGACCAGGAATCATTCTTGTAGCCCTACATCGCACCCTTTCCAAGGCAGCAATGTCCTTTTTAAGGTAATGCATATATAATTTTATAATGACAATGTGTATAATGTGTGTCATTCTCTCCCACTATGTACTAAAATACACCTGTAAGCTTTGTGCATTACCTGCCTTACACTGCTTTGGACAAAAGCATCTGCCAAACAAATATAAATTTTTAAATGATGAGGGGAGGAAATTAATTACCAAGGCCAAAAACTCACATAACTGTCTTCCAAGGCTCCACCGGATTCATATAACTTGTTTTATGCTATATTCAGTATAGTGTTATATTGTTCACTTGACCAAGCACTAGCACGATTACCCAAAACCATTTTTAAAATATTGGCAAGCAGGAAAACGTGTGCCGGTGTGCGAGTCTGTCTGAAGAACATTTTTCAGCTAATGCCTCTATGTTTACATGTTATAATAAAGTGTTTTTTGGAACATTGTTTTTTTTTTCTTCACCCTCATCTTCTCACTGTAGATCAAGGGTAGGCAACTCTGACCCTAGAGTGTCGGTATCCAGCAGGTTCTCTCTCCTAGCTGGTCTCTGATGAACCACCCCTGACCCCAGGCAGAGAGTAACACATCAGGTAGGATAGAAAACCTGCTGGATAGTGGCACGCCAGGACTAGGGTTGCCTACTCCTGCTGTAGATGAATCCAGATGAACTTTGTTCTGTTCATATCTGCGTCACAATACTCCTCCATCCACTCCTTCACAACAGCGGGTGAGCTCAGGTCCAGCATGTGCAGAACATGACATTGCTCACGTCAGAGATAAGGGCGCTGCCAGCGCGTGACCGGGTGGCACGTTTAGAACACTGCCCACACTGGCTAGGCGTTCACCAGGCTGTGAGTGCCTTGGCGCCCAATCACGCCTGCCCCGCAGAGAGGTCCTGGGCGGGCTCTGGTACCGGGCAGGCTGGGTAAACAGCGGACTACACCTCGCATCGCCTCGCCGGGTGCGATCAGAGCTCGGCTTTCCTGTGCAAACACGACGGTGGTGTTTTCTCACCAGCTGCACGGAGCAGAAACTCAACACTGTGTGAACCATATCTGACCACGGGCTAGAACCGCCACAGCTACTGCACATGAAAAATGGAGGTCAATATGAGAGCAGCTTTCCTTACCACATATATGCGCCTGGATTGTTTGGCTACGCTTTAACGGTACAAAAGGAAGAGCAAAGAACCAGAAATATTGCCCGTACCCTTAGAGGAAAAAATATTATGCGGTACAAAGGTCCCTGAAGACAAGCACTTCTTTCTTGCCAAAATATTGTGGCTTTTGAACAGCTGTATCATGTACCTGTTACTCCTGAGTAATGAAAATATTTCAGAATAGGGGCAATTTGGCCTGCCTCATGTCAGGGAATTCTGTCAAAATGTGCGCAGTAAAGGTCATAACTGAAACAGGGATCGCAAAGGTGAACTTTAACCAAGGCTTGGTTGTTCAGTGCTTGTCTGTCTGTTGTCATTCTTATTTAAGGTTTTAACCACAAACTGGTCAGAGACTGCAGGGTTATAAACATGATTCATTGCTTTAAACCTGTCATATTTCTGGGTGAGAGTGACTAAAACTGGAACACAGTGTGGAGGAACTGGAAGGCAGTATCAAAGGGCCAAGTAACAAGGAAGAGAAATCAGACAACTAATTCAATGCTATGTTAAACACATGAAGTCTCATTAAAGAGTGGTCAGTATCAGAATTTTTAGACCATCACTTTTGCCTTTCATACTTGCATACACCGAATGTCCACTTTGTAAGAGATAAGAAAAACACAACAAAAAAAAATCCTTGCCATATGACCAATAATTTTTTTGCAGATGATTACAAACTGAAATGATCACACAATGTAAATGTTCTGGAATGCTGCAAATGGGAATGAAGTCAGAAGGTCCCATTCTTTTCCCCCCTGCCTTCCATAATGAAAATCCCAAACATAAACTAAACATTCTGGAAGAAAGAAGCCTTGGAGCGTGTGTGCACTGCAGGCCGTCTGCTTCCATAACCCACGCCACACACCCGACAGCATAGGGTTAACCCTTCTAGATGAGGTCAGACCTCTGACTGGGGGGAGACTTTTGTTTTCCATGAATCATTTGGTTTTTAGGGACAAACTGTAGGACGGGATATTTAGCGACAGCTTCAGTCCTGGTACAGGGCCTGTGAGTGAGAGTCTTTGTGCCTGTGATCAGAAGAGTCACATGCATGTTAGCCCTATAGCAAGGCCCTTAACCCCCAGCTCCAGGGGCACTGCACATTAGCTGACTCTGCACTGTGACCCCCAAGCTATGGAGAGCAAGAGGGGGTAGGCAAAGAGAAGCATTCCAAAGTATTTATGCAAATAAAGGATCATTATTATTAGTAAACTGTTTAGCCATAGTCACACTATATCAGACAGCACCACCCCAAAACAGCTGTGGAAAACCCAGAACTCTCACTTGATCAAAGTCAAATGATGCCGTAGAATGAGACTAAGCCATCTCTCAGTCGATGCTCCTCTGATATTTAAATATCCACAGCTGCAAAACCTAGAATACCTGGAAAATCTAAGGAAATACATCCAACCGGTAAAACCATGAGCTGCAAAGGGCATGAAGGGCTAAGAGTTCATATTTTACTGCAGAATTTGATTCCACATTTGGTGCAATTCGGGGGCAGGGGTCTTCGCCTCGTAACGATAAAAACCATCTTCAGTAACCCAATTACCGTTTTATTTGCTGATCAAAGTAGAAACCCAGTAAATGTATACAGAGTGGGAAATTTATGATGCACGTAATTTTGTTTCGGAATAACCTGGTCACATACCTGGGGCAAAGGGGGTAGTTAAATCTTTTACGGTTCCAATTACACAGTGGTGCTATGACTCGGGAGGCCCAGCTCTGCGGGCACCTGCTCCGCCTCTCAGCATGACCCTTGACACCAGAGTTAAGGGCCAGCGTGCGGCTCCTCGGGTGACCATGTGCAGGTCTTCCAGCACTCATTAGTTACGGGCCTGTGGGCATCGCCTGATCACATTCACCAAGCTTGGGCTGAACTTTCAACCCCTCCAGTGACCCAAGCAGATTTTAGTCCTGAAAAAGCCCCAACACATGGGGTGAAGAGGTCAGCGGGGTTGGGGGGCAATAGATAAGGGTCATGGTTCCCTAAAGCTGGGGTTAATAATAGGGGCCATCAGGCCCTGCCAAAGGTGGACCTTTGAGTGTTGCTACATAATGCCAGTCATGGTTACTGAACCCTTGAAATGGAAAGAACTTCAAGTTATCATGGAACCCTTAGGTAACTTAACAGTATGATGCTCTTGGACTTTTAGCCGGTGGTGAGCAAATCCTTAGCAGAGGACAGAGCCTGCTGTGAAGGAATCAGGCGGCATCACCTCACTAGTATCTGGAAAGGAGGTTAATGATTCCTTGGAATAAGTTCTCTCAGGGATTTAATGGTGAAATCAAGAACCTCAGAGAGTTTGACTTTACAACTTGCCATATTACTGTGAACATCTGCATCACTAACATTGTAGGGGAAAAAAAACAACAGAGCTCAGGATCGCCTTATCTTCTCAACATCAACAGCTGTCCTTAGCACATTCATGAGCACGTTCATCAGCATTTATTGTTTAAGATGTTGCTAAAGATATACAGCTCAGTTATCAACACTTAAGTGGGGCCACGATAACAACAATGAGGACTGTAACCGTACAGTAATGCTGTTAACCATGGTGGGGTGACTGATGTCTCTGCAGGGCTGAAAAATATATTAAGATGTCTTTCCTCCCCGCCTCATGCCCATAGTTTCCGGGATAGGCTCCGGACTCCCCGCGACTCACTGGGATAAGCGGTTTGGACAATGGATGGATGGATGTCTTTCCTGTTTCATGTTTGGATTTCATACCTCTGACCTGAAAAGGCATTTTATGCAAGACAATGAAGTTCCATTAAGCACGGCTGCGCCGTTTGAAATGCAGGACGTCTAACAGACAATTGTTAGCAAAATTTTCCAGCAAAACAATAAAAAGGAATCTTCAGAAGCCTCCAGTGACGTTTAAGTAGCACAGCTGAGGGCTGTAATAATTTCCGAAACGCTCCATCTTCGTGTTTCACACACGAATACGGTATTGCAGCCCTGCCATAAAATGGGCCAGTGAATCACGATGCCTGTAGTCGTATGTAACGCTTGGAACAGGGTGTCATGGGAAGGGATGAGTGACACACAGCATGACCCCTGGCTTCCCCTTTTTTTTCCATTCGCCTTTAGCGCCGCTGCAAGATTCGGGGAGTTGAGTGAAAGTGAAGTCATGTCTGCTGAGCACTGGATAAAGTCCCTCTGAAAAAGCCATTACTGTGCAAAGACTTAAACCAATAACACGCGATGGGGGTGACTGGGAAAGCGAATATCTGAGAGTCTTTGTTAACAACAGAGCATGCTCACACTATCAAGTTTGATACTTTATTCCAAAAGAGAAGCATGCAGAATTCTTAAGTGTAATAAAAAGGATAATGCTGAGGACTGCACCGCCACAGGGTTAGGAAAGAGTCACACGCTATGTACAAAGTAAACTACCAAATATGTTGCTAGGAATATTTCAGTGTAACAGTTTATAAAATTAAACACAGTATGTTATTGGAATAGAATCTTATATACCTGGATATATTCTCTATTACCCTAAATTATGTATGATGTCTGTTTACATAAAATGAAGCACAATCAATATTATTTTAAATAAATGCCATCCTTCTTCTAGATATAAAACAAATTTAATGTGCCCCTTTTCTTGTATAACATCCATCCGTCCATTTTCTGTACCCACTTCTCCTATGCAGGGTCATGGGGGCCCAGAGTCTATCCTGGAAGCTACGGGTCACAGCAATCACTCATCACCCATCACCGCAATGCAATAGTATCATATGTAATCAAATGAAGTTGCATAATAATTACAGTAAACGCTGTTAAGCATAATATTATTACTACACCATCCCGAAGTGCAATTCCTTAAAAGTGCAATCCACCTCCCTTCTCCTCCACCCCCCCCCCGGACCTGTACCCCCGGGGGGGCGGGGGGGGGGGGCTCACGGGGTGGCCATATTTCACCCGGGCCCTGGGTTACAATAACAAATCCCATGGCTGTGAAGGGCACACCAGGATCCGAGGGTTCGTTTGTTTTTGCATCCCACCCACCACCGAGTGTCTGGGGGCCATTTCAACAAACAACAGGACCTCTGCGGAGCCTCAGACGGCCCCAGTGACATCGAACCCTGAGGCTTTGGATCACTCCAAGGAAAAACTGCTTAGAATAAATATCTGTCACCAGGCACTAGCCATATAATTGCTATAAACCCATATCCCTTACAGAATAAAGGTGAGCATGAGATGTATCCCAGCAAGCAAAGAGCATGAGGCAGGGGAACACGCCTCCCAACTCTCCCAAGAATGAACTAGGGGCGCAATGCATCATGGGATTGGTCTTATTTGGCAGCGATGCAACTGATGTATCCTTGATATTTGGGGCGGGGCAAGAATGACATCTGGGGATTTTTACCATCCTTTGTACTTGTGTTCTTAGTATTGGAACCGGTCTTTAGCAACAGAAGATGGCATAAAACGGATAGACAAGAACACAAATACGGTCAAGTACAGTCAAGTACGTATATTGAGAAACACCCATATTTTTGATGTGTTTATTCGTGTAGCAGTATCAACAGCCAGCATGCTTGGTAGCAAAACAGAGATTGTTCAGAGCACATATAGACCCCAGAGAACAATAAAAATCTATTGCTATAACAATACCTGATTGTAAACTACATGATGTATTTCTGGGAAGAAGCTTTATTTTTCCTAACAGTCTTGAAGGAGAGAAAAAGATCATCTGCACACGTATGAACGCCTGGCTCCCTACTGAATGGAGCAAAATCTGTTTACTTTGTCCTTTTACCAAGCACTGCTCGTTTCAACTTCACTCAGGCAAATGACTTGCACATGTATTTCAGTTAAACAGGAAGCGGTTGGATTAAACAGGAAGTTAATGAACCTGACGGCCTGAAATGTCCACATAGTGTTAAAATGTGATGAGAATTGATGGGTAGTAATATGGTGAATTCTTTTTAAAGCAATGTATGTTGATGGGATATAAAATCAATTTTCAGCCCTTGATTCGTCATTCATACCGTACCTTTCATGAAAACTAGCAATTCATGAGTTCACCTTTACACTAAGCCTCCCCCTCTTACCTAAATATTTTCTTACCATATAAAACCCTATTTAAAATGTTATTGGGGTGGACATGGGCTAGAGTCTCTTTGTTCTTGGTGGAAGTAACCTAAAGATATAAGAGGGTGTCTCACTTGAGCTTTGGCACAGCAGTTTGCCTGTCATCACAGCTGCACAGATAGCAGCTAAGCAACAGCCTTCCTGCTGATAGTGGCCTCAGAGAGCAGCTGCAGCCCTCACAGAGAGAAGCGAGCTTAGGATAGGACACAAAAAGCACGTCCAATTACCCCAACTGCCTTCTAATTGATTTGTCTGGGCAGCTGTGATCTGAGACACTATGCAGACATTCACATCAAAGAGAACTGAAAGAGTGTGCAGACCAGTGGAAAGGAGAAGTACAGTGGCAAACACAGACATTCAGTAGATGCATTGTCTTTTTAACATACCATTTTCCAAGTCAAATTGCTCTGAGAACTTTGTTAATTTGTTTAAATGTTACTTCAATGAGAAAAAAAGTTAAATTATCTGTATGAGTGGCTCTGAATGTTTACTCAGTCATTGCAGGGAAACCTGTATGTGTCATCTATAATTCTCATGATGCTGGACCATCCAGACAATGACAGGAAGTGTTCAAAGCCTCCAGAAGTGAAACCTGTTACACATAGCAGTCTCGTCTTGCTCTGTCCTTTCCTGGAGCAAATTTTTAGATCAGACTTGTCTAATATTTTGCATGCTTGAGGGGCAATGGATGCATTTTGATGCATATCCGATTCTGAAGAGCTCTTAAAATTATACAACATGGAACTGATGGTATTGTGAGCCAGGGCATCAAAGTCTTTGGCTTTAAGAATTAGATTAAAAGCCAAGGACTCTAGACTTCAACAAAGAAGCCATTTGTTATTGCAGAGTGTACATGTGAGTCTTGAAATCTCTTGATACGCTGCCTACAAGAAGCATCTGTGACTATTTAATCATTCTGACAGGCAAAAAATTGACTGATTAATCACAAGTTGTTGATAAACAGAAAATCCAAGTCTTTCTGCTACAAGTAGTTATCACTGGATGTATGAACAATGGGGGGGGGGGGGGGGCTCTCTGGGTCACCTCCCTGAGCCGTGTAACCACAGCTTGTCATTTTTAATGAAGCATTTGGTCAAACAACAGAAGGCCCCCAGCCAATTTTTCAGCTTTAGGGCTCGAAACAGACACCCTTCATTATGTCTTGGGAGGAAACGCATAAACAGGCCAGAATTCAGGTTGCAAATTGCTGCCCTGTTATTACTCCCGCAGATCACCCTCCCACCCTGCAAAGGGGCTCCCCATCCATTGGTGGTTTCTGTACATTCTACCCTGCAGCCCTTCTCACCATACTCAACTATGGCTATGTTACATTACAGAAGAGGCACCTGATTTTCTTACTCTGTTCATTTCTGCCATGTAGACTCCTTATATTCTAATTATACTTGTTTCATTCGGGCTTAATTTTGTAAAACTAACGATTACATAACTAGAGTGGAAAAACAGGCACTGCAAATGACGTTGATTAACGTAATTTGATTACATCTCTCGTTCTGCATCCGCAACATTTTCCTCTTTGAGATGAACAGGAAAGCATAAACAAGGACTGTACCTCATTAACTCTGTAGTTTCATTTTAAGGCCACAGCAGACACTCCTTGACATAAAAGGCTCTGAATTCATTAGCAATATTTAACAAATTACCCACTTACGCTAAGAAAAAAAACAAACGTGATATCTAGTTATCTCCACCTTTTGTAACAATACATCTTCAGAAATCACCCACTATTACAATAATGTCCAGAGCTCATAGTTTCCATGTGAGCACGGAGCCAGAGCGAGCATGCTGAAGTTATCAAGGCCCGTTTCATGAAATCAGAGTGGAAACTGACGCCGTGATTGATGGGAAGACCTGGCATTCGGGCCAGTGAGCAGCTGATGTTCACCATGGGAGAAATGTTATGCACTCTACAGCAAGAAGATGAGCCAATTTGGCCTGGAGCTCTTAACTCTTCTTATAAACTCCAAATTATACAAAAAAGAGGGGGGCAGGAGGATAACTGCAGTTTAGAAATAATGATGAAAAGCAGCACTTCTAAATGAGGTGTGAAACCTCCCTCTCAGCAGATAGATTGTAACACCTCAGGTAAGCTCATTCTCATTACTTTCACATGCCTTAGCAACTTTGTGGGCCACACACCACAACCTACAAGGAACTGACTCCTTTCCAAGTGCTGACTGTGGCTCAACCTCCCGTAGGAACTAAGGAGAAACAGACGAACAGAGGAAGTTCACCAAGCCTCCTTTGACGTAGACTCACTCAAACGAACACAGAGATCAGGATGCCTGGCTTTTAATACAATAACCATTTAAAATACTCATTTCAAGAATCACAATAATCATGTGAAATATTGATAACACTAGCTGTGTTATACCATGATTGCACAGGACAAACGTCTAAACACACAGTATTTTTGCAAAGATGGATTGATATGGGGGTGGCGCAGTGGTTAGCACTGTTACCTCACACCTCTGGGACCAGGGTTCAAGTGTCTGCCATGGTTCCAGTGCATGGAGCTTGCAAGATCTCTCTGTGTCGTGTTGGGGTTTCCTCTGGGTTCTCTGCCCCACCCCCCCAATCCAAAAACAATGGAGGTGAATTGGAGTTACCAAATTGTCTATCTGTGTGTGGATGGCATGTGAATGTGCCCTGTGATGGGTTGGTGCCCCCCATCCTGGGTTGTTCCCTGCCTTGTGTCCGTAACTTCCGCGATAGGCTCCGGACCCTCAAAGTGACCCTAAATATAACAAGTGGGTACAGAAAATGAGTGGGGGGGTGGCTTGATGCTAAACATCCCTTGAGTAAATTATGATGAAAAATAATTTTGGTTGGTATTGCAGTTCAAATATGCTATAGTTGTACATGTATAAGCTACCCGTCTACAGATGACTGCCATGAATGAACACTTTAATTCATGATTGGTCAAGAAAATAATGTAAAGCACTTCTGACTACTCAATAGTCTAATCAGGTTCTTGCTTTGTTAGAAGTTATGTAGCTCATGCTCCAATACCGCTTACCATTGTAGCTGGGCGTTCACTGGAAGCTCAGCCTAGCTGCTTTTACGTCTAGGTCAACTCCTTGACAGCATGCATGTTTGTCATTTGCCATTTGCCTCACTTGTATGGATACAAGTGTCTGCTAAAAATGTAACTTACATCCTTCATTCCTGAAAAGAGGTAATCAGGAAAGGGTCACAAGTAGAGCTGGGCGGTATGACCAAAAATTTATATCACAGTATTTTTCAAAGTTATATCGGTTTCACGGTATTTTTTTTTAAAAGTATGACTTGGCGTTTACCACCTTTTACAGGACACATTTTTGTTTTATGTTTTTGCATTGTTCCCACATTAACTATATTATTTTATTAGCCATTGCGCCTATCCACTACCTTAATGATAACATACAGCTAACTTGTTTGTTAGCTAACTGCTTTTAGATAAACGGCTAATGTTAAGATGTGCAACGGCTAAGTTAGCATTTTTGATAAGTGTTTAATAGTTCAGTGTTACTGGAACACGAGCTTTACTGACCCCGCGAAATTTCTCATAAAGACCGTGATGCCGGTCTTTATGCTTCGCCAAGTTTGACATGCTACTTGACTTCGTCGCCACAACTTTGTAGCACTGTTTGCATAAAGGCTTATTGACATCATTAGTCTTTCCATGCTCGTCTGCAAAATACTCCCAAACGGCACTTTTGCGTTTTTTTTTTTTACTAAAGCAGCTTGCGATGTGCCTTCAACTGCAGCATATGCCATGTTCGGCTAACTCGGTATGTGTAAGTTAACCAGTGGCTATTGAGAGGAGGGGAGGGACTGTGCGAGTGTGTGCGTACATGCACGTGCGCCTGCACTGTAGTGGTGCTGTGTGAAGTGTGGTGAATGAGGCGAAAACCCCACTGTTGATATCAATAATGGTGAAAATTTGTAATATCGATTAGTATCTGAGAATCGATTTTTTGACAACCCCAGTGTCTCATTATTTTCCACTCCAGTGTCAGCTATATCTTCCGTTTCTGATCTTTCGTGGTACATTTTTAGCGGTGCAGCAGTGAAAAAGGTCCCCCATTAAACAGTTTCCAGTCACTTTCCAAACGTAGTGCAGGCTATTTAAACCGGTATTGCAGTATAAGAAAAATTCATATCACAACAATAATGAAAAACGGTTTTCGGTACGAACCGGTATACTACCCAACACTAGTCACAAGATAAGTAGAAACCAAACGGAGCTCACTGATGTGGGCTTAAAATTTTTTAAGTTTTATAAGCATCCACACTGATGCGTTGACAGAAAGATTAGTTGTTGGACAGCGTCGAAAATTTTCTCCGCTTCTGAGAGAAAAAGATCTGCGGTAGTGTGGACAGAAGGCCAAACTGGAAGAAAATTTTTGCGTTTCTAAACAAAAACTTTTTAGTGCAGATGCAGCCGTAGACGAGCCCCTTCCAGAGTCCCTCCCCTATCCTCCTTTGGCCTAATCTGCCCTCTGCACCAGAAATGTTTTCGTTGCTTTCTCTGCACCCCATGGTATAAGGGAGTTCAGCAGATACATTAGCTCTCCTAAACACGTGCTAATCATGACTCAGCTGGCCAGCATGGGAAGCTTGATGAATCAGACCCAGGTGGGGACGGCAAATCCTCTCCAAATCCAATTAGAGGAATCAGTGTCGAATAATAAAGATGGCATCTGGAGTGTCCCGTAGGGCCACGTAAGGATAGTGACCAGGAGTCATAAGCAACCATGCAATTAAAACTACAGATTCAGAAGAGCAATTAAGGCTTAAACATTTACAAAAACAACTACTGACATATAGGCATAAGGATCTATCCATTCAGATAAAAGTTATTTAAAGTTCTCCCTTCCATTATTGATGCAATTTCAGGGATTATTATTAATTAACATAATTGTGTATTCTTAATGTTCATCAGTCCTCGTTTGATGCAAGTGTTTTCCAAGATCAGTTATAAGATCAGTTCTTCTGTATGACTTTCAATCTACAATTGTTCAGGCAGTGCAAAGTCATGGATTAAAAGATCTCAGTACTTGGAGACAGCCTATATAAGAGCAGAACCTCCAGCTGCAATCTGTATATGCTGAAAAGGTTTGTATAAGGTTTTCTTCTTGTATTTTGTTAATACATTATTCTATGAAATAATTACTAGCGTGCCAGAGATGTCAGAGATGGGTTCTGCAAGGGGTGACATTAGTTTCTACTAAACATTATTCCCAAAATGTGGATACAGGGTGACACTGTGGTTTAACAACATAAAAAACATAAAATAAATAGAAGAAACTTCTCCTCCTGCAGTGAGAATTTCCATTTCTCCCTCAGAACATTAAAGTGAACCCATCTAGTGTAACAACATGAAGCTGTTATGTTCATTTCTCAAACAAATACAACAGCATGTTTGCATGGTGAGCAAGTCACAGTCTGATGAGAAGTGACAGATGTGTGACAGTTTCCTCGTTTTACAAACAGCATCACAATGCAACAAAATGTTCAGTGTCCAATGGATGGAACAGTGCCTTTGTGAACAGGCCAGGTTTGAGCTCTATTGCCTGCATGTTTTACAAGGCGTTTGCTGAAACACCAAACCAGGCTTTCACTGCGCTCCTCTCCTTCATATGCCACACATCAACACAATGGTACAAAGATAATCCTTTGAGATGCATTCAATTTTTAATTACTGATTTTGAGATACTCAGTAATTCATACTGTTCAGGTGGTTCGCTTGTGTGTAAAGAGACAGCGTAAATGAAATAAAGCAACAAATTTAATATATAATTTTATACAAAAAGGCCTACAGTGCAAAACACCTAGCAAGATGGGATGGCTTGAGTTTCAAACCCAGAAAAGACATCAAGCAAAATACACACAAAAAACAAACTACTCAACTTATGTTAAGAGCAAGTAACTGGATACTGCAATAAAAAGCCAAACTGTGACACTACTCCAAATTTAAAGCAAAACAAAGCAAAAAGAAAGCAGGTAAGTAAGTGCACTTACAGGACTGATTTTATAGGGCCTGTAACATGACCGCTTCAAGAGGCCTCAAACAGCCACAAACAAACAGGTAGGCGACCAAGACCAAAACAGTACCTCCAGCTGCTGTGAATTAAGCTGATAACACTGGCATCAATTCCGGCGATTTACTCAAAGACTCTTATAAGCTGATTTTATATGAAAAATAGTAGTTTTACTTCGCAAACGCCACTCACATTTAGATAAGCAAGGGTTACTATAGCGATCTGCAGTGTATGATTATGCAGCTGGAAAAGACTGCAGGGAAAAGTATTACCCACATGCCCATAATTATCGACATGTTATGCTATCTTTGTTGTGGCTCCTGTGCAGTTTATACATTTCCATCCACAGTTAATACATAATTAAAGAGCACTAAGAACTGTGTTCAGGCTATGGATACACACACAGAGTAACAACATAAAGAAAACGTTTTCATTTACCCCTTTCAATTTCCCACTGTCTTGTGGAAATACACAGTAACCATTTTTTTTTCCTAAAGGTAAATTGTGTATTAAACTCCTGCTAGAGGGCCCAGCAGTTTAACCATAATAAGTCACGGTAATAAGCTTCTGGCTATCAGTTTCCAGTAACCAATCTCACTATTAGGTGTGTTCTCCAAAGCTAACGCTTACAATCGCTGCCACCACCATTCAGTTTATAGCAACCGGAAGCATTAACTAATAATGACAGGGAAGAGACAATAAAGTTAGACATGTTGAGCTGCATTTACTTTACAGTTACTGAAACCCTATTGGCTGTTGTGAAGTTCAGAAGCTTTGCGTCTAGCAGATTTGGAAATACCAGCTCACTTTAAATGCTCCAAAATGCTCCACAAACTCAAAGACAACTGACCCACTGGTGTACAAAGCTCAGAAGGTATATATAGCGGTAGGAATATTTTAAATGATCTCAGTTTGGGCTGCACATTATAGACCTAAAATGTTGAGGTTAACTGTATTTAGGTCTCATTATAATTATTGCAATGGATCAATTACAGTTAAAACAAATGTGTTGAATTTAGAAACCTTTCACTGGTGATGCATGAAGGAAATGGAGAGGAAAAAAGACCAAAACGCAATCAACACCCCCGTTACTTAACTGGTGAAGGAGCTAAAACTACTGTTATGCAGACCTGGGCATCATATGTAGCCAAAGGTCCTTCGACTGACAAAGTGAGTGTGAGCGGCTGGAAAGTGCTATTATCATAAACAACAAGGGCTCATGTCCACGCTTAGTGCGCCACAGGAGAAGGGAGCGCTCTAAAGCCATGAACCTCCTCTGGCATTACTCATGCAGGATCCTGATAACGAGGGAGAACTGAGCACTGCCCTACATAAATAACACAAAATCTCACAGTTAATTTATCACTCGAGCTTAAAGGAGAAATTAATCTGTCAAACTGCCAGATGGCAGATCACAGAACTCAATACAGATCACTGAACTAGAACTAAAATAACACAGCAATACTCCCCTCCCGTCTCCAACAAAGCAAAAAACAGCACTGTACTTTTATACATTGCTTTATATATGGGATGGACAGCATGGTGGGATCGCGGGGAGCACTGCTTATCTTCTCCAACCTCAGGGTTGTGGGTTCAAATCCCACCCATGCCCAGTATGTGTGGAGTTTGCACATTCTCCCCATGTTATGTGGTTATGTAAATGGACATCTCTGAATTGCACGAGCGCATGTTTTGTGGGCTGGCACCCTGTGCAGGATATCCCCAGCCTCATGCCTAATTCTGCCTGGGACAGACACTATGACGTCCCATTGATTACGCCTAGAATAAGCAGTTGGAAGATGGATGGATGCATTTGAAATTCAAAACCAATTTAACTCCTTAATAATATAACTAAATGTACTTTTGTCTTTGTAGTTACAATTTATTTGTCATAGACCGATGGCAGGGGCACGGCCATGCCCCCCCCCCCAGTAAACACACAGCCACCACCCCCATTGCCACCCCAATAAAATCATGGGCCTAGTCTGGCCACCCCACGGTAGGGGGTCTGGCTACACCCCGACTGATGGGAGTTGTTTTTCACTGAAACAGCCCAGCCATTATAAGCAGTCGATCAGACATGTAACTGGTATCTTACCAGTGGCTGATTCCTGTTGCATTGTTCTCAATGTATTTATGATGCTTTTTTAAAAATCCCTAAAACATTAATCTAAATATTTGCCTTGAAGTCCTTAAGTCACCATGCTGGACCAACAGCATGGACCACCTCCCTTCCCAAATGTCACCATTGGCTCCCCACCCTGATGGAATGTGTTACATTTCATTACAGAGGTCTCAGAAAAAGATGTGTATATTAGCTGATATTGCATATTATGTATGAAAAAGTAAATAAGCCAGTTACACTACCTCCAGGCAACAAGAGCAGACCTCAGTGCCAAATCTTTTACATAATCATGAAATGAAACTACTCAAATATTAAAATCAATGTTGTTACTGTAAAACAAGCCAAATCTGCTTCTGTTTATAACTGCATATAATCTAGAGCAATGAAAATTCCACCTTGCTGACATGTCGTGTTAGTGTTATCCACACCGGATGCCGTGCTTAAAATGGCTTTAAAACTGGGAGCCCATCTACATAATAACCTATTTTAAGTGCAGCAGACTACAATGATTACTCTGTTTACTCTTGCAAGGATTTCCTTTTTGAAATTGTCCTCACAGGTGGCCTTGGACTAAAAAAAATTGCTCCATTGTGTTAATGAAAAACATCCACACAATCATTTTTACTTCCACATAACATTCAGTTTGTATTAAAAACACACCACATGGAATGGGAATAACCCTACATGCATTACAAACTCAGTACGCTGGGAGTCTTTCATATATTGTTTATCCTATGAATTTCCTTAGGTGGGAAACATGTCTACTTTTGATAAAAAACATATTTATCTGATACCAAGTGGAGCTCTTTTTCCAAAGACCTCAAAGACCCTACAGTTTAAATGTTTCTCAAAAAAAATAAAAAACAAAAAAAATAAAGACGCACAGAAACCTCTGTTATGGGCTGTTACAGAATTTCTCTTAAAGATTTTTGTGAACAACCGTATGACAGTAACTATTAAACGTTTTATGGATAAATAAAGATTTTATAGACATATGAAAAACACGTTTTGTTGTCTAAGAGATGTCATACTGTATCATATATCACAAGGCAGCTTTACAAAAAAAATGTATTCATTTCGAAAGTACTGCACCAACCATTTCTTAGTATACTCAGGAAGAACGTTTTGACATTTACCCTCATTAAATTGTGTATCTTCCACTATATATGTCAATAATAAGCAAATGTTACATAGGCTGTCATGTGCCTCTGCTGATTATCAAATTATTTCTGAACACAGATCTCCACAGGGACACCTTGAGGAAAACCGCTGAAAAGCAGCTTGAGTACCATGATCACATTTTAACCTTGATTTCTGTACCCACTAACCTTTTTAGCAGATCCTAAGGCTGTCCTTTAGACTTTGCAGGCCATATGAATTGTGGACCCTAAAAACAAACAAAAAAATGTTAATGTAATGCTGCTGAAGTCCCGCTCAAGACCCAAGACCCAGAAGACCAAAACACTGACCCAAAGTCCAGAAGACCAAAAAACATTCGCTATGGGACAAAACAATGAATCAAAGGACACAACTGTTGTAATAAAGGTCAGTGAGGACAGTAGGACATTAGTGGGGAGGGGAATAACAGGAAAAGTGTGGGTTTTCTCCCGTAATCATGCAAAAAAAAAAAAATCATGAGTTTGACAGCAAGGAAAAAAATCAGAGTGTGGGCCACACAGTTATGAATCAGTGTGTACATTCCATAGATTTCCCCACTGCACGCATCCACAAGTCCACTGAGATTTATATCAAACACTGTGCTCAGCATGCTCACAGATGCACATTTCTGCCCACACATCTTATGTTCCTAAAAAGGGGAGCTCTCCCCTTCTGCTTTAGGGAGATGCTGCGACCATGCTGCAGGCGGAAATTCTTAGAAGGGTCACAGAGCATGCAGGTTATTTTGCAGCTTCAATAAAACGTGGCTGGTTTTACGACGGCCTGTGGGATGGAAAGGTGGAGATGTAGCGACGCTTGGTGCACACAAGCCCTTCATCATCAAAAACATGCGAGATGGTATTTCAGCAGACACAAATTATCACAGAGAAGATCATCTAAGATGAAGAGGGACTGTCTTTTGAAATAAGCAGGTGAAGACTGCAGGCTCGGCGTTTACAAAATCAAAAGGAATGTTGGGGTGAAGGCAGGCCTACAATATTCAGGGCACAACACAGGAACCCAGCAAGATCTCAGATGCAGATGGAAAGTTTAGGTCCAGAAAGTACAAATTCAGACCAAGGTTTTGTTTCAACCAACCAG
>JAODLD010000124.1:10923710-10957302 GCA_026781065.1 Mormyrops boulengeri
AGTATAAAGAGTCAGAGTCACAGAGTACTGAACTGGTTGGTTGAAACAAAACCTTGGTCTGAATTTGTACTTTCTGGCCCTGAATTTTCCACCTCTAGATGCAGATCCATGTAGTTCAAGTGTCCCAACATACAGTCAAACAACCAAAAAGAACAGCAACCTTAAAAACAGCTTTTAAAATAACGACAAAAACTCAAATAAAACAACCACAGCCCTTTCTCGGAGTCATCACAGAAAGCAGTTTTTAATTACACACATACAATGTTCATAAAAAAAGACATTGTTGTGAAAAATCGCCCCAGTTTGGATTTTCATGCCCCCTGAATATATAAATCCTGCCCGACCTAGAGCTGGAGAGCCTTTTGCAACACCAGGAAATGGCCTAATTAGGCTTTGCAGGGTGGCGGTCAAAGCTAACACACATCTTGGAGCCAACAAAATGCAGAGTAAAACCTTAGGTGGTCCTCAACGAAATCTAACTCTATGAGTCTTTGTTATTCTGCGTTTCAGACCACGGGACCCTGGCAGATACGCATCAGCTTTGATTTTCCAGGGGTTAGGGCACCGCATAGCTGGCTCATTACTCTCGGCCCAGCAGACTGGTGACAGAGAACGCACGTAAGCAGGACGTAAAGAAAACAGCAGATGCCCACGTGAACCACAGGCCTTGGCCAGAGGATTATAGCCCCTGCAGCCTTCTCAAGTACTTCATAAGAGGCCCAACGAAAGCAAACATTTCACTCTCAAAATGAACCATGTGACACCCAGAAAGACACCATCTCACTGATCCATCATTGTCCCACATCCAGCATTTTTTTTTTTACTCTACTCCAGTTGAATCCAAAATGCTACATGCTGAATATGACTTTGAATTCAGTTGCCTGAGGCATGAGGTATTTTTCCATGTCTTCATGATGAAAAAACTCAAACACATGGCAGTTTATGAAGTCAATGCAATGGATTAACTGAAAATTCCAAATATATTTTACTCCACGAGAAAACAATTATATTTGCCATCCAACCAAAAAAGCTATTACCCTTCACTATGCAGTTCCCATGGTTCCAGATCAGGACACCCCTTAAATCCTTTAGCTGTCTACCTCATTCTAGCATAAAGAATCATGTTTCAGCTATACGTCATGGAAAAGGCAATAAGGGGCAGTTCAGACACATAATAAACTTTACGTCTTTATAGAATGTTAGCTCAATAACAGCCAGAGACTGTTCATGAAGGGTCTGAATTAGAGATGCATTGATTGCAATTTTCTTGGCCGATTCCAATTTCCGATTTTTGTGTGACCTGCCGATACAGATTTTTGCTGATTCGGATTTTCCTTCTAAGAACTATAATTGACAGCATATACAAACAAAAATCAGCTTTTCTTTAATGCAAAAATTAATTTTCATAATAGCGAAAATTGTTACATTTTACAGTTTCCCCCAAACTGCACTAAGGGTCTTCTCTCACTTGAACAAGTCTCAAAATGAAAGTGCTCTGTGACTGGAAAGAGGTACAAATAACAATTAAGTGAAAATGAGTTATCATGCACCCAACTCTATCTGACATATTTTACTTTACCAAACAAGAGCAGGTGCAACAGATTTAAATAACAAATGTCAGTTACTTATGTCATTCTCCAGTATGTTTAAATTCACCAGATAACACGACACTGACCTTTTTCTCATTTTACTCATCTTAAAATAAAGTCCGTAAGTTACAAACCTCCAAATAAGACTGAAGTGTACTATACTCTTCCAAATAACAGGTGCAAGGTAATATTATTAATACCAAAATCGCATGTTATGCCCATACAATTCTTGCATCGCTAGTAAGCTAGATTAAGATCAGTCTATTTCGCACCTTCATACTGTACAGACATTATAGCGCAGGGGGTTAAAGTTTCAAGAAAACATTTTTGCTCCGTCATAGAAAAAAAGCCTTAGCTAGCTTTGCAATTTTAATGATTGTTCCTTTTCAAGATTATCTAGTATATGTTTAATAATCAGTTTAAAGTTTATCTCCAATGTTTCACCACATTTTCGTGGTGGTTCCCCCACAGTTTATGTTGACTTTACATATATTAGAAATTGCAGTCTTTGTGTCGTCTTCACTTACAGTGAAGAACTTCCAGGCTGACAACATGTTAGCGTGTGACTGTGAGTGTGCAGGTGGTTGCGAGGCTATTGCCTGCGCTGCTGACCATATGATGTGTGGTGCATGCATAACCACAGACCAGTTCGGTATTGGAAATACATGAGACTGACTGGCTGGTCTCCGGTCCGGGCACGCTGAAAATTGGCTAATTCCGGTCCCTGACTGCTTGATTGGTGCATCTCTAGTCTGAACGGTCCGTACACCAACGGCATGTAAACAAGCTACAGGCCTCACAGATAGCACACCTCAATGACCTGTGGCTGTCATCTCTCTGTGGATAATCTGAAGAACAACTAAACAATAGAATGTTTTCTGAAACAAAACAAAAGTAAACAGTTTAAAAAATTATATGAGGTCAGTGAACGATCTGTCTATCCATTTTCTGAAACTGCTTGTCCGATTGTCCGATTCAGGGTTGCGGGGTGTGTGAAGCCTATGGGCATAAGGCAGGGAACAACACACACATACATACACACACACACACACACACACACGCGCAGACCTATGGGCAATGTGGTAATTCCAATTAGCCTCAGCATGTTTTTGGACTATGGGGAGAAACCAGAGTACCCAAAGAAAACACCACCACGACACGGGCGGAACATGCAAACCCCACACACACACAAAATCCTGGCAGAGACTTGAACCCTGGTCCCTCAGGTGAGGCAACAGTGCTAACCACCGCACCACCGTGCTACCCCCGGTCATGGAGCCATTATACCCTAATAAGGCCCAGTTATATCCCGGTGGACTATCGGGGGGGGGACTTGAGTTGAAACACACTGTCGCTATAGTTTGTGACTTTCAACGAAGGGAGCTACCAAGTACGTTGTACTGGCATCATGTAGCATATTTCAGAAATAAAATCACAGTTAATACTGTACCAATACAGCACCAGGGTTATGGCTTTGACCTGACTTGGAGTTCCCACGGTATCCTGGTGTTTGTGTGGGTTTCCCCCTAGTTCTCTGCTTTACTCCCATAATTCCACAAAGTGCGGTTCAGGTCATTTGCTGCCTCTGATTTACTCTGTGTGTATGGTGTGGTGCACTGCCATCGGACCCAGGGCTTACCCACATGCCCTGTGTTTCCTGGATTGGCTCCAGGTTCACCGCAACCCCACAGTAACCAATGGCAAGAGAGGGGTGGGCAAATGACCAAGCAGCCACTGCAAATTCATGTCCCACAGGCCCTAGTGGCTTTAACTGTAAACTACAACGAGCAGCTACAGGTCTTCATGTGGGAGAAAATCCCATACAAAAAGAGTGACTGTCTATATATTTGTAGAAAGTAGGAACAACAATACAATGAATTCCTTAGCTGAAATGAATTGGGTTTTGAAAAGCAGATTTAGTCAGATGAGCTGATTATTATTCTGCACCTTTTCCAATTTAAGCAGCAGCTGTAGGAGGGTGGAATCCTCCAATGGTGACATTTTGTGATATTTAAGCTTCGCCTCGAACCGCAGAGACTTCACCTTTCAATCTTATGATGCTCATAATACGAAACTATTCAGGAGGGGTGCAGTTCAGTGTCTCCTTGCGTCAGCTGATTTTTCAAATACTGGATTTTGGCCAGACTTCGCTGGGCCGTGCCCTGACCACGTGGAGTCACGCCAGACATTGTGTTTCAGCTCTTCGGTCACCCAGTGCTGCTTCACCTCACAGCTGAATTGCATGGTACGTGCTCCCTGGGTCAGAGGGAGGGCCTCTGGCTGGAAAGTGGGGGGGGAGGAAGACAAAAGAGAGAGCGAGACGGGGGGGGGGGACGGGTGGGGTGTGAGAGGAAGACAGAGAGAGCGAGACAGAGAGAGGGACAGAGGGAGCGAGAGAAGGAGCAAGAGAGAGGGAGCAAAACAGAGGGGGAGGGAGAGAGATGGAGGGAAGGAGAAAGACAGCGAGAGAGTGAGACAGGGAGGGAGAGAGAGAGGGAGCAAGACAGAGAGGGAGGGAGAAAGACAGAAAGGGAGAGAGTGAGGGAGACAGAGAGGGAGAAAGAGCGAGACAGAGAGGGAGAGCGAGGGCACTCCTCCTGAGGCAGACAGGTCCTTCACCAAACCACATCTGGTCCCCAGCAGGTTTGCCCCCACAACACCCCCCCCCCCAGTCCTTCCCCAAGCAGCAGGACAGCAATGAGAAGCATTTGAGATGCCATTCGGCAGAGGAAGGGCTGAGGCAATCGGCAGGCTGTCACTCACGCACAACAAACAAAATCCCACCAATGCAAACTGATCATTAAAATTAATCCTGTGGAGAGAACAAATGGTAGCTTTACATAAAATCGGGTGAAATGTAGGATATTTAAAATGCATATTTAAAATCTATTGAATTATCTGGAATTCATATCTTCATATAGCGTGTTTTAAATATTTAAGGAAACTTTGCACTGCTAGATGTTTAGGGTTGAATTTTTGCAGCTGTTCAGGATTATCCCTGGTTCATTAGGTCAATAATATAGTAAGGGTTCAAAAGCATCCATCTTCAGCTTCTGTTTATCCAGAACAGGTCACCTTGAGCCAATCCCAGGAAGTCGAGGGAACAAAACAGGGATGCCTGTCTGTCGCCGAAAATATCAAATGGTGCAGCATATAAAGTCAAAGATATGTTTATACACCAGCAAATCTGCCTATTAAAAAAAATCTAGTACACAGAAAACACTTAAACATTTTTTGCAGGGGGAACTAAACAATTAGATTTATTTTCATCCTCCAGTGTTCCAGTATTCATTAACTGATATTCAACATTTCAAGAAAATTTAAAATGAAAAGAAAACACATTAGAGTGATTATATAACTCTGAATGTATAGCACGGCTGCAACTTATAGTTTGTCCTGCAAAACACCACAGATGGAGGAAACTATAGCAGCCTTCAAAAATATATAGTGATCATCTGGCTGAGAAAGGTCTGACTTTCTCCACAACACATTGCTGTGGTGTAGGCAGGCTAGAAGGTTTCCACTATTGTCTCCAGCGCATGGTCGCCAAGGTGAGGTAAACTTCCAGACCAAACAAGCCGATGGCAGATCAGCTGCTCTGCCACTGAACAAAGTTGGCTGAAATATATCCATGTATTCCAATAGATACACAGTTATGTCACCACATGACCAAATTTTAAACATTGACTCCCACTGGGGAAAAATAAGCATTCTTCTACCATTTGATTTCAGTTATTAAACGTACCATATTTCATCTTTACATTGCCCTCAAACCGTGGTGTTTATGTTCCCATCGCTTGGCCACGTGGACACATCCAGAAGAACCTGCGCCAACAAGCTCCACATTTCCTCTTCCTTTAAAAAATGAGACCAAACTAAACTAATGTTTTTAGGAGGGCGCTCAAAATTCACAGTAGTGTTACAAACCACAACGCTCGATTTATTTAATGCACGACGAGATTTTGGGAACCGACTGGAAAGCCACAGCAATTTACCGGAAGATTTTTGCAGACCACTCCATGTCCTTACTTAACTCTGGGCCACAACCTGCATTCTAGGTACTGACCAGCCAAGAGCGACCTACTCAATCCATGCAGTAACACAGGGAGTAACAGCACAGGTGGCAAAGCGAACCTATTCTAACCAGCTAAGGTAAAACTGTGAGTGACCAGCAGTGAAAGTGATTGAATGTTCCAGCAGCCGAGCTTCGTTATCCTGAGCCAATCTGCTCTCTTACTCCGACGCCATTTACTGACACACAAACCCCGACACGATGAAGTCATTTCCAGACACGGTGGACAGAATTCCCATAAAGCAGGGGAAGCCCTGGAACCAGCCCTTATAAAATAACAGCGAGACTAATGAGTAAAAGTAGTGACCTGAGCAGAGTCCGACTGTCTGAGTCATGGCTGCATGAGCCTGAGTGACACTGGTCACTGACAAGGCTGTCGGCACTTGTTAGAGCCCAGTGAAGCATTGACAGCTCACTGCAAATGGTGCTCCGTGTGTCGGGCGAGAAGGCTGCTCTCGCCCTGAAGGAAAGGCCCGAGAATTTCAGCCCTTTTTATTAGGCTGCAGTTTGGCCAACAATTTCAAACAGCCCATTACACGTTATTTACATAAAGGTAGTTGATGTGTTCGCTGATACGTTTTGCCGAGTATAACACCACTGGATTTTAGTGTGTGGGCAATATAGCGGATCAGTGGTTAGTACTGTGGCCTCCCATCTGCAGTGTTGTGGGTTCAAATCCAGACCCAGACTCTGCGTGCAGTTTGCACAGTCTCCTTGTTTTCCTCCTGTACTCATATAGCTAGGTGAGTTCGAGCCTCCAAGCCTGCTCCCTTTTGTATGTGTGCCCTGCAGAGGTGGATTCCCATCCAGCCAGTCTCGTCCCACTAGCCCTGTGCTCACAGTGAAAAGTTATGGAAAAAGATACAGATGAATATCCATCAAGCCAACAGGAACCTAGTAACGTACAGTATCGTCTTACAAGTATAACCTACTTTAAAAAAGAACTTTCCTTCAGCATCTGCTGCTTTGCGTCATCACTGAGTCATCAGCACACTGAGGTTTCAGACTTCAGTAACTGACAAATCCAGCTACAAAAGCAAAGACAAACAGACATTTGTCAGCCAAAAAAGCTACAAGAGAGGTTGCTCTGACATGGTATATCACTGACGCAAAAAACGGCGAAAACAAACAAACAGAACAGTTTAATTCAAATCCATTTAAAATTTCAGCAGCAAAAAGTTTCTTCTGGCTCAAAACTGCGCGTCATTGCAAAGCCGATTTAGTTAAAAGTGTTACGGGAACTCCAGGAAGAAAAAAGTGAGCAGCTTTCCTGGCAGGGACACAGGTATTATATAATGGGCCATTTCATCCTGGACAATGTGGCTTGGGCAGAGACCATTCGAGACACCCCCCCCCCCCCCCCATTGTGGGGACCCCACAATGTAAATGTAATATATACATGACCACACACATACAAACACAATCCCACATTTCTATTGACATGCTTGGGAAAAAAATTAGTTTTGTTGAGATGACCTCACTACTGCACCTCCATATTTAGTGCTTGAGGATAAGCTCCACCCATATATGAGCATTCCCCACCCCCAGGCAGTGATTGCAATGCTCCTTGATGAATTACATGGGCCATGTGCATCACCAGAGGTAGGACAGGTAAAGTGTGGATAGGTGTTCAGATACATTACACTGCAGGAGGTGTGACTCATGCTGGTTACAAAATCACATAGGCATGCCCACAATTTAAAGGAGTGTTCAGTCTGCAGCCATTGTCACTCAAAAAACTGCATTATGTTTGTTATTCTTGGGCTGCTAAAGGAATTTTAACTCCCATGGACAAGTTCCATTTCCATTTTTAATTTTTAGGCTAACTGGCTAATCTGATATTTTTTGTTGTTCATATGGACCTCAGTGGCCATAGAGCCTCTAGAACCACTCCAAGGGCAGCCGAGTTGTGCACTGAGATGCCTTTTTGCAAAACACTGTTGTACTGAGCTGTTTTGCACTTGCAGCCTTCCTGTTAGCTTTAACAAGTCTTCCCATTCTCCTCTGACCATTCTCATTAACAAAGCTTTTCTCCCAGAGTTTTGTCAATTGAACCATTCTCTGTAAACTCTAGACACAGTAGTGTGTGAAAATCCCAGGAAGACACCCATTTCTGAGATGTCGAAACCACCACATCTGGTATCAACAGTCACACCACATTGAATCTTGCTTAGATCACACATCCTAGCCATCCTTAACTCTAAGCTGAACAATGATTAAATCTCTTGACCGTTTGCATGCTGTACGTATTCAGTTGCAGCCACACGTCGAGGTTGGGATGGGCGGGCGGCTTGTGTTAATCAGCAGGTGTAGCTAATAATCTGGCCACTGTGTGTATGCAATACTTTGTAATCAAAGGCAAAACGAATAAACTGCTTATCAGCATTCACCCTTAACGCACTCTCAATTCAGGTCATGATCGTTAGCCCTTCTGCAGAAACAAACCGCGGTTTTCATGCCACCTCGACCACATAAAGGAGCCAACCACAAACGCTAACCGCTACCCAAGCCCCTCAGATGCCTTAGTGGCATTAGGCCGGTGATTGGAGGGAGCTCCATTCCTCGCCGCGTTTTACCACCATGCTAAGGAACACATGCTGGCATTATGTCACTCTCTAGCCATTACATCAACGGTTTGCTCTTTTTTGGGGGCCTGGAACAGCAAAAGACATTTACCCTCCTCCCATTTTTATCAGCTACTGGCTAAAGGTTATTCAACCCCAGAATGTGGTCTAGCTTTTGGGGTCTAAATGGTCAAAGCAGAATGACTGGCTCTGGTAAATTGCATCATGAGAATTCAGTGCTGAAGCTACAGATGTGCCCTTTGTAGGGGTGGAAAAAAATCCCACTTCTGACATCCCAAGCTTTGGCAGCCTTCGCAAATGGGACAAACATCAAAAGGCCTTTTTACAGAGAGTATATTAGAGGCTGTTCGAATGTAACGGATTTCTCTTCTTAGTATCTTTCCAAAATGTTATTTTTCCCCCCAAACATTTAACAAGAACGTAAAGAACAGTCCTGCCCATATGGAAGAAGGCTGACATTAATGACTGTAACTCCAGCTAGGCTGCAAAGACATGCACTAATATACCACCCAACATTTACACGTCAGCTACATTCATCAAGTGCCCTATGCTTGCCTTTGTACAGTTTTCAATTCTAAATGTCACAGACAAGCTCTATAGCACATTGGTTGCTGTACTTAAAATATCATTTTATGACAACTATTTCTTTTTACTCAACACTGAATTTTAAGACTGGACTTAACCACCCTTTTTATCTTACGGATGTAGATACTCAATACCTTGGAGCCCATTAATGCACATGGCAGCAGGAAATGAGGTTGCTTTCTGCAAGCTCTGCACATTTGTAAGTTACAAATGAATCTTAAATTTGGGTCACCTGTGTCCTGTCTGATGATTGGGTGAGCTTAATGGCTGTACTGAAACAGGTGTAACTAAACAGCCTGACTAAATCCCTGTTTCATTGTGTCAGCCTGTGCAGGCCAAATAGGAATAGGAGTAGAATGTGTCCACTGAAGTTCTTCAGGAGTTCAATTCTAATTAAGCTGCCAACAGATAGACCCCCATAACTAAGACACGTACACTATGATGCTAAGTGACTGTGAATGAACAGAGCTAAGCATTTTCAGTTCGGAGCATTTTAAAAAGAAGTATAAACTGTTAAACAAACAAACAGCACATGGTATTTATCTACCATAGGTTTGGAAACGTCAGCTGCTTGGGTTGCAGGCAGAGGCACAACAAATAATCAGGAGAAGCGTGGGAAGCTGTCACATCTGGCAGATATTTTTACATCTGGTGAGTCACTCACAATTAAACCCATAGCGACCAAGATGCTGGGGGTTGGGGGGGTGGATGGAAGGGCTGATGTGCGTTTAGTTTTTCAATAGGGAACCTCCCGGTGCTAAGCCTCTTCATCAATCCTGTATCATTTAAAGATACTGGGCATAGGCTGCCTCCCTTTGAGTTAGATGGAAGCTGTAGTACTGGGGGATGGTACGTTTCTGGGCCTGGGTGTGGTACTCGCTGGGCCTGAATATCCCTTTGCAGTGTAATTGGCCGCTGGTGGTGTCATTCTTTTTGCTTACGACCTATAAGGGCTAGTGTTGAACTTTACCTAACCCCCCCACCCCCACACATATTCCTTAGCTTACACTTTAAACAAAGGTCCAGCTGCTTTAATCCGGCTGTACGATTGGCATTGGGTCTTGAGGGATGCACACAGTTTGTTTGTCACATCAATGCCACAGCGTTGAGGTCTATAATGCATGTGCATCAGACTTCAGCGGACGCCGCGAAATGCCTCAAAATGAGTTCTCCCCACATGATGTGGACCATTTTTTAACTTCAGGTTAATGTCAGTTTTCACGGAAAAATCATGGAGAAGAAATGTCAGGACCCCAAGCGGACGACATCTTCAAAACAAACAGACCGTGTCGACCTGGATGAAAGCGAGCGGCAGGCGTGGACGTGCCAATATTCGGCCAGAGACAGACTACAGATGTCTGACCTTTTCCCGAGCCATTTAATAAACCAAGGAACAAAGAGTAGCTGATAACTGAAATGTTCAATACATCATCCTCGCCTGCTTTTTAACACAATATTGAGGTTTCTACTACAATGCAATTGACTGGTTTGTCTATGTGATACTACTTTGCATTCCAGTAAAACAAATTACATTAGGGTCAGAGCTCAACCGTGCTTAAAATATGTTTCATACCTTCTCACAAAGCTCTTTACAGCTAAACTAGTTTTTCTACCAAGAAGTAGGCATCTCCAAACATGAATACCTACAAGTGAACATAAGAATCCAGGTATATACTCAGAAACAAACAAATCCAAAAAAAGATAAATCCATAACTACAGCTTATAGATTTATAAGATCCTGCAGTTGTTTGTGTTCTACTGCATAATATTAATATAGCTACTGAAAGGTTTCTTTTTTTTTTGCATTTTGCCTGCTGTCAATGGCGTTCGTCTCCAGTTAGTCCGATTTTAAGTGATTATAAGATCAGGTCACAGGGTTGCTGTGACATGCAGAGGATCATCTACAGATCATCCATTAATGACAGGAACAATAGTGCTAAAACACGACAAAAAACTGAATTATAAATACATTCTTTTGACCCAAAGTGACACTTCAACAGAGAATGGAAGCCGACTACATTCCAGCTGCAGGATTTAAAAAGCATAAGAAAATGAAAATGCCTAAGACTGCTGCCTTAAGACACGCTGCTGACAAAAGACCTTGCCTTTTTAAATTCATCAGCCTGTGGGAATCCATTAAAACCACTAATCACGACTGGGACTCAGAGAGATTGTGACAATGGGTTACCCGTACTAAATAGCAGTTGCCATAGCATTGGGATGACCACGTCATAAATAGTGCATAGTGATGACCTCACTGTAAAAAAAACGCCCCCCTCAGTTGCCTTCTGACCTGCTGCAGACACGATGGCTTGGCAATCACCAACAAACAGAAGCTCTTGGCACTTACCTTAGTTTTAATTTGAATGCCCATATTCCCTAGGAGCTGCAAAGGTATTCCAGCTGGACTTTCCGAAAAATGTCTCCGAAGTGCATGGAAAGGCACTGCGAGATAATTGCCTCTGAGGGCTTTTGTGTATACTGACCTCCCTGGCCGAGTTTGTTATCACACCCCATACATCTAGTGTAGCCCGAGAATAATCAATACCTTTTAATAGATCTGACAAACAGTCACCATGCAAAAAAGGTTAACCCAGTGGTTAAACAGTAAAAATCAATCATCTAAAGCACTCTTGGACGTTTCTAGAAATTTCCAACGTCTATCCTTAAAGCCAGGGCACAGCACACTAAGTATATTGTACACATTTCTAAGGAAATGTTTTTGAAATGCATCTCTCCATGAAGTACGATGGGTTCTGGTTAGATGGCAGTCAGTTGACTGGGTTTTTTCATATTGATTCGTTCTTCTCCACAATTTCTGGCTTTGAAACCCAAAAGCCCAGGACGATGTCGCTGTTAGTCCCCAGATGTTCCAATTCCAAGTTCAGCTCATTCCACTTTTGTTGGAGAAATATCAAAATGGTAACATTGTGTGTGTGTGTCAGCTCTACCCAAGATTTCAGGAGCTGGTAAGGCCCAGATTTTTTTTTGTTATGCCCTGATATGTAATACTACACAGCTGATGTACTTTGAGGGTACTTACATTTTCACGTGACCGTATTTCACCAAATCCAAAAATGAATCTCTGAAACAATTGCTGAGAATGCTTTCATGTTTTCACACTCCTGCACACTTCTCCTCAGTATTGTATTTCCTACTCAATGCAGTTCCTATCTTGAAGTATATTTTAACAATGCCAGGGCTATAAATTGAAGAAATTCTACACGGCCTACAGAACAACACATTCCAGACGGTAGCTTGTGACCAAGGCTGACCCTGAAAGTGACCAGGGTTCTGTGGCTTGAAGCATCATCAGACAGTAACAGCCACACTGCCAGCTGTGTGCTGAACTTACTAGCGTCTTGATTTCAGTAATATATGCATAGCACTAGGTACAGACAGACACACCTGCTGACCCTGGATTGGGGGGGAATAAAAATGCCGGCAGCTGGTGTATCCAGGGTCATTTATCTCCACCCACAATGCAAAACCCCATGGGGTCAGCATGGGCCAAAAGCACTCACAGGGAGAGTGGGGTGGGGGGTATAGAGATTACTTGGAGCTGCGCCTAATCTATCTCCATGCATAGTTACTGCCGATGCAATAATGGAGCTATGATTCACTTGGAGTCCTGCCAAGCATCGACAATATCCAAGGGGAAAATGGCCATCACCGTTGCCAAATCCACTCCTCCACAGATACCTTTCCAGACTTAATCTTCAGTTCCTGTTAGTTAATGTACTCTTATTAATAACTGAAAAGGGGATCTCTTTAAAACCACAAAAATATTAGGTTTAAGGAAAAGGATGTGCAAATTTGTAACCAGAAATGGACATAATCACAAACAGCCTTGTTCAATCAAAATAAAGCATTCCAATAACTAATTACACTGTGATCGTTAGAGTGCAATCTGACTGAACATGGGAGAAGCTGTGTAGAGTGATGAAAAAAATATTGTGGGCATTTATACTTAATTATAGACAATTTTACGGTCATTGTGAAAAGTAAAAGCTTAAGATTTCTCATTCAAAATGCCTCATATACTCATTTAATAAAAACAGCAACTTTAATCACTGATCTGGACTGAGACTAATGAGGCACCATTTAATGTGTCCTCTCAAGATGCGACAGATACAGAAAGAAATTTACCACAAAAATTCAACAACACCGCTTCTGTCAGTCAAGGCTCATTTATTTAATAATTTACATGATAGATTAGCATAGTACAATTTATTATGAAGTTAATTTATCACTATGGAATTACAGGTTCTATCATGTTCTGACTTGACTGTCAGGAAAGACTCACGCTTTGTGACAATCATATACTATAACATGTTGTGAAGAGAGAAGTGATAGAACATCAATGTTATTTGAAGGTAACATTGCAAATTATGAATATTATACTGTACATGTGGTGGATATTGTTTTGTCTAACCTTACTTCTCAGGAAAGAGCTTAATTAAACAGTGGCCTTGTCCTATCCCCTTGTACCCACATTTTTCACAAGAGTTTTTCAAAAAGGCTAAAGTCCTTGTTTTGTAAAGCTAAATACCAGTTGGTCTAATCAGGCCCTCTCATTAATGCTCACTTGAAAAGATGATTGATCATGCTCAATTCTCTCACGGCTTTGGTTTGTTCAATCACAGACAAGCATTACTGCCCCCTAGAAAGCATTAGCAGCAGCTGTGACGGAAGCGACACACACATGTTGCACAAAACAAAATGCCTCTAACATCGAGGGCCTACTGTGTGGTCAGTGATTTCATTTGTAGCAGGGGAGTACAGTCATATACTTCATGTGATCTGTCCAAAAATGCTAACTAGTCCCAATACAGATAAACAATGCACCTACAATATGGGCTGATTGCTTCTTTTTTCCCAGTCCCTGAAAGTCCGCCATCCTGTAAAAATAACATTAAAAGAACCTACTAAGGAAACTGTGTTCTGCCCTGCCAGCAACCCAAAGCTGAACAAATGATGGTTCTCCATGTTCATAATAAGCAGCCTTATTCGGTTTCTACTCCTCACAGGGCAGATAAGCAACAAAGGATCACGTCCACAGAAATCTTGCCACCTCTGGATGACCAAAGTCCAACAAGAACTGCCAGCTTTATTTAGTTAACAGCCACAAATGACCTGTTTTACCATACAGAAAATGGGAAAGTATGCATGGATCTACCTAAATTTGGTCTTCAGAAAAAAATGCTAAGGGATATTAATAGCCATTTACATTTCTGGACACTGTTTTGCTATAACTCCGTCATTTCCCATTTAGTCTGGCCATGTGTGCAGTCCACTGAGCCAAGCATTTCATTCACGGCCTACAGCATCACGAGAAAACGAGCCAGAAACTAGTGCCGCCCACAGAAAAAAAAAAAAATTATTCAACGTTTATAAATCCAATTTTTCAAACTAATAGTGTATATTAATCGGTATTTTGGAAACACCCTCCTTCTGTGGGGTACGACAATGTTCCATTCTAGGGCAGGTTATGGCCTCAAAAAAGATAAAACAGATTTGAAGAGCACATACTGGCAGAGATAAAAATCACATCTGAATGAAATCTTTCAAGCATATCAACTTTTAAGAGATACCACAACCGTCCATATCACAAAGTCAATTTCTCCAAATGCCTTTATTCATCCGTTGTGATTATTTCCGTTAGGCTACACAAATTGACCGGACGGAATGACGTCATAGAAAACGTGACGCGATCTGTATTATTTATTCCAGAGGTTTCGTATTAGTCGTATTAAACCGGCTTGCTGTTGCTTTATATGTGAGGCCACACAAGCAAACGACGTAGTAAAAAAACGATTTGTGGGTACGTTGCGCCACAATGCCACAGAGAGAACAAGTTATGCAAAATCGGATTAGTATACGTGCTTCCCAAACTGTCAGACCGATGTTAAGCATTTTCGTGAAAAGATTTAGAAGCATCTCTCTCTCTCTTAATGTATTGTGAAAATATGAGGCAGATAAAGAGAGGAAGCCCAGTGCTGATACTACAGGCATTCTTTGTGTATTGGGGGAAAACTTCTCCAAAGCAGCACTGCTTCTTAAGGGCCAGTCCCGGACTGAGAAATGGAGGATAGAGCTAATATGCATATGAAAGAGAGCCATCTGTATGTTCAGTCTGTTATGAGGAATGGTCATAAAAACATTTAAATTAACCAGTACGAGAAACAATATAACAACACTGTCAAATATCTTCAGAATGTCCAGTCTGAAATCAACGCACAAACTTCAATAATAAGAAAAGGCGCAAAAAACTCGCTCTCAATTTGAATCCCGATCACAATTTCGTGCTGGCAGCCTTTGTCTTAAATAAGTATAGTGCTTTTACATGAGTATAAGTCTTTGGTCTCTGGTAGCTGAATTAAAAACAGAAGCCCCTCTTTCCCCCTGAATGTGATATTTCCATAGACTCAGAGATGCGCGGTTTTAGGTCTTGCAAAAGTAAGGATTTGGTGTGGAATACGGTTCGTCCTCATTAAACGACATTTTCAGACGCTTTTGTAATCTTTCGGTTGCATTTTTAATGTCACCGCCAAACTCATAAATTGGATTACTAGCGGATTCTGCCCATGCTTAAACTATTGCAGTCGCGAAATGAAAAGATTATTTAAACTCCTACAAACTATGCATTTCTTATCAACTTCATCAAGTGATACAGAACCGTGGTTAACTTTATTTTAAAAATGTTTATCGTTGACGTACCATTGATAATGTAGCCTACCTTTTAAAAAAATATGGCTTAATTAACCAGTAAGCGGTGCAGTCCCATGTATTGGCTACGCTTGCGTCCTGCATACGGTTTAGTTCAAACGAAAAACGGCTAGTTTGTGGTTTTCGCTAGAATTCTTTATACATGATTATAATCGTTTGCTCTTAACCGTTAATGCAGCTAGAAACCCAGAATAAAAGTGTCAGCAGCCGTAGTTATACAGCCATGAAATCTCACACCCCGGATAAATCTGGCTGTTACGCCGCTGCCACGACTCTGCTTTATCCGATTTGGGATCTATGGTCCCAATCACTGAAATGTAGCTAGATCTAGCTTTAAAGTGGTTTCTAAACGAAACCACCAAAGTGAAAGGTTCAGCACCGACAAATAAGCAACTGGATAAGGAAAGCGTGAACTAAATATGCTGTTATTACAAGCATTTTGGCACTTACAAATTTCCCCGGCGCAGAAATGCTCCAAAATGAATGAGTTACATCCAGGATGCGGACGTTTTTTTCCTCACAATTAGCTGGTTGAATTCCTCGAGGTTTTAACAAAGTATTCGTTGCCTAGATGTTTCCGCTTTGGGCAGACGCTTTAATGCTTCCCCCCCCTTTTCCTTGCTTTGCCCCCTCGCTATTGAGTAAGTAACCGGAGACGCTTTCTTCCTTACCCGAATTATCTCTAGTGCCAACCTACAGGCATTATGACGTCGTCTTCATTCAAAGCCGAACCTCTGAACCAACCTACTGACACACATCACGTACTGGGTCAGTCAGAAACAAAGGTTTTGATTTTCCCTCTGTGCCTGTTGCTTTACTGTGCAGACACCCATTAAAAAACTTTCCTTTTGTTAGGAGATTATGAAGTGTCAGCAGTTCTCCTTAATGATCAGTTTGCCTGGGATAAAGAAAGAATTAGTTTACCGCATGAAACTTGAGTTAAAACAAAATTTGCCTAAATATAGACAAATTGAAGTTGATAGAAAATAATACATTAACATGTGCAGTCCAGAATAAATACTGAACAAAAAAACACAAGTGTTGCTTTTTAAAAATATGCAGGTTCTGTTAATGCGAGTGAGCAAAGGATATAATCAGATTTGTTTGTTCACTAGATTTGTAGCATATTCACTATTATGTAGCACAAGAAGTTGGGTCTCTATGGAAACTGATCATGCCCTTCACCATGACTACTTAACCTCAAAGCAAGTGGTTAATCCTCACATAGTAAACATAAAGCCAAGGGTCTAGTGCCTGAGCTCACAATTCCATTCATATCGCTATTTAGACATTTCCAGACTTCTAACAATGCAAGATGCATTTTTTTATACACAGATCTTCCAAAAAATGCTTTAAAATCTGAACAACTGCATTAGCGAAGACAGATTCTGTGACAGAACTGAGATAAAGAAATTCAGTCGGCTCTAGGACAGTTTGTTTACTGTGAAGGGAAGAGGTCTTCCAGAAAGACCTGTATGAGAAGGCTATAAGAATCACGAGGGTTCAGACCATCAAGCAGCACCAGCACCAGAAGAAAAATCTATGAAGGCCTACCCCACTGCACGATGGGCAAAAACTATCAACATCACACGGCTAAAGTGTTTTTCCCTCTAAAAGGGTAATCATGCAATCTTTTGACTGAAAACTCACCGTGACAGTTAACAATATGTATTCCCCAACCTATTAACCTACATCAAGTCAAAACTTCTTCTCTTTGTATAGGCAAGATTACATCGCAGCTACGGAGTTCCTCCAGATGTAAAGTGCGTGCAGCTTCCGAAGTATCAATGTTGATTTTTTCCCAAGACGTGTGATTTGTGTCTTTTGCAGTTTAACAATATTTGACCCAATTATTAAGTTTTCTTCATTTTCACACTGTAAGATGCACCACACAGGATGCAGTCAGTGCAGCTGATGTCATTATGAAGCACACAGAGTGTTTCTTAAAAGTATGGTTTCACCAGAAACCAAAGCAGAAATTATCTGGGTGTACAGGGGACAATGAGAAAAGTGGAAGGTCAGGCACCAAATCATTCATATGTCCACCCAAGAAGGACTTGAAAGTGAAGATCGATGCCATGGATCTACTGTGGGTGGTGTTTACTACACATGAGGCAGACATCGCAGGATCATGCGACTGAAAAATAGGCATATGACCTTTCAGGCCCAGAGGAGCAGCTTCAAATACAGGCATGATGATGCTCATAGGATTTATAATGACAAGGAGGGCAAGGAAAATCTAACATAAAACAAGAAAGAGCAAACCAGGGGAAATAATAAATGACATGGTGAAACCATAGTGTTAAGGGTGTTTCATTGCTTTCTCAGATCCTAACTGCAAATCTCACATTCCTTAGACATATGACACAACATGCCGGTTTTATTGAAAAAATGGATTTCTCTTTCAAAAGAAAAGTGTAACAATCATCCACAGCAATGAGTCATAAGAATTATAAAAGGCAATGTATACAATTTCCCTCACAGCCTGTAACAAAGTGCAATACAAGACAAATACACATTCACTATAACTTTAGCACACTCTGTCCCTTTTGGCTCAGGTGACAGCTGTGAAAATCACACACGCACACACACACACACACACACAAGCAATTCTTTCCACCCATCTTTTCATACTATTATGTAAGTGACAGATGGCTGAACCAAGCATGAAAGAAAATTAGGGCAGTGTTTCCCAACCTAGTCCTTGGGGACCCCCAGACAGTCCATATTTTTGCTTTGCTTTGGTTTTCTTTGGGCAACACCAAATTAGGGGACAGTGTTAAGAGATGGATGTGTAAGCCTTGCAAATGGATGTTTGTAAAACTGTTATTCTATGGGATGAATACAATTTCAAAAATGTATTTTTTATTAAATAAAGAAATCTAATTAAAATATACACAGGATGATCATGTATCCCTGTGTGCTTGTTTGTTATTGGTCCATTGCATTTTCTATGAAATTTGCAGTATACAATTTAAATATTGCTTCTGTAGTGGTAGTATAACAGTTTTAAGACATTTGGTATTTCTTTAAATTCACTGTGATGCTTAAAAATATCAAATGATTATTTAGTCTTCTTTCACCTTTGTTTCAGTCATCTTTGTCTCCATGGTGACGCTGAACTGTGCCAGCTCACAAAAACAAGTAAGCATTTTAAACCATGATTTTTAAATTCATTCTAACTCTAGACATCAAAACTGACTGGTCAACAAACTATTGCAGAATATATGTTTAATATTTGACAATACCTACTCATGCCAATCTAAAGTATATCACTTTCACAGTAGATATTTCCAGTGCTCTAAGTATCATTAATATGGGCTTTTTGTATAATTTGTGTAACTGAAAAATATGTGGTATGTGAAGCACATCAGTATTAAAAATAAATCAAAAATTTGAATTAGACTGTGGGGATGCACAGATATTCATTTTGTGTGCAAAACATTTTATCACTAATAGTAACGCTGCTGAAATCCACTAATATTAAATTATTAAAATAACAGAAAAGTCATGATAAATGAGCATCATATAAAGCCGTTACATATTTTAAAGACTGTTAAACTGTTTCTGTTTTAATTGCGTAATCCATTTAGAACAGTGGCAACACAGATAGAATCCTTGGATTGTCTGCTATAGTAAATGAGAATTTCTACAACAAAATGACTGTCATCCTCAAGTAAAAGAATACTGGACGTTATATTTATATATAGAGTATTCAATTAGTTGTTCTAAAAAGTTTCTATTATACAAAATAATCCCTCAAATAAGTATAATCTAGCAATATTATATTAAATATATTAATTTCTTTATTTCTGGAGAGCATAAAAAGATGTGACAGTATTAAACAGGATCATGTAAAACAGTGGCTTCCATTCATAGAGTTTCACCTGATTTTTCCCTCCAATGGCTGCTTTAAAAATGAAAGGGGAGTGATCAGCCCTCCGACTGTCAAACTCAGACTAGGCCCAAGGACCCCAGGCTCCGCTGGGCCCTGGGTCACACTTGGGGTCATCATCAGGATAGTTAATAGGTTTGGCAGCCTTGGCGTAATACTGGAGTCTGTCTAGGAGGAAATGCACCACCTCCGGGTGACGCTGAGAAACCTCATGCCTCTCCTCAGGGTCTGATTCAATGTTGAAGAGCTGTACAGGCTTCAGGGAAGCTTCCGTTCTACTGGATTCTGAGGTGTTGGACAGCTGTGGGGGTGGGAACCAGTGGTCACAGCCTAAATGGAAACAAGGGGACCAGTATAATATTTAAAAAAATTTTTTACTCTTCACAAGGAATAATGCAATCTTAGCTATTTGCTTCAGTATTGTTCATGGCAATCTTGGAAACTTCTAATTTTGTAGCTCAACCAAGTAGAGCGTTGTGCTAACAGCACAAAGGTTGTGGGTTCCAATCCCAGGATGTAAAAACATAAATTGTAACCCTTCCCTCTACTGTAAGGTGCTTTGGATAAAAGCATCAGATAAATGAGTAACGGATGAAGAATAGCGCTAACACGTATTATTATTATTATTATTATTACTATTATTATTATTATTATTTTATAACTGCCTGGCTTTCACCAGGTGTTCACTGAGGGCCATAACATTTGTTATAACTTTATGTGACATCCCCCTGCAAAGTTAAAACAAGAAATACGACATGCTTTGTAATGGGTTTTGCTCACAGAACTGTGGGTGTCTTAAGTAGCATGAATTGTGAATTTGTGATTCATGAAGTATGAATTTGTTTTTATTTTTTTAGATTTCCCTATTTCCTTAGAAAAAAGAAACAAAATGACAAAACTGGAACTGGTGATTCATCAATAAAACTCCATTAGTGTTGATCAAAGTATTATGACGGTTATACGTTGCTAAATAACGTCCTAAATGTACTGATGTTCCACCTCTGGACTAAACCAACACCCATCAAAAAGTGACATGAACATCCAATGGAATTACCTGGATCCCCAGTAAGCAGCTTCCAGTTCTTGTATCGGATGCCAGCATGAACAGAGACATTGAATTTTGAGTCAGACCATGGACTGTGATTGATGGCTGGGGCCATCATTCTGGATTCTCTTCCAGGACCTGGAGAGCAGTGAGGAACATAAACTGAAAGCAGAGCCTTGTCTCCTCAAGTGCCCAACTGACATATAGACGCAGTGAAAACATCAAAGTGCCCAAACGGTGTGCAAAAGTGTGCAAAGGTGAAAATAACGAGGAGCAGGTACGGCAGATGGGGAATGCCTAAGAAATATACAGAGCAGGCCAAAGGTAGGTAGTCTTTATTTTACAGTACTGCTTGGCTCAAGTTTAGTCTCTTAGGTGCTGGAAATGTCCTCCGTCAACAATTCCTGAAGCCTGTCCCTGACACTGATGCTAACTGGGACTTCTGTGCTTAAATGTGTCGCAGTTTCCACAAATACTTGCGAGATGAACTCCTTCAATTCACCCACTGTGTGGGGTTTCCTCTCAAAACCCTTCCACTTTACTAGTTTTTTTAGGTGTTGTCAGGGTAGCTAAAGTGTGTGGCAGTGTCAGTGACAAGCTCCAGGAATATATCAATGTTGACAGAGGACATTTCAGACAACTAAGAAACTAAACGTGACCAAATCAGTACTGTGAAATAAAGACTGTATACCTACTTTTAAAAATAACTTTGCTTTGTAAAATAGAGCCTTTACTTTGTAAAAATAAAAACAAAATAATATTCCATGCTGGAATATAAAAACCGACAGGCGCGCTTTGCCAGGTCAGCTTACAAGGAATAACGCTTGAAATATAAGATACTGGACAGTGTAAAAAAAAAAAAAACATTTTTCCCTGAATCCATAGTTTAATAAATTGTAATAAAAGGGATGAGATCTGCCCTGGACCTCAAACTCTGCACTCAAATCTGTAATCAAACAATAAACTAGACAAACATGTAATATTACCAAGGCCTGTAGAGGTCTTTAAAATGATTGCTGCTCTAGCATTGCACTCCATCAAATTTGGAAATATATTGTCAGCAAGATTATTCAAATGGTTTGTGTTGAGTGCTAGTCATCATACATACATATCTAAGAAAACGGAGGTTCCATTAGTAAGTGTAAAACTATTCTGATAGATATTTGGTATTTTAGATAACATTCTCTATTCTAGAAGCATTTTAGAATTGTTTATGTACCTGGTAGGGGATGTCAAATTTCTGGTAACTTCTGAGAAAATTATGATTTCACACCAGTTTATTATGCTACCAATTCGACTGCCTGTAATGCAAGTCTAGTTTAGGTTTTCTTTCAGCAAAATAGCCCAGAGTTATGTTAATTCTATGGATACCTCACATTCAGAACCTCAAAAAGTTTTTTTCTTCTGTCTTGTCAGCACAATAGGAACATCTCTGAATATTATTTGCACCATTTTTTAAATTATTAGTAAAACCACAAAATAACAATTTCAGCAAGAATTGGCAAGGACTAGAGTCAATATTAACTTGCCCCTCATTAAGCTGTTTTCTTGGTAATTAAATGCAGTGGGAACCAAAAAACAAATTTCCCACCTTGAAGGTTAATGCACAAACCTTATTTTTTCCTTTCAAAGTCAATGAAAGCAATGAGCGAAAATATTATTTATAGCTTTCTGTAAATGCAGGTTTCTTTCAATCATTGCTTATGGTGAAGATGCACAGTAACTAAACCCCTAAGCTCACAAAAACTTGCCATTATTGTCTAAAGGTTGTTGGACACAGCAGTAGACACCTAGAGAACAGACCTCGCCATTCTGCCCAGCATACTGGAAGGGAATGTTCTTCATATTAAGGAATGACAAAGAAGTCCCCCTATTGGCTTCCCACATCTGGATCCAACTCACTGTGCAGTGAGTTCATACGTGTGGGGGGGGAGGTTTGGGCCTGGGTGACACTCAGCACTTATTTTTGCCCAGAGATGTCAGAAACAGACAACCGGCCCCTCAGCCAATTCTGTGATCCGATCGCAGAGTTCTGATCCCGGCTGTCAGAAATTCAAGGACAATATGGGGCATGGTGTACCATTTCAGTTCTGGGAATAGAAAAACCCAAGGTGACTTATTGTATGTGATAAGTGGGACAACTTTGCATTTCCTTGTAGAATGTCAGATCCAGGACAATTATACAGGGAACAAACTAGTTTATATCAGATTTAAATTTAAATGAAATATAACATATGTACTTGTTGGCATTCATTGGTTTAGGGATTTCTTCACGTTAGACAATATCCAGAGGCAATTCAAGAAGCCTATAAAGAAACTGGGAACAATGGAGATATCTGGTTATCCGTATAAAAAAATACAATCTATCGCTAAAGAAAAATTAATCAATTTATTTTTCAGGTTAATATGTTGGACATTTCAGGTAGAAACACGGACATTACAATTGCATACAGTGAAAATGGACACCTGTAAATACTCAAAAATGTTTAAAGGTCGTGCAGAAAAATATTGGATTTATATTTTTAAAGTAAGATAGATAATCTCCGGACCCCCCACAACCCTGACTAAGACAACCAGTTACAGAAAATGCATGGATGGATGGAAGTAAGATAGTGATATATTTCAAAATGGCTGCTAACACTTAAATCAATATATAGTATATATTCTAGGTATAAATAAAGAAGATATCACCGGTAACATTTATTTTGAGAGACTGATTGATTCTAACTAGCTTTTTCTGCGCTCCCCAAGAAATGTGTACATAGTTTTTTGTACCCCCCTAAGATCAGAAGTCTATTGTACATCAGTCGAAGTGCAGCTGTATCGCTATTGGCAAATACTGTATTGCTGTTATATACTGTCCCATTTTTGTGCAGTCAGCGTACTCTATTGCATTGTCTCAGTTGTAAAGTTGGTCTGTTAGTCATTACTTGCTGCATCTGCTTTTGCTTATCTTCTCTTGTTAGCACCAGTAGTATGCACTGGGACTGGACACAGTACACTAGGAACCAGGACTTCACATTTTAGTCAGGACATCTTGAGCACCAGTAGAAGGACTGGTAGCACATAACTGTTTCTTTAGCTGTGTAATTATTAAAACGTCCTTTTCTTCCAGAAGCCTGGGCATTTGTTCAGTCTGGCGTACTCTGGACCAACATTCTGTTCTCAAGTACGTAAACACCTGTGTTTCAAAACCGTCAGGCCGCTTGGCGTAATGGCAGTACTTGTTTTGACTTTTTATTTCAAGAAATCCAGATGGAAAAAGGTAGCTAATTGAACTGGGTACTCAAGAGGCAACACTGCTTCACGTGTCTGGGTTGTTCTGCTCCAAGAGAACGATTGAGGCAAATAAGATGAAGTCAGAGAAAACTTTCATTACTGTCACGGAGTGAAAACAGCACAGGGGGTAGAGACTATAAGTCAAGTCATGTGCTTTCTGATAGCTATTATGTCCATGTCAGCATAGTCCCTTCCAGAAAAATTCCCCATGCAGTGATAGAGAGTGTATTTCACTTTTGAGCACTGAAACCTGTAAAACAAACCTTATGCAGTTTTCCCAAACTCTTTGCCCAAATGGTATAAAAGGCCTGTCCCTTGTTCTGAGTCACTGACCATGTGTATCATGTTAGTCAGAGGACACAGAGAGAGAGAGAGAGTCCCACAGCAGAGGTACAAACTGGAGAAGCAGCTCTTGTGAACACATCTTTGGATCAGGATGAAACAGGACCACATGATACTGTTGTGCATCTAAGGAGCAATTGTAAGACAGGAGTCCGGGGAACAAACAGAGCTTACCCAGATAACTGGAATTCTGGGCATTGAATTAAAGATCATGAAACAGTGATGTTGCAAGGAACTAATAATTGAAAACAGTGAACAGCAGGATCACAACACAGGAGAGCACTCAACAAAAGAGACTGAGACACAAAAGCCATTGTCTTTCCAAAAAAATATAAATTGCACATTCGGTGACCTTCAGGACCTTTCCGGATCTCACGGTAAATGGGGTGAAAGTGGGTCACATTCCAGGGTTATGGCTACACAATTAAAGCTGAAAGTGGAACTTTGCAATAGACTTTTTCGGAACTTCACACTCCATTTTTATCACTCCTGCCATACTTCCTATGTGGCTCAAACATTTCTCTTTGTGAGACCAGGTCCTAGTGGACATCCTCGTTATTCATCCACTATATAATAACATGGCACAACTTTAAAAATACTGCAGTTTCTAGGTAAAATATTCATTCTCATTCCTTTGCCATTCTGTTAACCCCTTTCTTGTTGGTTATTACTCTGTTATATTCTATGTAATATTATTTTTGCAAATCACCTTATTTTAAGTTAATGTGACCAATTACACCCAAATTACACCAAAACAACTTCTTTGTACTTGGGCTGTACATGGCCAATAAAGCTGATTGTGATTCTGGCATGAACATGGCATTACTATTTAGACAGACCGGGATAGTTTCCACTGTATCTCTCATCTAACACAAGAGCAGCTCACTGGAGAGTATGGCAAGGCATTATCTCATATTTTTGGCTCCTTACCCATTTACATTATAATCCGCTCTAATGAAGATTTTTTCACAATTTGTTTACATGTATTCTTCCCCACTAAAAGGTTCCAGTGCATTATATTCATTAACTGGGAGCAATGGTCTGGTGGTTGGTATGGGGCGGACTGCATGATTCTCGGAAGGAAGTTTCCTCAAAGGCTTGTGTTAGGAGAGGAAATGGGCCACAGGAGAATTAGGTGACCATAATTATTGCAGTTAATTCAGTCCACATCCTGTCAATCCTGAAACGGACATAACTTGATGTGTTCAAATAGTTTCCATACAGTGATCCAAACCGGAGAGCTGATGCTAGGATGAGATGAGCAAACTGCATGCTCCCATTTCTTTCTGTCCCAAGTTCACAAATCTGAATTTGGTCTCCCAACTTTATCCACTATTCCTGCTGAAACAACAGTGGTTCTTTGGGCTGATATGGCAGCTGAGTGGGGAACACTGTGGTCTCACACCTCCAGTACCAGGGTACAAATCCCACCGGGCATTCCTCTGGGCATGCCTCACACAGCCCAAATTCATCACAGTCCCATTTGCCCATAATAGATGTACAGTATGTCCCCAGGGGAGGATGGATGTCCTGTCCTGGGAGTTCCCCTGCCATATGCTGCCTGGGGAGAATTCCACCCCCTCAGAACTGAAAAAGCAGTTGGAGGCTGTATGGACGGCTGTCATGCTGTGGTCATAGCCATACCAGCCCCCCAATAACCCTGAACCTAACGCACTTGTCTCTTCTTGAGTCACATGGGTGCACTCTCCATCCAGCGCTTGCTTATTCCACTGCTCATTTCTAGTTCATGTCACATTCCTCATTGTTTAGCTCGCACTTGCCCTAAAAACCTGAAATGGAAGGTTACTGCACTAGACTACGCTTGCTGAAGTGTCTTATACAGGCTTAGGACCAGGGTCTATGGTTCAGAGAAGAAAATTGATGATAAACAAACAAAAAAAATCGTATAACCTGCCCTGTTGCTTAACAAGCTGCAAGAAAATCTAGTACAGTAAACTCAGTTCAAACAAAGACAACAAAGAGCTCACGCCGTAGACGTACAAATGAAGCACTGACATGCCTCATAAAATGTACACTTTTTCTGCCTAAAACTGAACGGAGAAAGATTAGAGCGCTTAGGTGTAGAAGTTGTCACAGTAAAAGCACCATCTGAACATGGCGCAGTGCATCTGGGCACTCTTTACATGGCTGTACTGCGTCCTCACACAGGACATTCCAACACAGTGGAGAAACGGGGGGGGAGAGGGAGACACCCCCAGCTGGTTTGGTGGAGAAACAAATCTAGACAAATATTTTTGATTGTTACGTGAAACTGTAGAAAGACTAGAGAACCTGTAAATGTAGTGCCAACGTAATTTGATTCCTTGTTATTTGATTTATAACACATGTACAGTGCAAGTGTAACAAAGGGTGATAAAACAACACAAGTAAAATACATACAGTGAGTGAGTTCAGATACAGTGCAAAAAAAGGAAATCCTTTCCATCTGGGTGTGAGTATTACTTCCAACACTCTGTGTGCGTGTATAGAGTGTGGACATCAGTCTAATTCAAATATGACACATTCTTCACGAAAATCCAAACCACTAACATTTGCACGGGATTCAAATGGCCTTGTTCATGTAAGCTTTGACAAAGTTGCCCTGGTTTTCTCTACGGAAATCCTCTGCCTTTTCCATAGGTCCTGTTGCCAATTTAAGATGTCATTCACCCAAATACAATTTACCAGGCTTAGCAATAACAGTCACATCCCCATAACCCAAGGATATTGTATTTTGGATTTGATTAAATAAATCTTATCAAATAATGTCCTCAGAGCATCTAATCTTTGACTAACTGAGCCCAGATATAAAGATGTACAGTTGATGTCCAATGTGCATGACGCAACAACTAATGCAGAAAACCAACAGTAAATCAAGGATTCTTTGCCCCAGTCCTAGTCGAACTCAGATCTTATTTAATAAATCTTGACTCGGGTGTTGACTGAACGAAGTGCACAGTTTAAATAAGGCTAACCAAATTATTATTTGAAGAGTTACTCTTGGATTTCCAATCCACATGAAGCAAATTTATGAAAGCTAAGGACTGCCTACCTGTAGTTATAAAGAAATGAGCAAAGATCTTTACTTTGCCCTTTATAAAGAATACAACACTGAAACAATGACCCAATCATAATGACAATCTGCCGAAGTAAGAAAAATGTGCATTTATTCAGTTCAATCATCTGAATGAATGAATGAATGAATGAATGTTATATTTATATTGAGCTTTTCCAGACACCAAAAGCACTTTACAGAAGCAATGGGCAGCTACTTTAACCACCACCACTGTGTAACACTCACCTGGATAATGTGACTGCAGCCATTCTGTACCAATATGTTCACCACACAGTAGCTAAGGTGGTGAAGGGGTAGGAGAGAATTCACCAGTTAGATATAGGCGACAATTAGGACGCCAGATTTGAAAGGATCACAGAAGGTAATATTAGCCAGGACATTGAGGTGCCACCCTTACTCTTTTGAAAGATGCTCAGGGATCTTTTACGGCCTCAGAGAGGCAGGACCTCGTTTTACGTGTCATCCAAAGGATGACATCATTTTTACAGCACATACACTGGGGCATTGGGGCATGGGAACCACAGGGTGGGCTAACCTGTTGGCCACACCAAACCTCTTCCTGCAGTAACCCAGTTTTCCTAGTTGTTCGCCCATCCAAGTACTGACCAGGCCTAAACCTGCTCAGCATGTGACAAATGATAAAAAAAGAGATGAATTTACAAAAGACCTAAAAACTGGTAAAAATGTAATAACTCTTTTAAAAATTACATAAATTCTTTGTCAAAAAGATTTTTTTATTGAAACATCATAGCTAATGCGTTTAGCTTAATATAATTTGATGCGATTCGTCTAAACTTCAGCTCAATCACAGCCAATTAATTGCTCAACTTGAACCAAAGTCAATATACATGAGTTTTGGCCAGAAGTAGGGCTAAAAACTTCTGACAAAAACACCAATCAGCTACATAATAGTACAGGACAAGGCCACAGAGGGGACCTATGCATACACAAAAATGAGCAATACTGTCCACTGAAGGGCAGCAAAAAGGCAGGATGTATCAAATTCTATTACTCTTCAGCCTATCAACATGAACAAGTTCTACCTTTGTGGAAAAGCCATTGCAAGTCACACAAATGTATTGTTTCCTGATCTGCTGCTTATCCTATACCACAGCTTAACAAGAACCAGGGAAGCTAGATCCGGCTATATGTTTTGAATTAAGACTGACAGTGACATCATATTAAACTGAGCCAAACAACTGAGAGACGTTAAAGCCTGAGGTTGTGGTCTAGTAACACACTAAACACGTACACAGTAGGCTTGGTCAGGGTCTATTTTTTTTGTACCGCTATACGTTTCAGACATTTCACCCCAGTATACAATATATGACAGTATTTAACCAAAAAAAAAAAAACTAAACTAAATCATGTAACCATGTAGGCTACCGTTAACTCCGGAATCAAAGTCAGCCTAAACAGGCTTATTAATGTGGAAGTTCAGCGCTAGAAAACAAGGAGACAACTTGTTACCCTTTGTGTATTGACACCGTCACTGTTCGATCTACAGCCACATGGGCACTAGGATTCACATATGCTGCGCATGCTCACGGTCCATTTTATTTGTTACTCAAGTGAGCTTCCAGTCCCCACTAACACTGTGCACTACACTATGTCACCTCAATATAGCACCTCCCTTAATAGGAAGTTTAATAGGAAGTGGAGCGTCTGTATGACAGTATTAAATATAATACCTTTGGGTTTTCAAAATATATCGTAACACCATCACATCACCCAAGCCTAGTACACAGAACATTCTGTAAGATCTGAAAAGCTTTGGCTGTTCATTTCTGGATTTAGAACAGTTTAAATACACATCCGGGTATCATTGCGAATTAAAACTGGAGGTTAAAGATTGGAAAGTAAGACGCAGAAGTTCAGCTTTTATGTGTGGTCACATGTGAGGTGTGTAACTTGTAAACCTCTGTAAGGGAATTAACCAAAATGTGTGGAAGATGTGTAATCAGGACCAGTTATGCACCATACAGAATGTTAGCTACACACCATTTTAATAACGTGCAGTGATAAATGGCCCATGATCAGTTAAGATACCAAATGAATTAGAGCAGTATGGAGGTTATAGGATGAGATAAAGGCACAAAGCCCACTCACATGGCGCAGTGTCGACGAACATCTGGTCAATGTTGTGCAGCAGCTCCACTCTAGGTGAAGGGTTCCCTTTGCTGTAAATGACAGAATTATCAGGATTTTATCACTTCCCCACGCAATTCCCTCTCCCACTTATTCCCTACCACCCAGGGGAAATCCAAAGACATGTCAGCGTTTATGGCCAAAGCACGACATCCAGCAGACGAGTGCCTTCGTAGGTTCATGCTGATTGTGGGTCTGCACAGGTGACTGTACTATGTGTTTTGGTGGCTGATTATGAATAACATAACTTTGCCTGTTAAGGTAACAGCAGTGTAAATTATGCCCACTTCATTGTGGCCCTCATTTTCAGAGGCAACAGTAAAGAGGACAAACACACATTACAAATGTTTATTCACACTCCTGCAATTTTTGATAGCAATGTAGTAGGTAGCAATTTGACCCTTCCTTCTTAATATTGCCAACAATACATCATGACAGTATTGTAAGTGGGGTGTCCTTGCTGTCCATAGGGCAGAGAGAAGTGATTCACTTCACCATATCACTCTTTTCCACACAGAGTACCAGTCAAAGGTTTGGACACACCTACCCATAGAAAGGCTTATTTGTACTATTCTCTACATTTTAGAATAACTGTAAAGGCATCAACAGTAAATAACATATGGAATTATTAACTGACCAAAAAAAGTATTTCAAAAACAATTTGTTGAGGGGGTGGGGCAGCTCTGTGGTTTGCGACTCAGAAGGTTGCCAGTTCAAATCCTTGGGTTGCCAGAGTGATCCCACCACTGGGCCCTTGAGCAAGACCCTTATCCCCAATTGCTCCAGGGACTGGCTGCCCCTACTGTCTCCTCTAAGCCGGTTTCATGGCCCCCTGGGATGCTTTTCCTGCTGTCCTGAAGGAGATCCCACATATATACTGAGCACTCACTGGCTGCTTTTCCTTCACTTTCTAGTCAAACTCCTCCAAAACCATTTCTACTGTGTTTAGGTCAGGTGGCCTGGTCATGTGATGAAACACTATCACTCTCCTTTGTAGGCGGTTTGGGGTGTCCCAACCTTTGGCTGGTACTGTATATTCATGTGTTTTACTTTTTTGACAATTACATAGACCAATTTTGTTTATTTTTTGTTGTGTCCTTTTTCCCCTAGTGATTGTTAATTACCACAAAGGTCTTTCATTGTCCTGTTACCCACAACCAACCCAGTCTGTCTCTATGATAGAAAACTTCAGAAACAAAACTGTGGTCCACTCTGAAATTCACATATCTCATGGCTCCGTCTGCAAAGTTACCCAGGCTTTCCCCACAACCATCTTATAACATCATGATGGCTTCTTACAGCAGCGATAATCTGCAGTAAAACAGGAGAATCTGCAGTGAAAATGTAAAATGAGAAAGCAGTGACATTTTATACGTATGAAGTTAATAACCATTGCCATTATAGCAGCAACCACAGACGCTCTTTACACGCCTTGACATTGATAAGCAGGCTTTAAAGCAAGTGTTCATGCCATACCATATAACAATGTCACTAAATCTTCTCAGTCAGAACTCAAGACAAACACCTCATATTTTGGAAAAAGCACCAGTAGAGCACATGCAACATCTCAGGAAAAATTCAATAAAGCCCAGGGTAGACAAAAGTCAAGTCAGAATGCAGGTCAATCAACCTTTGCACCATCTACAGAAACAGGATGGACGGCTTATTTCATTATCCAAATTCAAGCTTTGCCCTTATAGCCAAACCTTCAGTTTTTGGTAGACATGAAGATCCTAATTATAATTCCCACACATTCAGGCTAATACATACAATAAGAGGCAGTAAACACTGTATGCTAGAAGCTGAGAGGGGAACCTGGAAGACTTCCCAGAACCAAGACCTAAAAGCTGATGGCAACAAGGTACCACTGGGATGATATCTGATATGTTAGAAGTGAAAGTCATCATATCATAAAAATTATTTAAACAGGTACCCGATTAAAAAAATTGCCTGTTATAGTTCACCGTAAAGTAACAGGATAACAATGACATTAAGTCCTTATGCTGACTGTACTATAAACTGAAAAATGACCTATATTCATCAGCTACTGCGAATGAAGCAAATACTAAAAATGAACAACTAACAGGGAAACTGCCCTTTTATGGATTTAACAGTATTTACAGGTAACATTTTCAATGACAAACGCCGAACAAAAGCAACGTGGTCACAGGGAAGATCAAAGGTACCGTTTCGAGGAGGACTAGACCACCGCTTCCAGAATGACTCATAGAAATGTTACAAAAACAGAGCAGCTGAATGAAGCTCTCTATCTGCTGTGGCCATGTATCACTCCAAAGAAAAAAAAACACACTGGTGAGAAAGACTTGGGGAATTTCCTTCTCTTTGACACCTCATCACTCCAGCAACAAAAGGGCCATTGACCGACGAAACTCTACAGAGAGGACCGGCACCGCAGCAGATATCAGAGGAGGGAAAATGCTTGCATATCTGACAACTTGCCTGCGCCTGGCTTTGGGTGCCAGTCCAGAGAAAGAGCAGAGCAGAGATAAACATTCCACTGTGGAAAAGGAAGAAAACTCAAGGCTATGGGATGGTGCCTGGTCTGGGGCGTGACGCCTCCCGAGCCCTTGTTTGGGACATTCATGAAGATGAGCAGGAGGAGGTGGAGGACACTGACTTTACAGAGAGGACGTGTGATCTTATGATAACATTGATCCTCTGACAATGAGGGCCAGGACATGAAATGGGTTTGAGGGGCCGTACAGATACACGCCGCCCCACTGTATCAATATAAAAGGTAACCTTTATCTGTGGGGGTGGGGCAGAATGAAGCAATAAGTGGTTCCATTATATTCTGGGATCGTGACATGCTTACAGTGACAAAGTCCATTTTCACCTGTAGGACCATCCTTCCTGCGAACTGGTCTCATATGAGCTGGGAGGCCTCAAACACTTTTACAAAGTAATCAGTTATAATTTCTGAATTTTACATCTGAGGCTGAGTGTAATGGGGATGTTGTGTGGCTCAGCAGGTTAGGACGGCCTACCTCTAATCGGAAGGTTGCTGGTTCATATCCCAGATCTGGCAAAGTGATTTTAACCCCCCATTGCTTCAGGCAGTATCTGACCCTGCTTTCTTTCAAATCTGTGTGCTGCTTTGGATAATTACATCTGCTAAATATATATAAAATGTAGCTGTTAACCATTAAGAACTATAGTATAGAACTTTCTTAATATCCAGATCTTAAAATGTCATGTCATTATGTTTGTACGTCTTAGTATTTATATTCTGTTAATTACTTCTCATTTGCACTATGACCAAGAAGAATGATATTTCAGCCGTATCTAACTCCACACATCATATATCTGAAGCTGGCATTAAAAGATATTTCCACTACTTTGATTTGACTTTGATAACAATGATTTAATATTTAAACTATAATTGGTCTTTTCTAAATTCTTGAAATACAGAAGTTTAGCGTGGTAGCACACTGTACCACAAACATAGATTTAATTAAGAGTCTAGAATCTATACTATAGAACGTTCTATACTATAATTCTGAAAGGCCCACAGTTACATTTTAGTTTTCCGTTTCATTAAAATGGAGAAATAAACACACAGTAATGAACCTGGAGCGTAGGCACCGCACAAGTTGGGGCTCTGCTCTCACCTGACTGTGTCCCACACGTCGAAGCCGTCCAGGGGCTGTGTTCCATTGGTGGTCCCCCCTGCCAGGCCCACCAGAGTGGGAAGCCAGTCAGAGATGTGGATAAGCTCTTTACTGATGGTCCCGGGGAGCGCCAGGAGAGGGCTGGCGACGAAGCCAACTCCGCGCACGCCGCCTTCCCACAGAGACCACTTCCTGCCACGCAGTGGCCAGTTGTTGCCCCCACACAGCGTCTGCCCCCCATTATCTGTCAGGACAAGAACGAGCCACAGTTCTCTCTCACTTCTGGCACTGTCATGTGAATTTAACATATTAAAAAGGCCTGAATAGAACACGGCTCATTTTCATATGTTAAAATAGGTAATACAAGCATAGTTCACGTATGCATCTTTTTGCTTTATCAGCAATTATTCAGTGACCCCTAGTGGTTAACTAGTGTAACATTATCTACAAAATATTATTTAATTCCAAAAAGTGAATCATTCAAGGTTTAAAGTAATTTCTAATGCACATCCTGGAAGACTAGGCAGATGTTTATTTTTTCTTTGTATACCTGGAAAAAGTTATATATCAGACAATTTCCAAATATGGCAGTGAACTACATACACAAACATACAT
>JAODLD010000124.1:10967822-10983949 GCA_026781065.1 Mormyrops boulengeri
CAGCAAGAACTCAGTGCTAAAGTGAAATCCGGGTCCTTTTAACTGAAATGGTAATTTACAATTCCTGTCCTAGCTCAAAGTGTCCTCCATGACATGGATTATCTGGTCACCCTATTTTTATTCAAAGCACATAGTGTGGAATATTTCTGATTTTACCTTTACCTTCACCCCATGTCAAACAATTTTTTTACAGTTGGGCAGACTGTCCATGTGCCTGAGCAGTGTCACTAGGAACTGCATGGTTTTGCAGACAGAACACTATGAATGAGACTTCACGTGGTTCAGCAAATTAATTTGATCCTACTCTTTTGTGAGTTTATGAAATGCCTCATGTCACGCCCTGCATTCCTTTTCCCTTGTTCTCTCTGTTGTGTGGCTCTAATGAGCCACACCTGTTAGCTGTTTAATCTTACCTCTCATTACAAGCCTTTTGTGAATCACCGCAGGTGCCTCTCGTTTGCTCCCTCATCAGTGATATATATAGTGCCTCCCTGTTTCGAGCTCCCCAGTCCAGTTGTTGATGTTGCTGCCTGTGCTCCCCAGTTTGCCCTGTGCCCTCACCTGATCCTCTGTACCCTGTTTTGACCCCTTGTGGTCCGGTTTCCTTTTGCCCTGACCTGTAATTTCAGTTAATAAAGCCCCTTTGGTTTTCCTCCCACCTACCTTCCCTCTGTCTTTGCCCATGATGTGACACCTCAAATGTTAGATTTTTTGAATTGCTTACACACTAAACCTGATATTCTGAACAAAACTGTCCAAGGTTAAAACTTTTTTTTGCAAAACTGTTCACACATTTCTAAACTTGAGAAGTGAGAGTCACATGAACATAGAAAATGTGCCGGATGAGAGTTCAAGTACCATTCTTGCATTAATCTTTTGTACTACTGGATGTTAGACTGCTGTGCATCTGTAATAACAGCAGTGCCCAATGTGGAGCCCCCAGAAAACAGCCCCAGATGAGCAAGAATGGTGAGTTGAATTTCGATGTCAAGGTACAAATGGGTCATGCAGAGGACTCTACCCGCATCTATCAGCAAGGGAGAGTGTTTCCTGTGATGTAGACGAAGTTCTCTGTTCTGACCCAGCCCTGAGGCATGATGAGGCAGAAGGTTCTATTCTTCCTTTGTCTATATACCATTTTCTGTAATATGGCTCTCATTTGAATTTTTTACTTTCTCCTTCGACCTTTGCAGTAACTTACATTACATATTGTTTCACATATAGTTGTATGCAAATATTTTTCTAAACAAAAAAATAGGCTTTACTCTAGTCTTCAGGTGTAGTTGGTTTCTAATATTGCAACTCAGAAGACACTTTCCACAGCAGACATTTTACCTATAGATGCCTGGAACCATTTTATCTGGCAATATTTTAGTTTCTTGCTGTATGTGTAATGAATGCTGAGAAGTGTTTATATTTTGATTGGCTTTGTGTGTGATCTGAATGCAGTGTTTGGTTTGAGCAAAAACAAAGTGAGTCCAGGCATGTCACAGGCTTTGTGTTTCAGGTTCTGAGAAAACTGTGAATAGTTTCAGGAAATGTGTCTTAGCAACTGTGAATTAATATAACTCAACAGATCAACGTCAGATCAATTGCCTGAGGGTGGGCTGCAGTGTGATTGTATTTTGCTTTTAGAAAAATTATACATAATAAAACATTTAAAAATATCAGTTTCTGTCTATAACTAAAGCATTCAGGAGGTACAGATTTTTGTACTGGAAGAAAGCTGGAATGGCACATATATATATATATATATGGAAAATATATATATATATATTTCAATGTTTGTGTGCGCACTTAATGTTCAACAGCCCGTCTGTCTTGCTTAAAGTCACTGGCGGTGAATTAGTATAAATAAATGAGTCTAAAAACACATAATATGAACGCATATGGTAGTATGCACTGTCCCCCATAGTTTAATTAATGCGTAAAGCACACCTAACAGGACACGTCTGTATCACTTAGATTTATACTTATTAGTCGATAAATAGGCCAAAATTCCATCTTTTGTATTTCAAATGGACACAGCACAGTTATTAATGTTTTGCGAGATCTCGCAAATGTTTCTTTTTTTTTTTCCTCCCATGTCCCCTCCCGTGCTCCGTAGTAACATAAGATGGAAAAAGTACCTTGTTTAACTTGATGAAGTAGTCTAAGCCAGCTTCCAAAGGATTGGTATCACAGTTCATCTGGTTTAGAGAGCATAAAAAGCTATTTCAGCGGCCAATTCTCTGAAAAGGTTTTGTGTACAGTAAAAACACTCAAAGCATCACGCACTACCTACTCAGATGGCTGATAACACCAGATCATAGACAATTCAATGTAATCAAAATAATGAAGATCGGGTACAAATGCTGATGATTTATTTTCACTTTATTAGAGCTCCCCCTAGGTTAAACACTCTGGCACTAAGCCTTAACCAGGCATAAGCCATCAGAGTTCAGACCCGGTCTTCCTTATACTAAAAAGATTTTATACCATAATTAGATTTTTCTACAATACTGTTGTTATACTATCAAGGAAGGACACTTTAGGAAACTGGCCTGTAGACAGCCAGACAGGAAACGAGTTTGACTAGATTAATGTCCTGGATAAGGCTCAGACTTGGCTCCTGAATGGCTTTGTGGATTTGGACCTCCCCTCACCTCTGCTCCCCAGGCCCTGAAGCCTTTCTCCAGTCTCAGTGAGGTCATAGCGTAGGTCCCAAAGTTGTCGATGCCCTCGTCCCTTCCAGCCTGCATCAGGGCCTGGTACACAGCGGCTGTGTGCTTGCTGTCCTGGTATAGCTCCCAGCCCAGCTCTCCTGAAGCATGCACACACAGCACAGGCAGTGTCTGACCAGTATATTATATCAAAGAAATATTAGGGAAACATTTTTCAGAATCAGCTTTATTCGCCGAGTGTGCTGGGGCAGACAAGGAATTTGCTTCCGGCAGCTTGAGACTCCCTAGTACACAGACAATAAATGACACAATACAAACAATAAATTACACTACACAAGAAATAAAATTTGAATTGAATTGATTTTTGCTTCTGAACTAAATTTGCTTAGTTCTGCATGAAAAGTTGGAGCAAATATCTTCCCGTATCCTCATTTTATATATATATACACATTTTTGTATTCTCAATATATATATATACTATATATATATATATACACACACACACACATACACACAGTGTGTTGGCCAAAATTATTAGAACACCTGACATCTGGAAATATTGACCTTTTTTGTTTTAATGCCCATGAAATATGCAGATGGTTGCGCTGAGCACACCAAATGTCAGATGTTTTTATCCACTTTTAACTTTAATATCTGGTATGTCCACCTTTTGCAGCAATTGCAGCAGCACATCTCTCTGGCATAGTGCCAATATATTTCCTGAGAACTTCAGCACTAATGTTATTCCATTTCTTCTGCAACTAAAGTCTAAGGCTTTCCTTTGAATGTACAATAGATCTGTCCAGTTTATTTTCCAACTCGCCCCAAATTTGCTTGATGGGGCTGAGGGCTGGACTTTGAGGGGGCCAGTCCATCAGTTTCAATGTTCCAACAGATTCCTTCTGTCGCAGGTAATTCCAGCAATAGTTAGAAGAATGTTTAGGGTCATTGTCCTCTTGGAAAATAAATCCAGGCCCAATAAGACATCTCAAAGATGGTATTCCGTGCCTCACCAGAATGTTGTGGTATACTTTCTTATCCATGACACCATCAATTTTCCTCCTTGTCCATTTCTTGTGTTCTTTTGCAAATTTCAGGCATCTAACTCTATTTTTGTCTCTCAGTAATGGTTTCTTTGCTGCTATTCTGCCAACAAGTCCTTCTTCTCCCAGTCTCTGACGCAGTTCTTGAAGACACTGTTGCACCATTAGTCATTGTGGTGTTGATCTCGTTACACAGTTCTCTTGAGGGCTTTCTTCGGTCCTTAAGACTGAGAATTTTGAGATGCTTCACTTGTCTGTCTGAAAGTTTCTTTTTCCTATCTTACCCCTTTCGTTTCTGGTGTGAATTGGTGGCATCATGGCGGTCTAAAGTGTACTTCACAGTGCTTGGACTGTATCTCAGGTCCTAGGCTATGCGGCGGTAACTCCAGCCAGCATCAAAAAGGGCCTTTATTCGAACCCGTTGCTCACTCGTTACCTCCTTCTTCACCTTAGCCATGTTCAAAGACGAGCAACATGTGCTTCAGGACTACTTCTAGAGGCTTTGGATTCATACCAATTGGTGGTGTGGCCTCAGTGACAAACCCTGATGTTTCCAATCACTTAATGAGCAGGATGGATCATGTACATTCAAAACAATCACACAGCTGTGCCCTAAGACTCTTGCATCGCCATCTATTTAACCATGATCACACCTGACAGTGATTACACAAGTAATTTAGCTTCTTCTGTGAAGGAACATGATTGTGTGACATTGACAGTGAAATAGGCCTGGCTTGTTTTTTGTAAGGAGCATGAGTGTAATGATAACTTTGTCGATATTTAATTCGTTTTATGGGTATTTTAATGGGCAATTCAACAAAAACAACTGAAACCTCTTAAATATGTCAAGTGTTCTAATAATTTTGGCCACCACTGTATATATAATGTGAATACATATATAATGTGTATATACACACACACACACACACACACATACATATATATATATATATACACACACACACACACACACACACACACAGTTCTGTGCAAAACTCTTAGGCTGTCAAAATAATTGTTTAAAGCTATTTATCTGGGTAGTAAGCATACTTTTGCTCAGAACAAAAAGCACAATTTTACATTTGAATATATGCAAATTAAGAATGCCAGAATAAAAACTAGTAAGAATTCCTTCTGTTCTCCAAAAGGTTGCCAATATCTTGTTGGATGGCTAGATGAACACAGAACACCGCTTCAGTTCCCAAACCTCTCCTCAGGGGCACCCCAGCCATTCCATGTTTGTTAAATTTCACCACCAGCTCACTTAATTAAGTGATTTAATTAGTTCAAAAAGTCAATGGGCATTGATTAGTTATATGAGGTATGCTAGTGATTCATGGGTGTATTGGATGGTTGCTTCAAATAATGGGGTGATTTTAGCAGAGGTCTTGAAATGGCTAAGCTAACACACTTTGACAGGCACAATATCACAGTTTTACACCAACATGAAGATCATTTAAACAGAATTTTCTTTGACTGCCTAAGACTTTAGCACAGTACTGTATATATAATGCGAATGACTGTAGGAATATTTTTACAAAAAAAACTATACAATAATCCATTTCACTGAATCTAAATTGAAACACAGCACATTTGTCAATATGTTACATTTTTTTAAATTTACTGCAAATTTCAAACTTTATTGGAGCATTATTTTATGATATACTATGCCAAGGACCTACAGAAGGAGACCTTCTGGGACTTAAACCAACAACATTCAGGTTACGATTCCATGTTCTTAATCATGTTTTCGATGGCTGTGCTTCAGATTTGAGGGATTCATTGCTGAGTAACATTAATGGTGCTGCGTCCCCCTTCATGCACAGATAACATCCTACCTGTATAAGAGATTCTTATAGCTCTCAGCGGAATTCCAGCCACTCTGATGGACTTGCAGTGAAGGAACTTAAAGCTGGAGTCACTCATATCCTCATCTGTCAGTTTCTGTAGGACAGTCCTAGACTTGGGTCCCGCTATGCCGAGCACCCCCATGTCCTCCGTCACATTGGTAATGTCCACATCGTAGCCACCATCCTCTGCCTCCTTTTCAATCCATCTGCAAGGTGACAACAGATCAAACATGTCTGACTGCGTTTTTATAAAATGCCTGAAATGCGACTTCTAGCCAGTAGAGGGCAATGTACAACGCGACCAGCCCGGATTTTACTGAAAACCTTTAGAGAATGAAGATTAATAATCAATTGCTACAAACGCAGAAGCGGAGCAATATCAAAACGCAGCTGTCGAGAAGGGCTTGAATCCCATGCATAATGTGAACTTGGATTACCACACACCCAGCAAAGAGGGTTAGAGATAAGTGAATGAAAGAGGTACGTATTTGGATAGCCTGGGAGAGCATGCATTTGCTTTACCTTCTCTTAGTGTGTGTATCCTTATCAGTTTATGTTGCATTAAAACTACTGACCCTGGTCTTGTTCACATTCAGTTCCAACAGTTTTATCCATTTGTGCAGCTGGGCCTAGGTATTCAGCCAAAGTAATGCAGGGTACACACCATTATCAAGGCAGGGACTTAAAAACTCTACCATACCTAATTTCCCAAGACCCAAATATAACTGCACCTCGTACTGAAGTAGTTCACATTAGGCATTTTGCTCACAGGGACCACTGCAGAGTCCCTCTGGAAGTTAAATCATCAACTTTCACATACGTGTGCAGGTCCTATCCTGCCACCTCCTGGCTTGAAGCCAAAACTACAGGAGCACATGAGAATGGGTGTAAGCAATGTTTGTGGCGCTTAACTATTTATTGGTTTACCTCTGCATATTATTTGGACAGATTCTGAGACTGACCTTAAGTCATGCAGCTCTGATCCAGAGCCAGTGATCAAAAGGAACTCTCCTTCGGTAAGCTGTGTTATCGTCACTTCAGCATAGACCTTCCCTGTGGGGGTCAGGATGTGACTGATGTTGGTCATGCCCACCTGAAACAAAGGAGGACAAAGGAGGTCTTCACCCAAAGCTTCAGCAGAAGGCAAGCCCGTGAAGAATCTTAAGTATTGTGTCACCTTTATTTGGCACCTGGGTTTCACAAATCATCACCCATAACCATTTATCATGTACGGGATTGTTGTAACCAATCCCAAGGCATAGGAGAGGGAATGGCCTGGATGGGATCACTCTCACTCACACACACACACACGAAAGTGCAAACTCCACACACACAGATCAAAGGTGAGGTCTGAACTCCTAACCCTGCTTCCCTGAGGCTACGGTGGTAACCACCTGACTTTTATATTAATTAAAATGATGTATTGTCAAATTATGTAAATTAATTTATGCAATTTTCTTCCCCACCACAGCCCGCCTTATCAATATGGCCAAGAACATTTGCTCAAATACCATTTCCTCATCCTAGTATAAGCATGCACTTTCTTAACTTAAATATGTATATATTTCCACTCCCATATCATATTTCACATTCTCCTATCTATTTATATTAGTCCCTGTATATACTCCTTTGTGTGTGTGTGTGTGTGTGTGTGTGTGTGTATATATATATATATACACATTTATATACTGTATATAAACCCACCTTATCTCTCGATGTCTGGCACCAACCACCATGGCAAATTCCTTGTATGTGTGAACGTACCTGGCAATAAACTCTATTCTGATTCTGATTATATAAAATTATGTATTGTAATGTACTTGCTACAGTCATGGACAAAAATACTGGCATATCACATTTGACCTTTTTCCTCTGCTTTTTTGTGTTGTTCCAATGCAAACAAAAGCAATGAACATGTCGATAGCAAAGCATTTGTACTTGCTACACTTTTCTGGGAGAAATGGTGCATTTTCTGAAGGGAGTGCAGGGATGCCATTATTTTTGGCCACAACTGTATATTCATTAATAATTTTTCTTCCTTGCTGCATAATGCAGTTTGTACTGAACTTTATTTGGAAGCCTTCAATTTAAAATACTCTACAAAAAAGTGATGCATGTGGTGTAACAACGTTAAACGATAAAAAGCCTAACGTGACCAATGTGTACCTTCGGCATAACATTGGCAAAAAGACGGTCCAGCAGCTTCACTGAGTCCTTCCCTTTGACCATGAACTTTCCAAATGGGGTCAGGTCAATCACCCCCACCTTCTCCATGACCTGCCTGTACTCCCGACCCACAGGTTCAAACCAGTTTGTGCGGCGAAAACTTGGCCTGACCGGAACAGATGAAATACAAGCAGTAAGTTGACCAAACACAAAACGAGCAATAATGAATATTCAAACAAAGTGCTATATACAGTGAGACACGTAAAAAACTGATAGTGATATATTACAATTATTACTTTATTATGGTAATTTATTACTCTTAAATCTTTTACTAATTTGTTTCTCCTTGTACTGGCAATGTTATTTTCCCACTAGTACATTTCACCAAAAAACAGCTGCTATTACGAGTTGCTATTATGTCTTACGCCACTCCAAGAGTCCATGAGAACCCAACCAGAGCAAATTATACTGCCTATCAGGACATATTTTCTCCTCTTCAAGTAATTCCCTGTGTTCTTTCCAATGTGGTTTTATTTGCACTAATCAGATTCCATACCATCTTCCTACCCCATAAACGGAAAAGGAGCTTTCACAGGAGATAATGTTATGCTTAGCCCATGAGATGTGAAATACTAGGCACAATCCTACATTGTTAAAGAACTGAAAAAGACAAATTCAGTTTATTCTTATTTTATATTTGACAGGGATATTGCTGCTTTTTGATTTAACGCTTAAGGTCATCGACAACCTGTATCCGGTCTCGTCTCCATCCTTGTAGAACCAGTGGGGTTGCTCCCAACCGGCATGAAATCCCATAGACGCCTTGGATTTGAGCTGGTCGTACACACCGCTCACCCTCTGTGTGGGTCTGCCCGCAAAGCGCTCCTCCTTTGGGTATCCCACTGAAAAGATGAAGGGGTGGATGACACACAGATATTCACAAGGGCTGTGCAACAACAAAATGCTACACAATGTGTTTTTCCCCAGGGCTGATGCTTTCAGTGTCTGGTAGAACAAACAAGAACTGCTGAAGCACATCACATGATTAGTGCTGGAGCACAACAGATGACTTCGTGGGTTTGGTGATTTTATCCTGTACAATTTGAGGCCAGACTACTTCTGGCATCTCCTTAAATGACCACAGCAGCTCAGACTCCCATAGTCTGCAGACTCACCCACATTGTTGAAGCCGTATGATTCCCTAGCCTTAGCGCAGATGTAAGATTCCGTGGTCCACTTTCCGTAGCGATTGGGGTCGCACTCGATCAGGTCAAAGGGCGGCTCCCCGTTAACAATCCAGTCGCTCAAGAACTTGCCCATCCCTCCAGCATGGATGATTCCATAGCTGCAGGACACATCTGTCTCAGATTAGCCCTTCACCTCAACCCAGACAAGCATCTCCTCGCTAAAGCTATTCTGTGGCTGTCAATCCATTCCAGAACAGACAAAAAGTGCATCTTCATGAATGAGACTCACGTTCTTCTCTGTTCTCCATAATGTCACAAATATGCAGTACCAGTCAAAAGTTTGGAGACACTAAGCCACCTACAAAGCAGAGTGATTGTGTCACATCACATGACCAGGCCACCTGACCTAAACACAGTACAGAGGGAGGAGTTTGACCAGAGAGTGAAGGAGAAGCAGCCAATGAGTGCTCAGTGTATATGTGGGACCTCCTTCACGGCAGCTGGAAAAGCATCCCAGGAGGCCACCTCATGAAACTGGAGCAGAGGAGACTGTGGGGTCAGTCAGTCATCGGAGCAACTGGGGTTAAGGGCCTTGCTCAAGGGACCAATGGTGGCATCACTCTGCCGACCTAGGGATCTGAACCTTCTGAACAGAGCTGCCCCACACCTACAATTATATTTTTGTTTAATATTGTTTGGTAAGTACATAATTCCATATATGCTATTTTATAGTCTTGACGTCTTTAATTTAATTAAAGATGTAGAGAATATGTAGAGATTAGTACAAATACACCTTTCTGTGGATAGGTGTGTCCAAACATTTAACAAGTACTGTATACTTCACGATGGCTCATATGAAGACACAAATGCATTCAATAACAGCCAATAAGTCTTCAAGTAAACAGGAACTAGTATGACGATTTTTCATTGCAAAATAAAAATTAAGGGATATGACATTAGGCAAAGCTGCATGCTGCATCTATCGGAGACGTATGCTTACCCAAAGCCAACTGCAGTCCAGTAGTTGTGCACACCTTGGTGAGGTCCCACCATAGGCAAAAGGTCTGGGGTGTATGTGATGGGACCTGACACGATATTGATGATGTCAGCATCCTTCAGGACAGGAACCATCTCCATGGCAGCCTCTACATGCTCCATTATGCGGTCCAAGTCCGATTCAAAGAGCTCCTTCCCAAAGCCTAAACAAAAAACAAACATGCAAAACTGATGCCATTAACAGCAAGATATAGAGTAGGGCTTCACGATATTGACAGCATGTCAAGAATCGTAATGTGTTTTTTTAGATATATATTGCAATATTTATAAAGCAAAAAAAAAGAGTTCAAAATTTACCCAAAATAAACTGTAGCTGAATAGAACGTATTGTCTACCAAGAGAGTCCATCAAATAAGCTGGTGATGTTGCTGCTGAATATCATCTGTATGGAATCCAAAATATTCCCATACTGCGGAAGGCGAATGGCTTTTAGTGACCAGATTTGTTCTCCCCACTCATTTCGTTAAAATTTCTCTCAAACACATTTATGACTGATTTAAACAGCAAGGATGAAAATGATTTTGAAAATGATTATGGCTTGGAGAGTGCATGCAGAGCTCATGCAAAAGTAGAAGCAGTAAACTTTAAACTGATTTTTAACAGATAGGCCTCTTAGATGATCCTGAAAAGGAGCAAAGCTGTTTTTTCCTATTACATGGTAAAAATGTTTTTGAGAATCTTTAAACCCCCTGCGCTGATGAAAGAAGTATAAAAAAGCCTGATCTCGACCCAGCTGACTATCTCAGTTCCGGCCATGTGAGAACTGCATATGCATAACAAGCGATGTCGATATTCAGGTCACACATCACCCAGTTGCAGTACACAGTCAGACATTTACTATATAGTTTAGGACCACAACGGTCCTGGCAGCACAGGAAACAGGAAAACCACAGGAAAAAAAGGGTCATTCAAAATCCACACACACTAAGCTGAGGATGCATTTGCACCCCCCGCCTTGCACGTGTGATAATACCCACCATGCTGGTCAACATTCCATGTAAGGGTCTACTGCAGTAGCTCTGCTGAATATGTACATCCCAGGGAGCATAGACATAAATTGTAACCCTTCCCACCACCGTAAGCAGCTTTGGATAAAAGTGTCACAGCAAGAATTAGTAAAAAAGGATCCACTGATGGCAGGCAACCTACCTGGAGGGACTCCGTCTCTGAACCAGGAGTCCTGCAGCTTCATCTTGGCCTCTTTCTCGTACGGCCCGAAGAGCAGGCCGTCCCGCTCCTGTCGAAGGTAATAGGATCCCTCCAGGTCCCGGATCACAGGCAGCTCCGCCTTCAGCGCCTTCACCTCCGGCACAGTCGCCGTCACCACGTACTGGTGATGAACCGGGATGGTTGGGTGCTCCAGGCCTATAAGCTTCCCAACCTCTCGAGCCCAAAATCCTGAAAGTGCAATAATAAGTGAGAAAGACCATCTACAGAATGCTGGAGGTACAAATTTCACAGTTGTGGCTGAGTAGTGATAAAAAAATGGGGTATTTTTTATAACCAGTAGGGACTGGTGTGGCTCTAGAGTCTTTGATGATATTTGTGTAAGTACCAGTAACATATATACTTCCAAGAATTCCATCATACTTTGTGTACTGTACTCTGTACATATGACAATAATTTCAACCTTAAATCTTCCATCTTGAATCTATACTTAATTCATGCTTAATTTTTGTAAATAACTCTCACATTCTTTGTATTATCTGGTTGCCCTGTTATTGAGAGCATAATATTCACACAGAGTCTAAACCAGGGGTGGGCAATCTTACCGCAAAGGGTCAGTGTGTATGCAGGTTTTTGGGATAACCTTTATGTCAGCTGTTTAAACCCAGGTGTGAGGACTCTTCAGCCAATCAGTCCTCTAATTAGTGACCTAATTAGGGAGTTGCAGCAAAAACCCGCATACTGTACACAACAGCCCTTTTTACATAAAACTGCCCACCCCTGGTCTAAATACTGGCTTTGCACTAACATCCATCCATTTCAAATAATCACTTATCTTATTAGGCCAGTAGTTATGGATCACATGCTAGAAATCACAGCCTCTAACTTTTCTCTCAACAACTTAGAGCTCAGAGCATGAAGCTCCACCTCCCAAAGAGCTCCTCTCTCCCCTGGAGGTTTCTGGGAGCCTGTGAGACACCCACCCATCTGCGGTGGCCACAGGCATGCCTATCAACGGCCGAGGCAAAGGCATCTCCCGTGTGAAAGGGTTCACATCACGATGACGGGTGGCTCCTAAAAATATCTGTTTTTTTCCCTTGCAAGTGAGGGCCAAATGTGGCAGAATGAAGAAAGCACATCTAGCATACAGGTGAAAAGTAAAATGAAGGGTTCATGAAAAGAAAAAGTAATTTCTTGGAAAGCTTTCATGTTTGTTTCTTATTTATGTAGCACCTCTCTCCAGAGGCCAGCGAATGCCCCTGCTTTCTCTATATGGCTGCATAATTAAAAAAATAAAACAGTGGACCAAAAGCCTGGAGAGAACCGACTTCTTGTGTCCTCATTCTGATCCTAAGGAGCTTGTTAAATAGGCTTGTAATGGAAATGATGGGACCGCAGCACATAGACTACTGAAAGCAAATCATATTATCACCGCCAGCTAAGCATACCAGCGCGGCAACACCTGCAGAACTGGCTAATAAGTCTGATGATGCTGAACATCTCGCTTTGGGAAGCCGTTCTAAGATAACACTGCTAATACCGTGCATAAATGGGCATTTTATCACTCACTTCGTCTTCATTTACAAACTGCATCAGCTATTCATGCAAATATCCATTTTCCTACCCACTTACCACATGTTAAATTTCTAACTGCACCAGTGAATTTGTCGCTTTTATTACTACGTATTTACTTCCAAACGTGCTTTTGCAGTTTTCTTTTTTGCAAGAGAACGAGGGACAGACTTCTTGTTGACTGCAAGCCGGCCGCTGTTTGGTCAGCTGAATCCTGTAAGAACCAGTTGTGGCTTCTCAGACAAATGCCTCGCAGAATACTTGATGACCAAAGCTATTCCTTCACTGTACTAACATATTTAAACCGTCTCTGTATCACTTTCCAACGTGCTCAACAAGTCAGCCAATATACATGCCTTGCTCCTCTTCTGAATCTTACAAATTCTTCAGATTTGGAATAAAGGTTTAAAAGTTAGTTTTTAGGTACCTTCCTCCCATTTTAATTGTAGCAGCACGGAATCAATAATATTCTGAATAAATATGGTTAAATGCTTAAATTTAACTTTCTTGGGAAGTCACACTAATTTGTTTGAGAGCATAAGTCTAAAATCATTATCCATATGAAAACACAAACAGAATGAACGGTCTAACTGAAATGCAAGTAGCTCATTAAAATACATTTATATCTCTTAAGAGTAAAACACATGAAAAAATGAGAGAATATTTAGTCTACTTTTTGTGTGTTTCATTGAAGGTTACCGGACCAAGAGCTTTTATGTACTGGTCACAAAAGCCTGTTCTTTAGGGTATGACATTCAAATGAATTTTATGTTTTATTCTGTACTAGTTACGTAATTTGAATAATTCTTTGTGCACATCAAACTGCAGGATGTAATGTCATTTGTCCTTTGACGGATGGATAGTAAATAATCATGGTGGCGATCAAAGAACCCATTAAAAAAAAGGCTTATATCTCAACCTCTGACTGGCTTAGCTATGTGCCCTTTGCCTCAGTATTCAGCTCTGGCTGCAAGTGATCAGGGTGAGGCAACAGCTGCTCCTTCGGAGACATGCATCGTTGCCAGGGAGCGAAGGGGCTCCTGCAGCATGGATACATGCTAAGTCAGCACCCGCGGCTCCGCTTACACTGCGGCGTTATTTACGCGGATACCGCTGTCAGTTGTAGATTCTCGGCAACTGCAGGGCTGGTCATCGCAAGTATTTCCTGTGTGGAAAAGAAACACTAAGGAATGTGCCTACAATCAAGTCATTCTATGCTTCGTCTGTCTAAATCACATACTGTACAAATAAGTAAATAATCACGCTGTAAAAGTTTCAAAAACTTGAATAAACGGTTTCACTTCCCAAAACATCTCAGTGTTCTTTCTTCATTGATATGCACGAAAAGAAGCCAGTTCACGATGCCAAGGAGAAAAGTCTCAAATCATACATAAACAGGCTATTTAAAAGCTCAGGGCTGGACTCCCAAAATTGAGGGTTGGGATGACTATCATTCCTGAAGTTTAAAACAACATTGATGTGGTTCAAGACACTGTATAAAGGGATTTTTTTTTAAATAATTGAAATGGTAAATTAAAAAGTCTGTAATGGTCGTATCAAATCTGGTAATATTAATCAAGTGTAATATTTCCTTCCTGCTCAGGTGTCTTTCCCTGTCTTTTGGTCTGGGTGCATTAAACCGGCACCTAGATGCAAAGCCACATAGTTGAGAGCTTGGCAAAAAACCCCAAAAGTCATTTACGTATCACTATTTCCCTGCTCGCACAGCTCTCTAAATTGTCCCATGAAATTCTCTCCTCCAAATCAACATGTAAAATTATGAGGAACAGTTTTATATATGTACATATTTTTTCCATAGTCTAATTCAATCGAAATTGACAAAATCAAAGTATTAACGATTATACCGTTATGTTATTGTTAATTAATACAAGTTAAACCTGAGCCCATAAGGCATTAACTGCAGGAGGAAAAAACCTGGATAAAATATGATAAGTATGCAGTTTAGTTTTATGATTAACTATGGGACCGTGTAGTCACTGAACAACGCCATCCCCCATGTAGTGTGCAGAGTGACTGGGCAAAAGAACAGACTTACAAAACCAAGTGTTAAATAGTGAGCGATGATATGAATTCAGCTAGTAATTTAGGCCAAAACCAAAAAAAAAAAAAGAAAAAAAAACTCCCTTCAAAGATCTCAGAGCACAAACAGAAAGGGGGTGTATGTAAATAGCAGTTAGGGATTGGCTGAAACCAATACTGTGGCATTCTGGGATTGGCTGATCAGTGAGTTCAAGTCTGAGGCAAAGAACTTCAGCAGAGCTAAGCTAATCGAGCAGATGTTGTGTTCCCTCAGTTATGCTTGAGAAAACACCAGAACTTATAACACCTTTCAGAGGTGAATGGTGTCACCGAGCATAAATGAGTTCTCTGTCCACAAGAGTATCTGCATACATAAGTAACATACATTGTAACAAACTCATTATTTTTGCACAAACACTGTATAGAAATGTTTCATACACTGTTGTGATCCTGACTTTAAAATTATTCTATTATTAACATTATTATGCCTGAAGATCTAAGACATGAGAAAGGCCGTTACAAATGACGAGCAGTATAACAACGGCAAACCCCAATCTAACTGTCTGTTGACAATAAGCTGTACTGTTATTCATTTCTAATTATGTATCTTGCTAGGGACGTGATCCAATAAGTATTTATAGCTTAACTATACAATCAGGTAACTGGCCTGGACATGGCTTGCTGGACAACAAGTATCTTTTAAGTAATAGTAATAACAGATCTTTTTATTACATAATGCTAACAGTTTCTACACCATGGCATACCGGAAATGTCAATTGTTTTTTGCGACTGTTGCCAAAAAGATGGGGTCATTTATTAAGTTACACCATGGGTGGAATTTGGGGGGGAGGGTCACAATTAATTGGCAAGACCAGTATAAGCACTGTGTTCTGAGCTGGCACTTTGCGCCTTTGTATAAGCGATCTGTTGGTACCCCATAGGTAAACAAAATAAGAGGTTATGTGTGTATCATATATAGGTATTAACATATGAGGTAAGCAAGATGCATTTTTTTGCCCTCCAAATGCAAACACCTAATTCCACTTATGAGTTACACCTGCCACCATGCTATTTTAACCATTTGTGCTCCTTTTAAGTCTACATTGGCTCGAATGCACAAAATACACAAGCAATAAATGGCGATTTCTGAATGGGTTCAGACCAGTTATTCTTGTTACTGCTACAAGTGTTTAATGTTTTTGTTCATTTGTTCAATTTAAATCGAACGCTTCCATTGAAATATCGAAAGATTTTATTAAAGTATAGAAGTTTCTGCAGGATGTCCTCCTGGAGCTAATACGAACCACTAGATCAGGGGTCACCAACCTTTTTGAAACTGAGAGCTACTTCACGGGTACTGAGCCATACGAAGGGCTACCAGTT
>JAODLD010000124.1:11012198-11041171 GCA_026781065.1 Mormyrops boulengeri
TTTTTTTATTTGTGTGTAGAGTTTTGCAAAAATAGCCAATAGTTACAAAAATGTGCTTAAGCCATCAGAAAAAACTGTATTATTTTTCCTTATTATTTCTCTATATTTTGTTATCATGCACAGCTGCTTGGAGTGACCAGGGTTACATTCCACTACATGTTGTTTGTGTACAACTGTGTATGTAACGAATAAACCTCTTGAATCAGGTGGCATTTATGTTAACCAATTGGTGCATGGGTGTGGATTTTCGAATGACTGTGTCTGGGAATGGCAAAAAGTGATTTTGTGTCAGATTCCTGTGTTTTTTGTAGAGAACTGTATGCACTCTAATGCAGAAGATGTCATGTTAATTGCAAATTGTATGCAAAGGTGCAATATGTGTTTAGCATTTTGCAAATGTGAGGGGAGATTTTGCTCTCTGAGTGTCAGATTTTGCAGTTGATCTCTATGTCTGATTTTAGTGTGTTAGCAATTGTAAAAAATGGTAAATGATGACCGCTGTGTGCTGGCTGTGCTTAACTTTTGCGACCTGTGTTTTTTATTTAGCATCAAAGTTTACCACGGTGCAAAAAGTGTTTTTATGAATGAGAACATGTTTAGAGTTTTGCAAAAAGGGTGACTCAGATGCGCAAATTGTGTCTAACTAGGTGAGCACTGTTTAAAGTTTCAATAAATTCAATAAATTAGTTTTAGAAATTGGTATTTTTGTTCCAAGAATGAGGTTTAGTGTTTCAGCAATTCAGAAAAACTGTAAAAGGGTATAAACCATACAGTTGCCTGCTAGGAATTATATTTCAAGTCAAGTATGCCACCTAGTGGTCATAGAGAATGAGTAGGGTAAGAGCATTTTTTTCCTCAAGCATTCACATGGAAGCCTCATACACACAGGGTCTGCACTGCAGGTTTCCAGTTTGTTACCCTGACTCCTCAAGCGCTTACAAAAAATCTAAATGTCATTTCAAAATTATGAATCAATCTGGGGGTATAAATTTAAACTCTTAATAGGAGAGATAATGGATGGATGGATGGATGTGCCATTGTTCATTTTTGAAGATTGCTTTGCATTAACTATGCAACTGTTTTGAAAGCAGGACCCATTTGAAGTCTTAAACCTTCAAAGCTAATTTTGGGTATCACATTACAATAACCCACCCTTTTGCCACTTATACACGGTAGTAACTCATTAATACAAAAATATTGTAACTGGGTCTAATTGCCTATTACAGTATTTTATGATTGTTTAAGCACAATTTTGTAAACAGGGCTCATTTCTCAAAATTCTACACACAATCCACACAACCACACACAAGAGTAGGAGAACCCCTGAGATCATTTGCAAAATGAAACACTTCATTCAAAACCGTACACTAATTCATAAAAACTCAATTTTGTCACCGTATGGCACACAGACGGTTCATAAAAGCTCACTTTATTTGGACTAGTCACACACTGCAATGATCAATCTAAAACACTTTTAACATTTCTACTTTTTTAATGGTATAGTTTGGGCTTGATTTTCTTTTAGAAATATTGTTAGGGCTAAATATATGAATATATTGACGACAACACAGAAGGCCATAGTACATACTGATGAATATTTATTTCTCTCCACAATCGGGCATCAGTCAAAACATCCATACAGGTGCACTTTGCATTGAAAATGAGACCAGAATATATTCTACACAAAACAAATGTAGCACATACGCAATAAAAAATATGTGGAGAGAAAAAAGGAAAACAGAAAGCTAAGTATCATCTGTTCGCCTTGCTGGATCTGGCCACAGCACCTCATCTCCATCACAGGCTCTTCCTAGACAGCGTGGGAGAACATTTCTGAATGTTGGATTTATGTGGTATTGCATCGACATCCATCTGCATTATTCTCTAAAAGAGAATAATAAGCTACAAATCCAGACCAAGATTTTGTTTCTACTAACCAGTTGAGCCTAAAGAGTCACAGTCACATAGTACTTAACTGGTTGGCAGAAATAAAATCTAGGTCTAGATTTGTAGCCTCTGGACCTGAAATTCCCAAAGCTGGACACAATTGTGTAGTTCAGTACATCCCTACTATAAACATACATGGTACTGTAAAAGGTTGTCTGTGTGTAGTGTGTAGTAATGATGTGTCCAGTACTTACGTCCACCTATTCATGCTTCTGACCTCTCAGAATTCCTTTCAAATGGCACTCTGAATAACTGTTTCATCTGTATCTGATGTTTTGAAGAATTCTCCCCAGGGTTCATAGTGAGACCTGATGAATGCTGTTGAAAACTGGTTTTGTCATTGAGGACGTCTGCTTGTGTTTCTCTGAGGTATATGGTTTTATTGGCCAAATCCAGATGTATTATTGCTCTCTCTTGTTCTGGTGAGAATATGGGGCTCCTTCCTCCTTGAAGTTCTCGACCCTCAATCGTATAGAGACCAATCAAAATACATGTCAGTTGCTACAAAGTACTGATGTTGTACATGTAGTTGGCACTGTAGAGAAAAGTTGTTTTTCCACCTCTGCTAACACCAAAATGTGTAAATTACAGATTCAATAGTATACTTGCTAGGATTAGACCGAACCCTCTCTCTAGCCTCTCTCAACACCAAACCATGGTTTACCACATGATCATCTAGTGTTGCACAGTACATTTGGTCCTTGTCTTCTCCATCCACGTCCTCCTTCAAGTCGATCTCCCTCTTCCCCTACCTATCCCTCTTTCTCCGCAGGCTCCCCCTCTCATTTAATTAAGCACCTACTTCACACTTGACGGTCATGTCTAATCAGTTGGTTAATGAATGTGGTATTTTGTAGGGTTCTGCCTTGGAATGGCAAAGGAGTGACATCATTTATGTGTCTAATGTAGAGAAGTATGTTTAGTGATTTGCAGAATAGGGTGTGTAGTGTTTTGCGAAAAGTGTGAGGCTGAGCTTATAGTTGTGCAGATCTGCGCTGAGATTTTGCTCCTTGATTGTCTGGTTTCACTAACTGTGTGTTAATTTAAATTTTTGTGTGTAAGAAATCGTATAGGACCGCACTGATTTACAAAATGTTACAACCTAATTAACCAGATTATAAGCCATTCATAAAATCTTTATAAGCATAGTCTTACTGTGAAGTGGTATACTAATTTTGTATTTCTCTACTAATGTAACTGTTAGTACTGTTGTCCAACCATCCATCCATGCATACATCAATCCATCCATCCATCCATCCATCATTCATACCCGCGTGTCCTATTTCTTTAATTCAGCTCTTTTATGAAAACATGTACAATTATCTAGACATTTGTATACTGATTTCTAAGTCTAACAGATGGCATTTACACAAAGGATCTATGCTCTCTCATAAATTCTAATTAGCTAGATACTCCGTCCGATTACTTTTTATAACGTCGCCTAAGCTTCTGAGAGAACAAAACAAACCATAGCAGAGACAAACGTAACATCTACGGTACTGTAAATGGGCACGCAAAGGCGCTCGATGCCCCTCTTTGCCCTCCCCACACACACGAAATTGTGGTCAACGTCATCACGTCCATTGCGTGGCCCACGTGCATATGTTTACGCATCTTTGGCAGCGCTACGTCAGCAGCATTTCGGATGAAAACATTATAGCTAATGGAGCAGAGAGGAGCTTTGGTGATTATTGCGGGTTTGTCAGGATGTTCGTTTATTCCGCGGGGAAAACGGGGATATATCTTAGACGGCGTTTGGGTGGAAGTTTAATTATTTCGGGAGATTTTTGGGTGGCTCCAACGCCTGGCTATTCCAAGTTTCCAGCCGGGAAGGTAGCTTTTTAAGAGGGTGGAGGGGAAGGGGATCTGGAGAAACACAACGCGTTTGACAGCAGAGCTTTTCCCAAGTAGCTCACCGATCACTCTGGTTGTAAACAGATCCTAACACGTGACAATGAGAGCAGGTCCGCATTGTCTGAGCGAGACGCACAAAGGGGTCATCGGCGGCCGCACACCAGGTACGATACGGGAAGCAGGTGGCAGGGACCGGTGATGGCAGCTGCGGGACAAGCCAAACATATTTTTTGTGGTAGGCTTTAAAATGGACAAAGATGGCTGTTGTTTTGATAGTTGTGTAATACCTACTTTTAACGGACTTTGATCGTTTTTTTAAGCAAAGGATAATCTCGCAGCACTTATTGTTTCTGCATAGTTACGCCGCTGACTGATATTTGGCTACGGGAAAAAGAGACTGGGCTCCGGGGGTCGTTGGCTAACTACCTGCAATATGTCATTTACAATGGAAGACACGCTTGAGTCCGGGTGGGTGGCGGTCCGGCCAAATGTTTTCGATGAGAAGGAAAAGCACAAGTTCGTTTTTATAGTTGCGTGGAATGAGGTCGAAGGGAAGTTCGCTATAACTTGTCACAACAGAACCGTGCAGAGGAGGACTGCTGCCCGGAATCCTGTCCCCGAAGTGACTGTCTTTCAGGAGGCACCAGAGGGGCCGCTTTCCGCAGAGGAGGACAAACGGAAAGCTGTAAACAGTCCCGTTAAAGACAGGCGTGAAAGTGCGACTGTGTGCGTCGTAGGCGATGACAAAGTTACAGGAAATGTCAGCACGAAAAATCCGACGAGGAGTCCAAGTCAGCTTAAAACCCTAAGCAAAGCAGTGGACATCGAGGGCTCCGATCCCACTGGCAGTAAAGGAGAACTGCGTACCCCAGATGTCGATCTGGCTGACTCCGATCAATTCGATGCCGGCAACAGAGAGCACTATAGTTGGGCCGGACTCTTCTCCTTCCAGGATATGAAGGCTGTTCACCTGCAGCTCTGTTCAGTCAATTCCGATCTGGAGCCATGCTTGCCCCCGTTCCCCGAGGAGCCCACCGGCGTGTGGACGGTCTTGTTTGGACTTCCAGAGGTTACTCAAAGAGAGGTGGAAGCCCTGTGCTACCAGCTCCAAGTGTACCTCGGCCATGCGTTAGACAACTGCGGATGGAAGATCCTCTCCCAGGTGCTGTTCACCGAGACCGATGACCCAGAAGAGTACTACGAGAGTTTGAGTGAACTGCGCCAGAAGGGATACGAGGAAGCGGTGCTGCGAGCTAAGAAGCGCCTGCATGAGGTAAGGCGACATCGCCATGTGAGCCCCAACAGATTGGTTTGGGAAAAGCTGATTGAACGCGCTGCAGAGTGAAACGAATTGCATGAGAAAGATCAAAGCCTATTGTCATATATGTCTTGTAAAAACATTTATATTTATCCATCGTTGTCTTATCAACAGTGTAACTATATGTATATGTCTGCGCTTGTTAAAATAAACTCACAGAACAGCAATTACGACTCGTTTTCTAGCTGGTTATTTGTTAGAAACGTTTTAAAAAATCATCATGAATACACTTAAAAATAGCAGTGGCCATAATTAGGAAACAAAGAAACGACAATTATTTCTTGATGACTGGTTGAGGTGAGAGTCGTATTTTCGTTTTCAGGACCTGCTCAAAATCCCAAGCTGCTAATGATCTTCGTGTATTAAATTTGTACGAAGGTGAAACTGCCGACTCCGGCTGAGCTGCGTGATGTATATGTCCTTTGTTGCCTTGGGTACTTTCTGGAGGGGGGGGGTCTGGCAGTACGGCTGGCCAAGCAGAGGCACATGGCCCCTTGTTTCTTTGTTTCGGAAAGCTGACAACGGCTGCTTTACATCTTGGAAACATGATCCGGAGAGCGGAGACCACTTCCTCAAACGTGTGCGCTGAGCAGGGAGGGGGCTTTGGGCCAGGACGAGCCGCTGAGGCTGTAGAGGGGATGGATTTATAAACTGCCGTTTGACGCTTTGTACTCGGAGTTATAAATAGACATGACGAACTGACAGCGTTTGCCGCTTTGTTTGTTCGTTGCTTGCCTGAAATAGCTTGTTAAAGTTTCACCCGAGGGTTTGTAGCCTTTCATACAGGAAACCGGTTTATGACTAACTTGCGATGATCGTCTTGTACATCGATCAGCAAAACAGTCTGCTATGCCGACTGAAGTACTTGTTTTGTGTATCTCTCTTTATCTGGTTAAATAGTTATTATGTTGGTTGAAATGCATATGTACGAAAGGTTAAGCCTGACAGTGCTGCCTCTTAAGAATGCTTTTCAGTGTCAACAACCCAAGTGGAGCCTAACAATACACAATTGGATTGTGTCACGTGGAAAATATTGTCACGTCACTTTGTCAATGGACTAATGGCAGTGAAAGCTGTGAATGTGACTGGTGTTGACAAGCTTTATGCTAGTGTCGAGAAGTGAGACTTTCACCTAGATGCTGGCAGAGGTTCACTGTAAGACTACAGTGCAAATAAGCTCTTGATGCTAGTGCAAGTATAAATATATGAAAATGAATTGATATACTCTTTGTAGCACGCATCATTAAATAGAGCAAACCTTGACGTCTGTATCATACTGTAAAATCACAAGGAAAGATGTCTTGATGGATGAACAATGTAAAATCCTTTAGAAGTATTGTTATTCTACAGTAGGTTACGAAGTTCTTAAATGCTGATTTGTGGAGCATCAGACTTTTAAATATGATTTGGCTTCCAGTAAGGCAATATGGGATTTATTTTTTTAATGGATCTACCTTCAAGTAAAATGAATTTATTATACATAATTTAGAATTGTGGAGGTGTGTACTGATTTAAGAATTATATATAGCACTTGTGTATTTCCTCTAAATGATATATAATTTGCCTGTGCTTTTGAGTCCTAGGGCTCACTGGGATTCTACAGTGCTGTCCTTGTAATTCACTGCACTGGTTCCTAAAGGTCATGTTTGTTCTTAAACTGGACAGGAAATGGATGTCGGCCAGTTCTTTTGAGTCTGCTTCTTTGTAGCATGGAGAGCTGCCCCTACTTTTGATTAATCATCATGAACTGTAGTCAAAATAGCATAGCTGCCCTGCTCTATGTCTCTGCGACTAAACTAAAGTGCTCTGTCGGTAAAGGGTGAACTCTAGATGCCGGTTTCAAAGACTGGGTCAAAGGCAGCTTTAGCAGGGTTTAGTGACCCAGTGTCCATGTAAACCTTGTGGAATATGAGACCACTGCATGCTGCATGTGCTAATTGAGGCATGGAGGCAAAAGAAAAGTGTCACACAGGCAAAAACATTTGCTTTCAGTATGTAGGAGAATCCCCCTATTAGCATAATGAAATACGAACAGGATATTTTTCTTATTTGTGAGGCATACCATCTGTAATTAATTTAAACAGCATGGTGAGTTTTGGGTAACTGTTCTCTAGTGTGACATGCATTTATAGTGTTTTATAGTAATAATTTGGAAATATCACATATATTTGTTTAGTAGATGCTTTTGTCCTAAGTGACGTTCAAGTGAAAAAAAGCATCAGAGAATCAGAGAGATGAGTCAGCCAGCAACTCTGGAGAAGATGGATCAAGGGCCTTGCTTGACGGTGATATGTTTGCTCTTCTTGCCATGGGATTTGAACCCACAGATGCACAGATCCCTGACTCACTGAGGAAACTTGCCATTTCAGTCAATCTTCATAAACTTTAGCTGTAGGATGTCCTCAGTTAACTGTCAGGATTTCTTCAGATCCCCTCTCTTTAAATATTTATCACCAGTAATTTGTTATAATTATGACATGGTTAAAATGTAAATCTGGCAGCAGATGTTTTACCCAAGTTGATTATCTCCGAGTTCATAATGAGTTCATTCCGGCGTTATACAGGGCAGTAAATGATTTCTAAGTATCAGATACAGTAGAACGGGTGAGTCAGAAATATGGATACCTGGGAAAGTAGTTCTGTATGCCCACCTGTCTTTGAGTTTTATTTTCAGTAGTTCACATCCTTCTGATAATTTGAATTTAATTGAGCTACCTCTGCAGATTTAAAGCCATTGTAACTTTTGCATTGTATTTTTTTTTAGACTACATAAGCCCACTTGAAATATGAAGTCATGTAGTCATTGTTTTCATCTTTTATATGGTATGGTCAGTAAATCAGTTTAATGTAGGCCTACACATTTTAAAGGGTATTTGTACAATACTTCTTGCCAATGGTAATCCATTGCTACACTCTTATCTGTGAAGCACTGTATTGATTAGACCAGTTGTTTAATAAGCATGTTTTATGCTAGATGACCTTGGAAGGGTTCTATAAAGGGCTTTATTTTCCCAGGAAAGGCTGTACTTCCCCATCCTGATTTTTCTACCATTTATTATGGTTAGGCTGAGCATTTCCTGTTAGGGAAGTATGCATCCATGGCTGTTGTTCATTTGTAGGAATGGAAATCTTAGCTGAATTTCTTTAATGGTGCAGTTTGTGGAAGACGCATTGTATGTGTTAATATAATTTGTGTATTTTCATATGACTGTTTGCTAGCGTAACAGAAGGGTACCGGAAAAAGAGAGCTTGGATGCATGAATGAAGCAGGTACAGGATGGCATCTTCCAAACCTACATGTGCCTGGTAAGTTATGAATTAAGGAAGTCCTTCATGAGTGGTCTGAGATGGTGATTGATCAGCCTCATGAATATTTTATTTAGTGGGATGTCAGTGACATGGTCTGTAGTCATTAGGGGCACCTGAGCGACCCTTGTTGGGCATTGCGACAATGCTTAGGGTTTTCTGGGTGGGCATTCTGTTGCCGTAGGAACAGAACCTATGACTGCTGCTGAACCTCTTTGGGTTGGGAGAGAAAGGCTTTAAGTGCCCCGAGGCTGATAGCGCCATTCCGAACTCCATTCTGTCCCTGTAGAAGTGTTGGACAGGCCTTGGATATAAATGGAGGTGTATGGGGTAGGGTCAAGGTACAGTAAGTCCCCAGGATATGAACCAGGTCTGAGAGCCTAGGCGTCCAGGTGATGACGCTCCAGCACCCCAACCCTCAACTCCTATCGAAAACATGTACAGGTACAGCTATTTGTACATAAGAAAATGGTTTTAATATTTGTATTTTTGTTACAGATTTGTGTGCATTTTAACAAAAAACGAGAATTCATTTCAGCTGATCTTGCTGTTTACCATTTTTGAGGTAGCTTACACAACATATGTACACCTAGCCTACCTCTCTCTCTTCAACTCAAACATTTACATAAGAAAATGATTTTAAAAGTTAATATTATCTTCAGTGCATTTCAACAACCAACAACTGAGTTTTTTATTTTTTTTATAATTGTTTTCAATCAGTTGATCTTGCTTACTTCTGGCAAGCGAGCTTATGTTACTGTATCAAGAATACGTATGCACATTTGACACTGCCAAGCGTAAGAGATATGAAGTAACTTGCGTGCTGCTGTGAAATTTGAAATTCAGGCACAATTTTTTATTTTGGAATAATTTAAACAATTTTTATTCATTGGACACGCTTTCCCATCTTTGCAAGATCACATCTTGAAGGTTTATATGTAGAGGATTTTCGGTATGCTTATGCTTACCTCGCAGGTCAGAAGTCGGAGCTGGGAATGATGTCTAACCCGAGTTAAATGCATTCCAGTACAAATCGGAAACCAATTTAACAGTACCAGTTCTAGCTAGATTCATTGTTAGCTATTGTTAGCAATACCACATGATAACACGGTTGATAACAACATATTACGGGGTGCTTTGCACATGCAAACACCATAGCAGCAAGTCCACAGATATTGGTTGGATAGTACTGTGCGTACAACCGATTTCGTGAGCCACAGATAATACAAAAATGCTAATAAACAGTATATAACTACAGCTTTCACTTCTGTTGATGAAGGACACAGCCATTTGATGAAGTTGATGAAGGTTGGGGTTGCAGGGGTTCTTCCAGCTTTCCGAGTCGGAACTCCGACTTCAGAGGGCATGCCAGTTGAAATTTCCAGCTAGGGACTTGGAAATTATGACTTCCCAGTTCAAATGGAACGTGCTATTATTGCAGGGGAGGGTAGACTAAGACGGGTGTGGCCCCCCTGCTGGGATGAGGATGCTGATGACAAACGTGCTAAAGAACAGGTTTGACTTGTCTGTACTCTCCTGACTCCCAGCTTGACCAGGGCCATCTGCCATGCCATAACCAGCGAATCTCCTCAATCCTTACCAAACATCCGTCTTGCTGTTATTTTCCAGCTGATAATAAGTTTTCTCCATATATTCCCTCCTCTCTATATATTTCCTGATGTTTGTCAGATCCCTCAGTATGGACCAGAGCAGGGGTGTCAAACATACGGCCCCTGGGCCAGAATCGGCCCGCCAAAGGGTCCAATACAGCCCGCGAATTTAAAGTGGGAAAATTACATTGAAGAAATTAATTGCAATTTTTCAACAAAAGTAACTGCTATTCCCAATTTGTCCACTAGGGACCGCACTATTTTAGACATACAGTAAAATCCCGTTATAACGGACATCAAGGGACCTGGCAAAACAGTCTGTTATATCCAAAGTCCGTTATATCCAGGGTTGCTGTATGCCCAGAACACAACTACAGGACACCGTTTACTCATGCCACACCCCAACAGACAGACTTTTGGTATAGATTATTATATTGTACATGTAGTAATCCGACTTTACCCGACCAGATGCGTGACTATTAATAATCCCGACTACATATCTGCGCTGGATATCACCGGAGTCTGCATGTCCGTTATAGCCGAACAAAACTACAGCTAAAAGCGGCCCTGGGGACCAACTTGTTTGTCCGTTATAAGCGAAATTCCGTTATATGCGAGTCCGCTATATCTGATAAATTCTGCATGTTCTTAAATGACATTCTGAAATTGGCTGCTACTCAGGATTTGCCGCCAGATATTGATACACTCGTAAAGGCTAAAAGATGCCAAGTTTCAGGAGCAAATTGAAACATGAGTCAGACTAATTCCTGTATAATGCTGCTTCAGACACTTTTTGCACTATGAAGAACAGAGTTCTGTGAAACCTAATACTTAATACTATTTAAAGAAAATCACTGTGCAGCAGCAGCTTCAGCACAAAGCGTTTGTTTTGGTGCAAGCATTTGTTCATGCACTGCCATGTATGTATAAATGTTATACAAAGCAGGGAATAGCTTAACTTTTTTTCCTAATAGCTCCCACTTTATTTTGTATGGTGTGGGGGGTAATTTCAAGTGGTCAGGATTACTACACTGATGTGAAAGTGTAAATTTAAAATAATTTCTAGAGCTTGACAAGTTGTTTTATCATAAAATGTATTACTATTCTTCATTTTCAGATACCTGTGACTATGTTTTGTGTCTTTGTAGATCCACTTTGGCATCTGAGGCATGCTATTGTTGAAATTGCAGGTTGTTCATAATGTTTTGTAAAAGGATGGTTAGTTAAATTTAAACATTTTCTTACTTGTACTTTCACTTATTTGTAGTTCTTTACAATAAAACAAACGGAAAATTATAGAGTTCTTGTGTAGGTTTTATGCTATTATTTTACTGGTCCGGCCCAGATGAGATCAAATTGTGCTGTATGTGGCCCCTGAACTAAAATGAGTTTGACACCCCTGGACTAGAGCTTGGCTATATAAATGATATATTGACTTACTGCCATATCAAATTTAAGCAGCAAGAAAATGAGAAACTGATAAACTGTTAAGGAACACAGCTCACATCAGCCTATCACATCCCAGAAACGCAGTTCAGTTCCAACCAATCATGTGGTAGCTTTTTAAAAATGGCACACTATGCTTGACAAATGCACAACAAGTTTGTTTGAGTTAGCAGAGCATGCCGCCTGTAACTGTTTTGGTAATACATTTGAGTCATGCGACAGATGAGGGACCACTTAGCGAAAACTTCAAGTGTCTGTGAAGAAAGCAACAGGTCAGCAGCCACAACATCTTTTTGAAAATGAGATTGTACAGTAGATAAGGCAAAAATGTCGGGGGTGGGGGTGTTACAATCATGAAATTTTACTTGACGATCTTTTTCTGTTCATTTTATGACACTATTCAGGTACCAGACTAATTTATTGCATTGGTTGCAGTGGTGTGCCTAACCTTTTCATTTAGGTGCATCCAAATTTTTCACAGTGCCTTTAGCGGCATAATACCTTTTAAGGGTTACCTTTTCGTCATTTCCCATGCACATTGATACTTACGTAAATGATACTAATGATGCTATCAAACTAAATAAATGCAATAAATAAATGCAATAAATACGACGTATCACTGTCAACTTAAATGGACATTAATAATCTAATAAAACATGTCAATATCAAGCTAAATGTAATTCATTTTATAATGAATAATAAAAACATACCTTTTTAAAACATTCGTAAATGTATAGTTTCAGAATCACTGGTCCAAAGTGGCAAAGACCCGCCCCTTCTCTGTCTGATTGGCTATCACCCTGAAGGAAAAAAAAAAAAGCAGATTGACCTGCAAAATGTTAGGCACACCAGCACGACCATGGAAAAGTATAGGCAAACTCCACAGATTTTGGGTCACGTGCAACCAAATCAGCAATACTCTGGAGCCCTGCTTTTATAGAGTAAGCCTAATCATAGTGTAATAATACACATACACCTTATGAAGAAGAAGAGTTATTAATTAGCAATGAACTTTGGAACATATAAACAAAAAATGCATTTCTGCTTGCTTTTTAAGCTTTGTAAAGAAAACTGTACAGGGCAGGTATGATATAAATAACAAATAAGGTGTTAAACATCTAGAAATAAACAATTGGTGTTGTCACTACCTGATCCATATCACCTCTCGGATATGTACCTCACATGTCTGCGCTAGTGTACACCAAATCTCATTTCTGGCACTGCCCGACCCGTTCATCCTACCATTTTACAGCAAATGATGAACAGTAAACTAAGTCAGATCACTTTTCAGAATTAAGGTATTCTAGGCTAAATATAAGAGAACCAAGATAAAGTCCATTTAAACTGCGGTACCTTAAAACTGACAAGTTACCCGGCTAAGCAAGAAATCTGTCTTGGTGTATCCTGATAAAGGCCTCTGATGTTAATGATTCTGCTGACTGAAAAAATCCATCTTTGCTTGTCATTTTAAGTGTTCATCTATTTCCAGTTTTAGATCAGCATTATTACCTAAATATCCCATCTTAAATGTTTAAAAAATTTCAGTCAATTGATCTTGCTTACTACTGGCGAGTGAGCCTATGTTACTGTATCAAGAATACATATGCACATATGCACATGTTAAAAGTTTATTTTTCCATCAGTTAAAATTGCTGTTATCCAGCGACATGGTATTTTGGTTTACTTACAGCTTTGGTTCACTCCGAACTGAAATATGAAATTTGTAGTATTTTGTGTTTGTTTCAGCCATATTTAAATCCCTCTAAATCGGTGGGATCAGAAAACAATTGGACAAAATAGCACACATTTCTCTAGTTGTTGCTCCTATTGGCATTATCTGCTGACTTCACTGTAGCATTAATGTATGGTTTTGGGAAATGTACCCTAGGTTGGTTTGTGAAAATGCGGTGAAATGAAGTGGTACAAATCGGGCACTAAAATATGCCATGAAATTTAATGTATTATGCGAGGTACTACTAGAGCAGGTGGTACGGATCAGTTCAGAAGTGCAGTGAGATGACGGCATTAAACGAGCATCAGTCAAATATTACGGGTGCATCTCAGTATGTGTACTTGACTGTACTTGTGTTCTCGCTTTTACGTCACCTTTCATTGCCAAAGACCAGTTCCAAACCTAAGAACACAAGTACACATGGGTGGTAAAATTCTCTGGATGTTGGTCTTGCTCTGGCCCAAATATCAAGGATACATCGATTTGCATCCTCACCAAATGAGACCAATCATATGATTCATCGTGTCCCAAGTTCATGCTTGGAAGGCAAGTTAGCAGGACCTGCTGTTTTGGAGTAACTGGGCTGTGGAAGGTGATACTGATCAATTAAAAAAATGCATGGATTGGCCCCCTTTTCAACCTTTATTGGCCCAGGATGTCACTGAATACAAACTTATTTCACTACCTGAAACACTGCCATCCAGTAGAACATACAGAATGCAAATGCCTACAGTCACAGCAGCTACATTTAGAGTTTCCACTTTCAGTCTGAAGAAATACAGGACACCATCCGGACAAATTACATCCCATATCAGTTCAAAAGGGGACAGAGCATTTTATTTTTCAATTTGGGAGATTCAGTAAAACACAGGGCCGGTGACCAGTCTACCAGCATGCTCTGCTTAGACTCGAATCACAAATTTCATGGCTTGGGACTCGACTCGACAAAACTGATGGAAAGACTTGAACACGACTTGGACTTGAGGGCAATGACTTGAGACTTGGTCCCAACTTGGACCCTATGACTCAAAAAGACTTAGTCTCCCCTCTGGATAGCGTAATGTTAATTTTATAATTTCTATGTATATTAATTCTCTGCTGTCTGCATTTTCAGTTGGCTGAATGCAAGATCTCCTGAGATGGTTTGTTGGGAAAATGCATTACTTCCTGCATATACATGGACGTAAAAACTGTGTGAGACAACGACGAATGGAAACTTGCTTTTCAACATATCTCTGCCTATAAATAAAGTATCTTACGACATACTTTGCTGGGTTTTTGCTGCAGCAAGTTTTAATCCCTAAAGGTAAAAAAACAGACATAGGTAGGAACTCAAGTTACATGACTCACAACTCGACTTTGACTTGAGTCACAAATTTGATGACTTGTGACTTGACAGCAAAATTGATGGAAAATCTTGGACTCACCATAGAGTTGAGGGCAAAAGACTGCAATGTTTTGACTCGAGACTTGACTCGGACTCGCCAAGGAATGACTTTGTCCCCATCCCTGTCAGCAAGGTCAAACCTGATCCCTGTAATGAGCAGCGAGGCAGTCAGAGAAAAAACCCAGCAATAAAGCGTAGCTTTCTGATGTTATGCCCCATAACGAAATACGTTTATTTTCATATCATTTACTTATTAAATGTAGATTTCAGTTTGCAGTCCATTCAGTTTGAAGTGTGTTTTTCATATTCTGGATCTGTTTGTGGGGAACCCCAAAGGAACTTAAAGGAATAACAGAACCTTGAAGTAAAGAAATAATGACTTGATTTAGGGTTACACGATATCACATTGCGATATGTGAAATATCCATGATATTGCGATTTTAGTAAAACAAAAAAGGATATGAAATTACCCAAAATAAACTATAACTAAATAGAACTTAATTTCTACCAATAGAATGTGTCAAATAAGTTGGGGGTGTTGCCACGAATTTTGTCAACAGATACAAAGCAGTGCTGGCAAATGCAATGTGATTATTGCACATGCGCACATTGTTATGACCATGCTGAAACGATATATCACACAGCCCTGCTTGAATTATACCTGTGATAACCTTTTTCATATCAGTTGATATTTATCATGATAAAATATTTTGTCATAATGCCCAGCGCTATTATGGACCTGACTACCACCCTATCCTGCATCACCAAAGCCCACTTTTTATTAAGGAGCAATCCAGTTCATTGTGATTCATACTTTATTTGTGGAAGGAGTGAACAATTTTCCAGTTTGTTTGTTTGTTTGCGTGTGTGTGTGTGCGTGCGTGCGTGCACGCTCGTGTTTGTGTGTGTGTGTTTGGTTCAGGTGTGCATCACGTTGTGGGGACCAAATGTCCCTACAATGTGATAAAAATCTGTCATTTTGATGTTGTGGGGACCATTTTTCGGTCCCCACAGGAGGAAATTCAATTTTATGAAAATTTGTGACTGCAGTTAAAAGACTAAGAATGCCAAAAAACTTGTATTTTTTTTGGTTATTTATGGTTAAGGTTAGGGCTGGGTAGGGGTTAAGGTTGTCATTGTTGGGATTAGGGTTTTGCCTATAGAAATGAATGAATGGTCCCCACAAAGATATGAGTACAGGTCTCTCTGTATATGTGTCTGTGTGTGTGTTGTAAGCACTACTCCAGATCGTTCACTTTATATGATGGTAAAGTCTGGTGTTTAGGGCTTTGCAGAAAATCACTAATGTTCCTCAAACTCGTTCAGAGGGTTGGAGTATTGTTTTTCTCTTCAGCAAACAAGATGTACTGCATTTTACATATTTTTCAGATCAGGCAAATGTCAAGGGACTGAATGCAGGGAGTGACCTTACCCAGGTCACTGGGTACCAGGTACACTCTTTAGACTTGGGAGTGTCAGGTGATTCTTTTAAGAATGCTGGTGGATGATTGCTTGTATCCTAACAACAAAACATGGTGCCGTAATAGTGTGGATTTCACATGTTAAGGTGTGCGTGTGTTTAATGACATCATTACATTGCACTTATGAACTGATACCACCTGTCGTATTCGAACCTCGCACTTATGCGTATGCACAGCATTACACTTCATGGCATATTTTATGATGGTGCCCGATTTCTACTACTTAATTTTATGACATTTTCACGACCCAGCTGATGCTGCCAATTAGAGTTGGGCGGTATGACCAAAAATTTATATCACGGTATTTTTCAAAGTTATATCGGTTTCACGGTATACGATGGTATGTTTTTAAAAATATTGCTGGGCGTTTACCACATTTTACAGGATTTTACAGGACTCATTTTTGTTTTACATTTTTCATTGTTCCCACATTAACTATATTATTTTATCACTAACCATTGCGGCTATAGATCTGCTACCTTAATAACATACGGCTAACATGTTTGTTGGCTAACTGCTTATAGATAAATGGCTAATGTTAAGGTGTGCAACAGCCAAGTTAACATTTTTGATAAGTGTTTAATAGTTGCTGGAACGCGAGCTTTACTGACCTTGCGAAATTTCTCATAAAGACCGGGATGTTGGTCTTTAAGATGCTTCGCCAAGTCTGACGTGCTACTTGACTTCGTCGCCACAACTTTTAGCACTGTTTGCATAGAGGCTTATCGACATCCTTAGCCTTTCCATGCTCGTCTGCAAAATTGCTTTTTTTTTTTTTACTAAAGCAGCTTGTGAAGTGTCTTCAACTGCAGCAAATGCCATGTCCGGCCAACTTGATATGTGTGTGTTAACCAGCTTTCAGCGGCTATTGAGAGGAGGGGAGGGGCTGCGCAAGTGTGTGTGTGTATGCGTGCATGCGTGCAGTTTCCCGCTGCACCACTTTCCGAACGATGTATAGGCTATTTAAACCGTGGTATAAAAAAAATTTATATGATAACAATAATAAAAAGCGGTTTTCAGTATGAACCGGTATACCGCCCAACACAACTGTTCGTGAATGATCTGCACCGGATTAGAATGGAATAGTCAGCCAGATATTCCAATTTTGTATTCTTTGTTTGGTCTCTGTCTGTTTAATAAAAGTTCTGCATTGTACATGCACATGCAGTGTGTGTGTCTGTGTGTATGTCTGTGCATGTTTCTGGATCTCGTTAGGTGCCCCACTCATGGTGGGGTGATTGTATCTTTCACTATTATGCTGCAGCAGAGTCAGTAGATTATGCCAATGGGATAAACAACTAGAGAAAAGTGTGTTTTGTCCAGTTTTTTTCCGAGCCTGCTGTTTTGGAGTAATATAAATATGGCTGAAACAAACACAAAATACTACAAACTTCAATATTTCAGTTCAGAGTGAACCAAATCTGTAAATATACCAAAACGCTATGTCGCTGGATAGCAGCAATTTCATTTTCAATTTCAAATATTTGCTAACATTTCAGATGGGAAATTTAGGTGATAGTTTTGATCCAGGGGCAGCATGGTGGCGCGGTGGTTAGCGCTGCTGCCTCACAGCAAAGAAGGTCCTGGGTTTGGTCCCTTGGTCGGGTGTAGGACCTTTCTGTGTGGAGTTCACATGCTCTCCCTGCATTCATGTGGGTTTCCGCTGGGGGCTCCGGTTTCCTCCCACAGTCCAAAAGTGTGTGCGGTAGGTTGATTGCTGAATCTAAGTTGGCCCCGTAATTGTGTGAGTGTGCGTGTGACTGTGTGAGTGTGTGCGCCCTGTGGTGTGTTGGTGCCTGCCCAGGGTTGGTTCCTGCCTGTGTCCATTGTTCCCAGGTTAGGCTCCGGTCCCCCCGGCGACCCCAATTGGGATTAAGCGGTTACGGTGATGAATGGATGGATGGTTTTGATCCAATAATTGGAAATAGACAACCAGAGTGAATACCTAAACCGATAAGCAAAGAAAATGGATTTTAAGGTAGCCAAGTTTAAATAGACTCTGTCTTGGTTCCCTTATATTTAGCCCAGACTTCCCTTATATTTAGCCCAGATCTTAATTCCGACAAGTGATCTTGCTGGTGATCTTTTCTGTAAAATGGCAGGATGAATGGGTCGGGCAGTGTACACATGCTCAGACGTGAGGTACAAATCAGGTAGGTGGTATGGTTTGTGTAGTGACAACCCCAGTTGTTTACAGTCAAACCTCCGTTATCTAGGCAGAATGGGACCGAGGGGTGCCCGTAAGTGAGAAATGCCCATAACTTGAAAAGTACAGTACAACGTACATGTACATGTGTATGCATAAAAAACTTCATGATATTTATGAGGTGCAAGGCTTATAAAAGGATGCTATTTCAGTCTGAGCTAGTGAATTGTCCCGTTTTAATCTCGCAGTGGTCATCCAGTTTTTAACCAGCATCAAGTGAGCTGGATGTTTTTTTTCTTTACTCTACCGTAGACTTAGCCACTCCAAAATGATCTGTAACAACCCCGTGTGATTTTCCTTTTTGTACCTCTGAAATGATATTGAGCTTCTTTTGGAGGGACATGACTCTACGCTTCCTTTTTGAAGCCATGGATTTTGCAGTTTTACGCGCCTCTGTAAGTTCAGCTCTGCCCGCAGCCTCGTCCTGTAGCTTGCTCTCCATTCGACGTTCGCTCTGCCTCTACGTGCAGACTCCGCCTACAACTCTCTGTTTGCGGCATTCGTCATTTCTGTCTTCCGAAGTGAAAAGCCGACCACAAGACGTCTCGGGAGCTCTGCTCACTTATTGATTATTGTTGTTGGTTTGCTTGTCTTTGATGGATATTGCTGATTTGTTTGGTTTATTTGATTTCTGATTTTTGCTTTGCCCTGGTCTGTACTTTCTCTTGGGTTTACTTGCTATTTGGTTTCAAACTCTTGCCCAGTTTTTAGTAAACGTCTTTGCGCGCCCCTCAGACTTTGACGCTTTGATCTCTGTGTATGCTGTGTGTGTGTGTCAGGTGCATAGGGAATGACTGCCATTTTTGTTTTGCAAGCTTATGTTGTATGCTGTTGTTTGGATAGGGAGTAAGGTGTAGAATTTGTCGTGATTTTGTTTCCTCTGCAGTTAGGTTAGCTTTGGGTTGCGTTCGGAGCTGGGTTTTGTTTGTTGTTTTTTGCTATAGTTACTCCTGAGTCCTTTTGTTCTGTGTCCGTAGCAGGCCAATAAAAACAGAAAAATATAAAAAAAAATACCCCTTTGTTCATGTGTGTTCCCTTGTCCATCGCACCCTGTCCTTCTCTTACTCCACGCCCCCTTTCCCTTTCACTCTGTTACACCCCAACCCTAGACTGGGACTTGTAACAACAGCTGCTGGTCGTGGAAAATTAATTTGCGCATGCGCGTGCCTAGAGCTGCCCAGTAGAGGGAGGTGCCCGTATATTGGACAGGGTACCCGCGGTCATGGAAAACCTGGATAAGTTTTGGAATTCTTGGGTAGAGAGGAAAAGTTTTGGAAACTTGTTTGGAATTTTGTGTATTTGAAATCGCTGCTTTTTTGCTTGCTATTCCAGTTTTTATTGATTTATTTATTCTTTTGCACGTATTTGAATTTTATTGATCATAGTTTCCTGTTTTTGGAGAAAACAAATGCAATTATGTTAAAACGTTCAAAGCTAATTAGTAGCTCTTATTCATAAGGTGTATGTGTAATTTGTGTATTAGGGCTGCCACTGACAACCATTTTCTGTCAATTAATTTATTGACTATTTTACCGATTTGTTGATTAATCTAAACAATTCATTTTCTTAATGAAAATAAAATTGACGTTTTCATTAATGTTCATTTTATTTTGACAAGGACAAACTGTTTTGTGGCTTTTGATAACGGACACCGGCTTTTCAGCACTATACGTACCTTCCTTATACGCACAATGCGATAAGCAGATTAGTAGTATGCCTAAAATATTAATGATTGGCGTATTGTGATACCCAGAAGTTATAGTAATCTGTATAAATCCAGTGTATCTTTATGCTTATTAAATTCCGTTAGTGGAGCACGACACATACGACTGTTTTGGTAAATCATGATAAGCACTGAAGTCAAGAAAGGGACAGTTCAGCAACTAAACATCTTTTAAAATATGAGATATTGTAGTTAAGGTAAAAAGACTTCGGTGGGTGGCAGTACTTGTTACAGTTTAGAGTCCACTTTTTGGTAAATATAGTTTTAATTTTTATTTCATGAATTGAAGCTTTTTAGAAATCAAAAAGGTAATTTTATAACAATATTTTCAAAAAACAATGCGTTGATTTAAAATATTGATGTTGATGTATTTTCAGTATCGAAATCATTGTAGGGCTGGGCGATATGACCTCAAACCAATGTCACGATTAAATTGAACATTTTACCTTGATTACGATTAATGAATGATTATTTTGTTTGCCCTCAAATTTCACTGACAAGTTTTAATGTTAAAAGCAAGTTCCCTAAAAATAGAAAATAGTCTGCATTTTTTGCAAACAAAATAAATGAAATCCACTTACAGTGATTACGTCTATCTGGGTGAAATTGATCACTATAAGTGGATGATCATTATAACCATTTTTTTCCTTTGTTTCTGGCAGATTACCATGTAATTGACGTGTATATGTATTACACGAATATAAGGTAATAAAACGGACAGCGTTATTTACTGATTTTTATCGACTCTTTCAAAATGCACTACAGCTGTTTCAAAAGATTTTCAAATTGCAGTACTGTACAAATTAAATTACTGAACTGCATAATTTAAATACGCGATAATATAGTACTGTACATAAAATATAGTTTATTGTAGTTTCACTACTTCATCTTGTTGGCTTGTTTTTGGCAGTTTATTTAAAGTTTTTATGAATGTGTATTTGTCATTGACAGAAAATTACTTCCCTTTTCCTGTCATATTTTCTGTACACGCAACATTAGTTTCAGGTAAATAGGCAGAAGCAAACGGGTTACAGCAAGTCAAAGTAGGCAAGAAAAAAAAAAGGATTACTGTAATTTTAATTTTTCCCATATATTATGTATAAAAAGAACCAAAATGAACACTGTAAGCAGACTACTTGATTACTATAATCATGCTTTGTTTAAACAGTATTTGTACCAGAATGATTCTGTCCCAGGCTTTTTCATCCATATAACCGTGATCACTATAAGCAGTTTACACTTTTAAATATTACTAGCTTTGAAACCCATTGGTGGTATTACCTTTGGTAGATGAAACTGTTTCTCTGCAGTGTTTACATTTGACCATTTTTTGTTTGGTGTCATCTTCACTAAATCCACAATGCATCCAAATGAAGGACACAGAGTGAAACTCTCCGACACAAGAAAAAAAAAAACGAATGATATGGCTGATATGGTAATAATTAAAATTTTAACAATTAAAATGATTTTTAATGATTAAAAATCATCTGTGAGCCCACCAACAAGCGCACAAAACTAACTCTATCAGAATCAATGATCCGTAACATTACCTATAAGCTACAGTTGGTTGAAGGCTCATTATCAGTTCCCGACAGCGTAATTCGCGTTCTCTTTCAAAAGCGCTTGCGTTTTCTTTTAGAGCAACATTTCATAGCAAACCAGTTAAATAAATAGGTCTTTGAAAGATCAGAGTTTAAGCCTTACCGTTTTCTCCCAGGACTCTTCCAGAACTTCTGGTTGGGTTCCTGCACAAGGTCCTGCACGTGTTCCACAGCAACAATAACACTGGGCTGCCCGCAGACGTGCCTGTCTGTAAATCGGCATACTATACTTGGATATCGGTCGATGCCGATACATTAAAAAATGCCAAATATCGGCCCGATTGTCACAGCTGTCGGGCGGCGAGCGGGTGAAGGAGGCGAGCGAGCCCAGGATACGGGGAAAACGGGGTTTATTCAGGGTAGACAGGGGAGCACACGGGAGGCGAACACAAGAACATCGACTAACAGCAAGAAACGTTAATGACGGATCTGGGGAAGACTGACTAGAACGCGGACTAAATACACAGGTTAACGAGCAGGAAACTGACAACAGCAGGTAAACGGGAGGATTCCACACGGGGTTAATGAGGAGGTGTGGTCCACAGGAGGGTGATCGGGGCTGGGCGTGACACCGATATATCAGCCGGCTGATATATCGGTCGACCTCTAGTTTTGGATGTCTGTTTTGATTAATTTTCGAATAATTGCCCAGCCCTATGCCATCGGCTACATCGACTAATCTCGGCAGCCCTAATGTGTATTATTAAAGAATGATTAGGCTAACTTTATATGATAGTGTTATAATGACCAAAAAAAGACAAATTGTTAATCACAATTATTTGTATGTCAATTAATTGTCAACTAAAATTTCATGATCGTGGCAGCCCTACTGGTCTCCAGATTTAACGCCAAACTTCACTGGCAATTGTTCCATTGAATTTTACACACAGCAGACACCATTTTTTTTTTTTGAGTTGTTTCCTTTTTTCAGTCCACTGCTGACATGCACACAAGTGACTTGCATATATTTCAGTGCAGTTAAATCTGGAATGAAAATTCTTTGTCCCTGAGGAACTGTTGGACCCTTAAATTACTAATGAAGCAACATTTTTCCCTTCTATTGTTATTGATTTTCCTTTTCTATGTGCAAGATAAATGGAAAGCTGTTGTTCGCTGGATTTCGACAGAGTTTAATGTATTTCCTGAAGTGGCCTTTATCTTAACTCTACAAGGAACGTTGCACCTTTGTAAGTGTAGCGGGTGGAGCAGCTGCAGATGTATGACAATATTTTTTAGGGTTTACGTGCACCGAGGGTTAATACTGAGACTAATGTACATGACTGCCTTACTGCTGCTCCACACTTTTCTTTTTCATACATGACCTATGACTACAGAGAATTTCATCTTTACTTATAAAAAGAAAATTCTAAGCTTTGGATTTCAACAGTGATCTAGTATAACTTTGGTGTAGTTTCTGGATAAGAAACAAGAATGAAGCTGTATTCTTATACTCCAGAAATCACTCAGAGTAAAGGCGTCGTGTATATGTTTTTGTGTCCTTTTTCCTTCCATCCATCCATCCATCCATCCTCCTAACCTCCTTTCAGGGGGATTCAATATGTAGGCCACTCCCTGGGTAGGGTGCCAGGCCATCATAGGGCACATTCATGCTCGCACTCAAACACTGCAGCCAATTCAGAGCCATTTAGCATTCTGGTCTTCAGACTATGGGAGGAAACCAGGGCAATCAGAGGAAACTTGTACATTGGCCACATTTCAGCTTAAGCCCTGGAAATGGGCCATCTTTTTTATCTACTGGATTATTACATTGAAATTTTGGTTATTATTCTCAATTATTTGTGGATTTTTGTTAAAGTGAAGAAAAGCAAATGCCGTATAATTGTGCAATTATGATTACTGCTGCAATGTATAACTTTTGCCTGGTTTGGCAGACAGTAAAAGAACATTAGCCACTAATTGCTATGAAGGAATAGTTAAGGTCTGAGCTGTCCACCCAAAAGGATCCTCTTTCGTGGTGAATATCCTGATTATTTTTGTGAGAAAGTGTGGGCTAAGTGGAATGTGTGATGGAGCCCCAAGCCAATATTGATGCATAGTCTGCTTAGAGCTGGCCGATATGGCCTAAAAATAAAATCTCTGATTTTTTCCACAATAAATCCGATTTTCGATTTTAATCGATTTTCCCCTCCCCTGCTCAAAATCAAACTACAGATGACAAATAAATGGTTCAAAACAAGCTTTAACTTTATTTTGTTTTTTTTTTTTTACTTTAGGGTTAAAGTGCAATCTGACAAGCCAAAAAACATTCTTGTAAGTGAGATGTCAGACCACGCCATTGTAAACACTTTTAGAAACTTGTTTTAGAAACATGTATGGGCACCATGTCTTTTGCAATATACATCGCGACAGCGTTTGTTATCGCCTTCCACCGTGCCCCATTCTTATCATATGGCACACAGTTCGAAAACGTGTCAGGGATGGCTGCATGCTTAACTCTGGATGTTGTGCTGGTGCTGCGGCTATTTTCATTTCCATGGGAGCTGTACTTCTCCCACTCCGCTGCGTGCCTCTGCTTTAGGTGCTGGAATAAATTTGTCGTGCTGCTTCCTTTGGTTGCAACAGTTTTTAAACAGACTTTGCAACGAGGACTTGTTTGGTCTGTGTCCGAGGGCGCAAAACCGAACCAATTCCATATTACAGATGTAGCGACACCTTTCTTGGGCACAAGCTCCAGCTTTTCTCCTGTCATTGCCATGTTGTTGTGAATCTGCTACAGTGTTTGGGTGCGCCGCGCTAATTTACCCGTGAAGAACGGTGCGTCGCATTAGTTCCGCTTTTGGCGCTTGCGTGTAAAATAAGTAATAAAATCGATTTTCATAAAAACACATCGTTCTGAACTATAAAATCGATATATCGCCCAGCTCTAAGTCAGCTTGATAAAAATATCTGTATAAAAATATCTGTATTGCCTTTTTAACCCTCCATATAATCCTGGCATTAAAAAGAAGTTTACACTTGCTCTTATAAATCCTGCTGTAATAGGTGCATTTATGAAAGCCTGTGCCTTAGCTTACTGTGGCTGTCTCAGTTTCTTATTCAGTTTCCTGGGATTATTCCAAAGACTTATCTACAGTCTTCAGGTTCTTTTTTCTGCATGAATAAACTCCCAGTTGTAATTAAGTGGAAACGGGCAAGTTGGCAACATGCAGTCTGTTGCTCATTCTGCTTTATGGAGCTGGTCCATAGGCCTGATTCCCCAGCTACTTTATATCGCAGTCAGGTACCCCAAGGGGTGGCCCTTGGTCCCCTTGAAAGCAATTTTATTGCTTAAATTTTGCAGCTTGATGAGTGGGCATCGGATAGCAAGGTCAGGCGGTGTCCCTGCAGAAATTGGGGTTAAGAGTCTAGTTCGAGGGCATAATAGTGACATCACTTTGCTAGCCTTGGGATTTGAACCAGTGACCTTCCGATCCCAGGTAAAGTGCCCTGACACGTGGAGCCGTGATAGCATGGTATAATGTAATATTCCACCTAATAGGATATCAACTAAATATTATTTCTTCATTACATATACTAGTCTAAACTATGTGTCTGTCAATTAATCAACAAATAGAAGCACTTATAAATCATTTCCACACAAAACACATTTTGTGTTACTTTTCTGCCTCCTCACTTCGATATCAAAATGTTAATTTCATGTTTCTGGAATTGCGTGACTGGAGCTGAGTGTAGGAGTTCTTAACCACATGTTTGGGACATACGTGGTTGAATCTCACCAAAGAGATATTTCTTTCTTTCACTGGACCATTGATTATATTGCATTACATTAATAATGGCAGCATACTGCTTGACTTCTAGTCCTGGGTATTTCCTGGTTTGTGATGGATTAACAAATTATCTGTCAGTTTTGATCTTTGTCAGGCGCAGCAGATTTAGTCCAGTGGACCACCATCTTAAGAAGCTTTTATTTTATCCGTATGTAATATCATGTTTTTTTTTTTGTTTAAAATCGCTAAATAAATAAATATCTTTTTTGTCACTGTACGTGTAATTGAAACAAATTTTAATTGGCACTTTCTCTAAGGCAGTATATTATACAAAATATAAGTAAATAAAATATATAGAGTATGTAGAAGACAACCAAATATTTAAATATCTAAATACTAAAATACCGAACACAGTGCAACAATGAAAAAAATGAGTCCTGAGTGAGCCCTGCTTGTAATGCAGGGCTTGCAGAAATAACAGCTACTGGGTTCTGTTTTGGTTTTGATTCTTCTGCATCTTTTTTCAGGGGGATGGTGCCAAACACGTAGTGCCCACTTGCATTCACTTGTGGAGATTCCTGCAGTACTAAAAATGTATCCCATATAAAACTAGGTATGTTTAAGCACTGGTAGGATGAGGTGTATCCTTGATATTTGGGGTGGAGCAAGACCAACATCCAGGAGACCAACATTTTTACCGTCAGCATGTTCATGTGTTCTTAATATTGGAACTGGTCTTCAGCATAGGAAGATGACGTAAAACGGGGTACAGAAGAACACAAGTACGGTCAAGTACACATATTGAGAAACACCCAAGGACAAGCACATTTCCAGCTAAAGTACAGATGTGGACCTGTGACTCCTCAGTACATCACGCTTGTATTGTAGGGTGCTAGGGATCTGTGTTGCAGGAGTTTTTGCTCCAAGAATTATGTTTACGGCTACTAAAGGTAGCTCAGTAACAGGCCTGGCACAGGAGGCTAAATCAGATTTGTTTAGTAACCAAGAAGGGAGGTACACTTAGCCTTGCTCAAAGTGTGACATTAATATAAACGTTGCATATTATGCACATGCGATTGTCACATCACAAGGACTGCAGTAGCTGGGTTGACATTAGGCTTGGGTGGTATCTAATTTTTCATACAGTCATACCATCCAGACATTATACATGGTATGTGGACGGTATTTTCAAAAGCAGCACTATTTCAGTGGTTTGAAATTTCGGCCTTATTACTGTGTTACTACCTAGTTGAGAATAAGCTTTTTTACTGAAACATTTTTATTCTGTCATAGGAAACAAAACTTAGCAAACTTTGCAGTTTTAATCATTGTTCTTTTGCAAGATCATCTAGAACATGTTAAACACGGTTCAAAGTTTGCTGCCACTGCTTTTGCATGACGACTGCATGTGCACTCTGAGACAAATAGATTTGTTTTCGTCCTTTATGTTGCTTATAGACAGTGTTGCGCGTTTCTGAGAAATTTAATGAAAATGTGGAGAAAAGCGAAAAAGAACCGTTCATCATGCAGCAATATAATGTGTCTGGTAGTGTTCAATTCTGAAAAACATTTATATACTGACCAGATAATAAATGGTGTGGTAGGAGGCACAAGGCTCAGAGAGTAACACTGTTACCTCACACCGCTGAAGCTAGCAGTTTGAATCCTGCTACTGCCCAGTATGTGTGGAGTTTGTGTGTTCTCCCGATGTTGTGCAGATGTCCTCCGGGCACTCTTGTTTTTTTCCTGTTGTTTATAGACTTGCAGTTAGGTGAACTGGGGCTGACCTGCCCAGGCTGTGTATGTGAAAGTCCAGGTGGCATCCCTGCTTTGTATCCTCAGCTGCCTATGATTTGCTCCATGCCCCCCAGGATAAGCTGGTTGTATGTTGGAAACTCAATTGTCACTGAAATGAAGCACTGGGATTTGAGGAGTTACCTGTACTTGCTTGGCAGATGCTCTAAAGTCTAAAGCAATGTACAATTCAGAAAGCAGTCAGTCAACCAGTCACTGGAACAATTAGGGTTAAGGGTCTTGGTGACATCAGTTTGCCAACTGCAGGATTTGAACCAGGAAACTTCAGCTCCCAGAGGCCTAACCCACAGAGCCGTGCATTGCCTCCTAAGTTGAATTTTGAGGGACTGTTATGTTCTCCTAATGAATTTCTGAAAGTGTAGTGGGTGGATTATAAGTTAAGCAATAAAGGAGATAAAAATAGTGTAGTTGTAGGAAACTAGCTTGTAAACTGAATGTTGTGATTCAAATCACTGGACGGGCTATTGTGAGTTACCCTGGAGCAAGGCGTCTAATTTGAATTGCACTAGTAAAATATCCTGCTGTGTGAATGACTAATGCTGTGAATTGTTTTGGATGAAAGTGCCAGGAGCCTTGGGGTTTTCATAGTGCTCTTAAGCTGTTAAGCTGTTTTTTCCCACCACCCATAGTTTTCCCCTCCATTTCAAAGGCAGATGACTTGGGAAATATAGGTTTTGGTCACTGTGACCAGCTTCATCCAGGTCATTAATTTATTTACTCAATGCAGTATTCATCACTATATGGGTCCTTTTGTTTTAACATTAATCTTGGAGTAATTTAGACCAGAATTTTAAATGCAGTTTCACCAGTTATTATTATTATTATTATTATTATTTTAACCAATGCACAGACATGTAGTCCAGTTCAGTCACTGCATGGTTTGCATTTTTTTCGTGTTACTTTGCAATAGACACATAGCCACATGTTGACTGCAGTCTTGTTTTTAAACTTCATGAAGGCAATGGAAAGCAAAGCAAGTATACGTTTTGTTAAATGAATGCAAAGAATGGGCTGAAATTAAGTTTGTATTGTGGCAAGCAGACTGCAATTTCATTATGACACAAAAATAACGGCTACTCAACTAGTTTCTCCACAAGCCGACCAAGATATTTTCCTTACCGAAGGAGAACATTAGTAAGAGTGATAGCTGTTTTTCCTCTGTGCTTTGGTTAAGATTCACTTATGGCTGGATCCCCTTAACATCGAAAGCGCTGTCTCTCCAGATATGATGTATCAGTTACACCCAGCCTCACATCTCTTCAGGTTTTTTAAAGTACTTGTTTTGTGTGTAAGAGTCCTCTTGTTTCAAAACAGTTGTAGTTGAATGGTCAACCTGGACTAATAGCGATGTCCCCTGTAGCAGCGAGACAAGCAGTGACAACAGTCAGTGTGCAGTGATTCCATACGCTTGTTCCTCATCCGCCTCCCCCTTCCGTGATCTGCTGATGTCAGTGTTGCAGGTTTGTGTTGTACATATTGAAGCAGTATGTTCGACAGCAGGCTGCTTTGGTGGTCTGAGAGGATGGTACAATATGCTGTGCATTTGCTCACTTGTTTACAGCTTCAGATGAAAATAAACAAAAACATAACAATGTATTTATGGTTTGGGGTGTCGCTACTTGAATGGTGCGAGAAAATATGTGACTGAAAAAGATCGCTACCATGTAATTCAAATTGCTCCATTATAGGGCTGGGCTATATGGCCTAAAATCTATATTGCGGTATATATATGTGTGTGTGTGTGTGTGTGTGTGTGTGTGTGTGTGTGTGTGTGTGTGTGTATATGTATATGTGTGTGTGTGTGTATGTGTGTGTGTGT
>JAODLD010000124.1:11064380-11080543 GCA_026781065.1 Mormyrops boulengeri
ATTTCAAATTTTCAGCAATTTTTTTTATTATTTTAAAATAACTTTAACCCACCCCCCCCCACAAAATAAGTCAATACAGAATTATTCTTTTCAGTATTTTATTAACAGCCCTTCAATGTCACATTTATACAGATCCAGAGGGGTCAGGGTGGAAAAATTGTTATTGAAAGATTTGCATTCCCTTGCAATAGTTTTGTGTTATTGGTAATGACTGTATTGTGTCCGTTTAAAGTACAAAAGATAGAATTAATGGATTAATAAGCCTAAATGATACAGACATGTCCAATTAAGTATTGGGGCGATAATGCACACCATATTACTTTCGTATTATGTGTTTTTATATGAATTTTTTAGTAGTTGCACTGTGTCTATTCACCGCCAGTGACTGTAAGCCAGACAGCTGGGCTATTGAACATGAAGTGCACACACAAACATTGGAATTTTAATAAAATTTCGCCCATAAACAAATGTGGAAAACCAAGAGGTGTTGCTTGGTTTTGTTGAAAGATGTTACAGCTGGGAAACTGAATGTAAAGTTAACTTTACCATGGTGTCATAAACCCGAACCCACTTTCGGGTATACCTCCCTGGTATTCTCACTTGATGATGTACAGTATGTAGGGATGTGCGGATCTATACTGAAATATTTTAGAAAGCAGGTTCGAATTTAAACCTTAACACCAACATCGCAGTAAAATGAGATCTATATGCAGTTTTCCAGCTGTAATATCTTTCAGTATTTGTGATATATTTCAGTGTTTGTGTGTGCACTTCACATTCAGTAGCCCAGCTGTCTTGCCCAGCTGTGTCCAGTCACTGGTGGTGAATGGACACAGTGCAATTGTTAATAAATGCATGTAAAAATACACAATATTAAAGTTACATGGTGTACATTGTCCCCTATAGTTTAATGCGTGAAGCACACTTTACAGGACATGCCATAAGGGGCTCCATAGATGGCAAACAAGAAAATTACAACAAACATTCTAAAGCGCTTATAGGCTACACTGATACTTTAAAAATTGAATGGGTTAGTTATAGTTCGAATATGAATTTTTCACTTCATGTTCGAACAAATGTTTGAATATTGGGTAAAAAGTGACAGCCCTAAATGAAAGCTAAAGGCGCTCCAACGAAATATTAAACTGTACAACTTTTTATGGCCAGGCAGTGTATAAATGTGATTACTAGCATTGTTGTAGGTAAACCGACATTAATTTAAAATTTTTAATTCAGATCAATCTCAATTTCTGTATTTGATTCTTCTGTAGCGGTACCCCGGACAGGTCGTACTGAAGTCCACCAGACTCCGGTTGGCGTATTCTCGAAGGAAAAGTGCTGGGACCCCCACCAGAAACGTGGACCTGGACCAGCCCCAGCCACTGAGCACCGACGTTCGGTCGGAGGAGATGACCCTAGTTCCCAAGCTCGTGGAATGCCCCACCATTCCAGTTCCCCAACGAGAAAGCATTTCCTTACCTATAGGGGGCGCTGCCGCTCCACACGCACAGCCAGTCACTCCCTCCCTGCCCACCATCCTGCCACTGGTAGACAACGTTGCTGGTGTTACTTCCCCTGCTTTCACTGGGCCCTCACCCCCGCCTCCCCCCCTGCCGCCGCCTCCTCCGCCGCTGCCCCCTCCGGCCACCAAGGAAACTGCTGGCGAGGGACTGGAGGGGCTGGGCAGCCCCGTGCGGAAACCCAAGGATGAGGGCAGGGAGGCCAACAAGGAGGCCATTGGGCCCATTTGCGGCCGCTTCTTTGACAGCAGCCAGCTGGTGAATGCAAGGAAGAAGCTAAAAAAGACCTCAGTGCTGGAAGCCTCCCAGAGGAGGAGAGGTAGGTGTTCCGGTGGCCGTATTTACTCACATAGACCTTCAGAAGGTGTTGTAAGTGGTCCTCATTAATGCCACCCAGTGCCCTGTTGGTTATCCTCTGTTTGGCTCAGAGCTGGGTTGTGGTCGCTCCCCTATCTCAATCCACCTGACATGCTTATCCCCCCCGTCCCACAGCGAGCTCCCCAATGGACGAGGTGCTGGCCTCCCTGAAGCGTGGCAGCTTCCGCCTGCGCAAGGCCGAGCTGCGCGTGCTGCGGCCTGACCCGAGCCAGGAAGACGGCGACAACATCCTGGCACAAATCCGCAAGGGCGTCAAGCTGAAGAAGGTGCAGCAGCAGGAGCTGCGTGACAGCCTGGGCGAGCTGCACGACGCCGCCGACCCATTGACGCGCAGCATCCACGAGGCGCTGCGGCGCATCAAGGAGGCCTCGCCCGAGTCGGAATCCGAGGACGAGGGGCTGCCCTGCACCGACTGGGAGAGCTAGGCCCACCCTGGCCCCCAGGCTGTTGTACTTTCCGCATTATTAACATACACGTTCCAGTACATGCCCAAAAGCCCACGTGGATCTCAACCCTCACACGTCTCATCTGGTAGTTTTAATTAGAATTGAAGTATGTACATGTTTGCTTTTTTTAACATATTTTGAACGTCTTTTTCACTTTTCGAACCCCTCCGCCCCCAAACTGAGCCTGGTTGACAGCCGAGGCCAAACCCCCTAGCAGAGCGGGATGCCATGGAAGAGCTGGCGGTAAGCAGGACCGGCAGCCTGCGCCGCCTCGACCGACACGCTCATTGGCGCCTTACTCTAAGTTTTGTTCATACCCTGTATGAGATCAGGTGTCAGAAGGGCAGAAGGTGACAGTGGAGAGCAGACTTCCTGCCGGTCAAATCCAGCTAAGGCTGGTGTATTTACACTACCCTTGGTGACATGTTTGATGTATTCCTCTTCTGTATGTTTTATCTTTGTTTTTGTGTCCATATTTACTGATTTCTTTTTGTGATTTATAGCTTTTTAAGATCTTTCATCATGTGGAATATGGAAAGCTTTATTTTCACCTCGACCGGTGCCCCCCCCCCCCTGCTGTGTCAGGCTGTGGGGGATCGATTTTGTTGCAATATTAACATTGGAGTTAGTTGGATTAGCGTTTTAAGGGGCTGAAGTTTTGAGAGCTTACTCCCCCACAGAAGACCTTTGATGACCTGCTTTGTTGTATCCTTAACATTTATACTCGCCGTTTTTGTATCTGCCACATATTGCCACATATTTAAGTTTGTCCTTCCAGTACGCATGCTAATTCATTTATCTATTTTGCAGTTGATTGATTTTCTGACACCGTCACCCCCCCGTCTCCTGCCATGTCTGTTTGGCCATTAGGCTATTTTCTCCTTCTTAGGAAATGTATACTTGATTTATGTTTACCCGTCAGCTAATTTACTCACTTAAATGCTGTCCGTGGTACCAATACTCAAATTTTTTTCAGTATTAATATTTTTTTAAATGTTTAAAACATAGACTAATCCAAGCTATCATGCTGTCAACAAAACATTACAAGTGATTCCAAATGAAAACATTCAGTTGTTGAATTTCGGAGATATTAGCGTTTTTGTGCTTCTACTTTTGTCCGGTATTACACAGCTGTCATCAAAGCTAATCATTGCAGAATATCATGTCAGCACAAAATGCTTAGGAAACATAACATTCAAGGAGTGAAAAAAAACATTCCCATGCAAGCTTTTCACCTGTCGTCAGTGGATTTGCTCTCCATTTACCTGTGTTGTTTATTTATTAAATACCGCGTTGGTCGTCTCGAACACCTTGCTGTGTTACAGTCCTGCCACAGAATACTAAACCTGTCAGGCTGTCTATGAATGCACTTTGAAATCCTTCACCAATGTCTGTACAGAGGCCTGGGGGGGGCTCTGGTTTTCAGCCAGCTCTGAGTATAGTCACCCCCTGCCCACCCTTTCCAGGGGGAGGGGAGGGTTCTCCACTGTTGGTGACGAGGACCAGTGATTCACTTCTACTGGAAACCAGAGCCCAGCAGTTTCTGCAAAGACCAGCCTGTCTACCCAGTGGAGACAGCTGACTGCTGCTTTCTCTTGATGTTTGCGATAGCTGGAATGCAAGGACAGATCTGAGTACTATTGCATTTGAATCAGAATTCCCTTTTACATGTTCAGTTCTTTTTTGTGGAGATTCATTATATTCTCGCACTTTTTATCGTACTGGGATTTCCAGCCTAGGACACTAATACTGTTTGTAATGCTGATTGTTATGCAATAGTGCCACATCCAGCCAATCCTAATACTGTAGGCCGAGGGATTTGCCGGAGACGCCACTGGCTGCTTTCTGTGTGTAGTACGCACTGATTGACCTCGAGGTTAAAGTCCTGCCCAAGTTCTGGCTGCTTGAGTGGCGACGGTGAGCCATCTGACAGGAGAATGAGAGTTCATGACCAAGCTCTTTAGGCATTCCTGCACTGTGTTGATTTCACATCGCGTGCATGGTGGTTGAATGTTTTGTGTGACGTGCTTCCTCCTTTTCGGTAGAATTAAGTTTAAATCTATTTTTGAGTTTTTGTTCAGTTTACTTCATCCAGACTGCAGACATATCCCGCCACCGTTTTATTCTTGTGCACAGCTACAGTGCCACCTACTGACAGAATTTACATGGATTTTTTTTTTTTTTGTTCGTCCAGTCTGATTCTCAGGCTCGCTGATGTTGCTTTGGCTGCTTAATTATTATTTAATACTTACAGGTCTGAAAAGACATGGATCTATAAGACCTACCAGCGTTCTCTTGTAGACTGAAGAGGAGTAAATAATAAGTTGTCAATATTTTGTGCTCAGTTTACTGTTTGGCATGGATCTTAAAACGATTGTGGTTGAGTGAAGCAAGTAGGAATTGTAGAGTGAACTTGGGTTAGTGTATATAAAGTGATCAATCCTTATAGCCCCAAATGGACACAGATTCCACTGGTTTTAAAGCAGCTTTCCCAGCAGAACTTTGTCAGATAACAGCAACAAACCCGGGCTGTAGCTAATAATTAGGTGCTGTGGCTGAAATGCAGTTCCTTTCTGCCCTTGATAACTGCTACTGCTGTTCCCTGTAAGGACTCCAGCTGCTGTGACGCACCAGAAAAAAAAACGATTTATGTCATGTGATCTGGAGAAAATGGCAGCGTGTGCCCCAGGTTAGTTATTTTAAGAATGGGTGATGGTTACCTGTATTTTAAAGGAGAATTCCCATGATGACTGACTGTTGCAATGCCGCATTTGCTCTGAGAGAATTACTGAGATTGATTGCAGTTAATATATCAGGTGTGTCCCAACAGAGTTTCATAGATTGCATTCAGAAATTGGTCATATGTTAACCTCAGTCTGTTATTGCTACTTTTTGAAGGGGGTGTCATAGGAAAGATTGTCCCCAGTTAACCTCAGAATATAATCTCACCAGAGACACTGCAATGAGCTATAAGAAGACAACAAACATAATTATTATTATTATTATTATTATTATTATTATTTATTACTGGTAACTCCCGTATCTGCATTCCTTCTTGGAATTAATTGCTTTCCAATGAAATACCAATAGACTGAGGTTTTTAATTATAATAATAAAACTTGTGTAAATAATCATATCTATTTTATCTGCCCATTTCTGCTTATAATTAGAATTATACCTACATTTTGCTCTATTACTATTATATACTATATTATGCGTTTCTTATTTCCTATTGAGCAGATTGCTTTTATATGCTTTTGTGCAGTGACACTTAGAATTTTTTATTACATTTCCCAGGCAAAAGTTATATATCTTAGCTAACTGATGCTTGTGTTTTTATTTAGTTTTTTCCCCCCAAAATTTATATGTGGTGTTCAGCTCTATCTCTTTCATTTATATAATAATTATATTTGTTTGGATGATCGTTGACATTAGATTTTCTTCTTTTGTCTTTTGTTTTTCCATAACTTTTTACTGGGCTGATTTTTGCATGACTAAGTACTTGGTCAGCATCATTACATTTGGTTCACATTTTTTGTATGGTTAATATGTTTTGTTAACACAGGTCTTGTTGGTTTGGACAGTGTGATTAAGCACAGCCGAACAATTCACCATATCTTTGCCGGACCTGTGCCATTTTGTCACATGTCTGATTTGGACATTTTCGAAGATGTTTTGGAATTAGAGGAGCTCTTGTTCCTAAATGTACTCCGTATTTCTGCAGTTCACTGGCTGCCCACTAGGTGGTGCCATAAATGAAGGGTTGCCTAATGCTTGGGAAATATGATTTTATTCTTTGTTTGACAAGATGGGCATTAACTGGGAACCTAATTAGCCCCTCTGCATTGTACTGGGAACAGTCATTGTAATCAGAATAATTCAGGATGAAGGATGCTTGTCTGGGTGTTCGCGTTGGCTGTTATTGGTAGAGGGCAAAATCTTTCCAGTAGCGTGTGATGTGTGTATGTTGGCTGTAGGGAAATGGAGGGGACAGGATAGTGCAGAAAGGGGACTGCAGACCTGTAGGCATACAAGATCAATGTAATTCTCATTTCCCACTTTCATCTTATTAATTTTATAACCTAAAGGACCTGTGGTGCTTGAGGACCCCCCACTGTTCCATAATTTTGTCCCGTTCTGCCATCTGGTAATCTGATCGTATTGTATTAAGCGTATTGCAAGGCAGCAGGGGTCTGCGTCAAGGTGGGCTGCGTCTGGGACCAGATATGAATTTTTTGCAGAGTACATGCATGCATACTGTGGCAGTGTGGCCATTTCACCTAACTGCATGTCTGGGGAATGCAGGACAAAGCCCACATAACAGGGGAAGAATGTGCTCCACAGACAGGTAGGGACGTCTTTCAGGCCCTCAACACTGGAGGTGTGAGGCGGTATTGCTACCCAGTAATGCTGCACACAGCATACCATACCACTCTGTAGCATTTGGAGTTCTGCTGTAGCATGATTGGTTCAATTTAAAAGTTTAAACCGATAACCAAGTGTCTGGCGACTCCTGTCTTGTGTATATTTTGCCATTGTTTATTTTATTCTGATAGTATATACTTTGTGTGATTGTATTAATTTTTTTTCTGCATAAGGAGTTTGCAGCGACCGTAATTTCACAGGCATCAGTGTGAAATAATCTAATACTGTATTTATATTAAAATCCGGTTTCCTCAGTATTATTTCGGGCAGTACTAAAAGCCAGTGAAACAATCTGTAAAATTACAATTGGTTTTATTTTTTCCCTTCTTTTGAATATATTAGCTGATCTGTGATATTTGCTGTCACAACTTAGTCTGTGAATTTGGCCATTAAAAAAGATTTTTAAAAACCTGCTTCTAACTGCTTTTCTAATGTCCCCTTTTATAAAGTAGATAAGTACATTTGTCCTGACAGATTCTTTGCACATTTTCGTAATGTGCAAGAACGAACAGGTTAAATGTGTCCTAGGTTTGCATGGTTTGCGCAGTGCGTAACTTACCGTGAACCAGTGTAAATGTCTGGAATGGTCCTCGGGCCACAGTTTGACAACTGCTTTTGCATGCTGTGATTTTGGATGCTTTTGGAAATGCAACATACTGTATGGGTATTTGGAGGATCATCTGCAGCAGCAGTTCCCTGGTTTGCAGTGCAGATCTCCAGCCCACCGGTGTCCCATTAGGAAAGCAAATGTCCTTCATTTGGCAGATATCAATCACCCCCAGTTTATTTGTTCTTTGAGTGTGAACATTAGCGTGACCGAAGTAGCACCAGTTAATATGAAGTCTGAAACTTGCACTGGAAAAAAAAACGTATGGAGTGTCATGAAGTGAATGCCCATAGGTCGAATGAAGTTTTACTGCTGTTATTAACATTGGATAAAATCTTCATCATTTGCTTGTTTGAAGTGTACATCACATGCATGCAAACTGCTGGCTTTGCTTACTGGTAGCTAATCCACCTTATACTGAATTATTTTTTTTTCATTACAAATGTGTCACCTGTCACACAGTGTTCCCTTACTGGTACAGCAAACCAAATTGATGATTTTGCTTCAGTACTGACTTACTGTAGATGCATAGAGGAACCTCACCGCGGACCTAGTCCATCCATCCACGTAGTGTACTGTAATTATTTAATTTTTGTTTTCCTGTATTTTCTACCTGTTTCTAAGCACTGTTCATCGTGTAACTTTTTTTTTTTCCATATTATAGTTTTTGTTGTTTAATCTCTACTGTTTCAACCAACACTAAAGAGGTGTGTTTTTTTTGTTTTTTTTTTCCTTTCCTTTTAGCCAGCAAATTTTATCGTAGATATACACGGCTCACCTGGGATTCCGATGGTTCAATCCATGGTAATTAGATTAGCCAGTCACTAGATATGTGCAATATTATATTAATAAAAACTAAATAATAAACATACTTAAAAAAAATGTATATTATACTGTAAAGAAGTACTGTTAAATCTTGCAATCACATTGAATTTATGTGAGAATAGAATGACAGGATTATTTATTGAATAAAGTAAATGTTAGCTACATTATTCAAATGGAAAAAATGCTTCAATGGTTTTGTTTGCCTTTACTCTGCCTATTCCTACAATTCTATTCCTGCTTTGTATTTTAAATATTTTTTTTCCCGCCAAGGTGAATAAAACCTTGTGAACCAAACAATTAAGTGAACTCTTTTCTTCATTCTTTACTTAATGCACTTCATTGTTTAGGTGGTTTGCCTCAGTCGAGTGTATTTATATGAGCGTGGCCACCCTCCAAAATGTCAGATGGCAAATGTGTGTCACATGTTTAGTTTAACTTAGTATTGCTCTGTTTCAAAATCCAGCCAGCTCGGAATCGGTACTCAGGGCTCCCGTAGCCAAAGTGTAGACAGACCTCTGCGATTTGCATTCTGTACCTAGGTGGGGAATAAAGAAGTCGCTGCAGTTGTTTTTTCTCTTGCTTCCTGAGGGGCAGTGAAGTGTCCCTGAAAACATCGAAAGATCAGGGCCGCAAAACCCCTCCTGGCAATGTACAGCAGAATTCACGACAAGTCAGACCCGGCAACTACGACATGCAGTAAAACGTTTCTTTGTTAAGCACGTGGAAAAAATAAGTCACCCATCCATCTTCCAACCGAGCAGGGTCGTGCGCTCAATAGCAACATTTAAAATTTATTATTCAATCATTACTCCCTTTCAAAGTTTATATTAATGCTTACATCTGTTAGTATAACGCTAGTTTTAGCAGTATTCTTCAAAGTAAACCAGTCCAACTACAAGCCCTTAAATAATGTTCTTAGAGTATACATTTTCTTCTTCATATATCACATATTTTTGGCAATAATATACCCCACACACAGTACCATCAACAAGCTACCCATAATGCATCTTTGTGCTAAAGGCAGCTTCTATAAATTCACTGTACAAGAAACTATATTGTATTTGGCAAAGCAATAAAAAACAAGTCATCATTTGCATCACTGCAGTCCACTTACGTTCAGTTCAAGTTGCTGTCTGACGTTTATTTAGTGTGTTAAATAGTTCAAAAATATTGCCAGATCTTTTTTGCACCTAGAAATAGTCATAATACCCACAAACCAGACATACATAGAAAACTAGGAGGAAAAGAACATCTGAGGTCCATTGATAAAACCATTGTTTCCAGAAGAACAATTTCATTACAACATTCCTTTAAATAATCATAGAAGGGAGTCAGATCTACTGTCGCACTTCAAAAATGAACTAAAATGATTTTTCTCAGATTCATCCAGTCTCGTACAATTCAGGTTTTAGAAGTATTGTAAAAAGTTTCATTTAAAAAAAAGTACATAAAATCAAAGACTTTTTTGTAGTCACTTTGGAGCAAGCAACCGAAAACAGCCTTTGTGCATCTCGACGAGAGGTTCTCTGTCCCATTCGCTTCAGGAGGGAGAGGATTGGAATACCTGATTGTGAGATCGCAGTGTTTTCAAAGGCTCCTCCTTGTATTGCTCTTTGATTACAGGCCTTTCCCGTCGCGCATTAGACCACGGTGCTCGAGAGCGAAGCCTGGAAGGCTGATTTATTGAGGGTAAGGTGTACATGTGAGTGTCGTGAGGGCAGGGAGCGGCTCTGGAGGTGCAGCTGTGGAAGTGCCGGCGTCCTCCTGTGGACAGACACCGCTGGCAGACACCTGTGGAGTCTCTTCCAGCCGTCCTGCTCTACCCTCCCTCAATCCCCTCCCCTCGTTCTCACAGCTCATGTCCATTTTGTCACACAGGATGCAGCCTCAGGGCCCCATAGGAACCTCGAGAGGGGCAGTGAGACGGACGGCGACACAGTCTACGTCCTCATTGCCCCCTCTGTCATCTGCCCTACCTTGGCTTGATCATGTCAGTTGTAATGCAGAAATGGATAGAAAGATAAGAGAGACCCAGGTAAATAAATATATAAATAAATAATACATAAATATGCAAATACATAAATTCTCAACATCTTCAGGTGGCACCTGATACACACGTCTTATCACCCCTTTGAAATGGAAGGATACAAAGAAAGACTATATTGGATATTCCTCAAGATGGAATACAACCCAACACAAGAAAAAAAACAGCTAAAGTTCATCAAGTGTCTGAAAAATAACTGCCTTCTGAATTAGTGGAAAAGAGATGATGGTAGGCAGGACTCAGTGGTGGGTACCTTGAGTTTGTTTACTGAGTGTTTCTGCACAACGTTGGCGTGCCATTGTCCTAGCTCGGGTGTTGGGGGTCTTTAGCTGCCTTCGATGAGCTTGGCCAAGTTGTCCCGCAGCTCTGTCAGCTCGAAGATCTTCCCATCCAGGATCTCCAGCAGGCTCTTGAGGTTCCTCCGGAAGGTCTCCTGCTCCAGCTGGCTACTCTCCAAGCGCTTCTCCAGCTCGGTGAGTTGGCTCTCCAGGTCCTTGTTCCGCGTCTCTGTCTCCTGGGAGGCGGAAAGGTGTCACAGACGGCAGATGTTATGACAGGAATGTCTGAGGAGATTCTACCTGTCTGTCTGGCTAATTTGGTGGCAGCACCTAACCGGCAGTAGTAGGATCAATGTCAAATAGACCAACCCTGGACAACAGCTACATGTCACATGGTGTAACATATACATTGGGTGTGTGTTTATATGTACATAGTACTGGTCAAGAGTTTGGACACATCTACCCAAAGAAAGGTTTATTTGTACTATTCTCTACAATTTAGAATAAAGACATCAAGACCATAAAATAAGTTGTATGGAATTCTGCACTGACCAAATAAAACTATTTAAATATATTCTTTTTTTGGGGGGGTAGCTCTGTGGGTTGTTACTGATTCAAATCCCTGGGTTGGCAGAGTGATCCCACCATTGGTCCCAATTGCTCCTGAGACTGGCTGACCCCACTGTCTCCTCTACACCATTTTCATGAGGTGGCCTCCTGGGATGCTTTTCCAGCTGTCCTGAAGGAGGTCCCACATATATGCTGAGCACTCATTGGTCACATTTCCTTCACTCTCTGGTCAAACTCCTGCAAAAGCATTTTGACTTTGTTTAGGTCAGGTGGCCTGGTAATGTTATGCGGCACTATCGCTCTCCTTTGTAGGCAGCTTGGGGTGTCCAAACTTTTGACTGGTACTGTGCATGGGCGTATGTATATTATAGATGCAAATTAGCACACAAACTCCACACACACATAAGGGGAGGTGGGATTCAACCCCCCAACTCTGGCAAATTTATAATTTTATATATCCACCCATAGTCCTTCCTACTTCTGCATATATAACTATTTTCACTGTGAAGTTGTATTGCTGGAAAAACACAGATGCATGCTCTGCAGTTTTTCCCCAGTGGAAATATGGGTTCACACTGCTAGGCAATTTGGAGCTAATCTCATGCACTGAAGACGCTCAGGCCAGGAGGGCTTTCATGTAGTGAGGATGGCATGGCACTCAGAGATGCTTATATTAGCAATACGTTCACAATAATAAACCCTTGCCTGCAGTTTCTCAGTGAGGGAGTCTCTTTGAGCTTGTAGCTGGTTTGCATTTTCCACCTCCTCTTTCAACTTTTCAAGTTCCTGCAAGGACGTGAGAGCAGATCAATTCCGCGGGCAGATCTAAAACACAACAGCCTAAATAAAATGTCACTTGTTCACTGCTCAAACTGGCCAATGTGACAATTGTTTTGATTGTCTTATTACAGTAGGTCTTCATCCTTGGGTGTGTAACGTACACAAGACTAGCCGGGAGTGGAGAGTTCTGGTCCAGAAAGTAAAAATGCAGACCAACATTTTATTTCAACCAACCAGCTGAATAATCTGTGACTGTGACTCTTTGTACTCAACTGGCTGGTGGAAACAAAATGTTGGTCTGTATTTCTACTTTCTGGACCTGAACAATCCACCTCTGTGGTTGGCTTTGGTTCTTCCGTTTGGCCAAAGTTCATATGCATTCTGGCTATTCAGACTCACCTTTTCCTTAGCCTTCAGTGTAGACTCCAGCTCCTCTATTGTTTGGTTGAGCTCAGTTTTATGAGACTTGATCACATTGGTTTGACCACTAACACACTCCAGCTCTGTGACCTAAGAACACACACAGACACAAATTAACAGCTGATGTCGTCCTCCTTTTTCAAAAACAAGAACTGGAGTGTATTTCATGCCCTCTTCTGGGAACATGTGCAAGCAAATGATGAAGATACTTTAAAGCTATAATTGATTTTTTATTGCCAGAAGGAAATCCCAAACTGTCCAGTTTCAACATTTATATATATATACTGTAGAACATGATCTTTAACTGTAATTGCAATTTCAAATAAATAATTGAATTAACATTTTAAGCCCCCTTGCTGATTAACTGCCCCTAAAGCTAAACTTTAAATTGAATAACTTAAGAGAGACACACATTTGTGCTGTGGGTAGGAGAGGAACCTCTGCTCTAATCACTGTGTCTGTTCATGACGTGGGCGGCTGGGAGATAGTGGGCGGCACGTCACATCACACCTCCGGAGCCACGGCTGTGATTCCTGCCTGCAGCCCTGCACATGTGACGCCTGCCTGTTCTTCCCGTGTTTATGTGAGTTTACTCTCACAGTCCAAGAACGGGCAGATGACTGACATTTCTGCAATGCTTTCAGTGAGTAAGTGTGTGCCCTGCCATCAACTGACATCCCAACCCGGGCTCCCCTGCCCTGTGGCCTCCGATTTTGGGAAGAGGTGCTGGGGTGTATATTCTATTTGTGTTCCTTAACAGTGCAATTTTTTTTGTTTTTTTACTACACCTGTTAATGGTTGCCAATAACATTTCCCAGAACAGATGATCTCTGCTCACTGTCACCCGTTCAGACGACTCCCTCTCCTGTGCTTCATCCGTAGTATTGCTGAGTATCGCTGCCCACTTACCCGCTTGTGCAGCCTCTCGGCCTCCTCCTGATAGGCTGCCAGCTGCTGCTTCCACTGCTTGACGTTGGCTGTGGATTCAAGGAGCGCGGCTGTCAGCTTCGCGTTGTTGCCCTTCAGAGCCGCGAGCTCCGCCTCCCAGTGCTTGTTGATGGCAGCGCTGGAGAGATATTTCAAGCCTGTGAAACACGCTGCTTTACAGCACTCAAGAAAGTTCCATCCAAAAAAGTCCATCCATCCATCCATCCATCCATCCTCTAAGCACTTATCTAGGTCAGGGTTGCAAGGCGACTGGATAGTAAATAATGAGTACATTATTTTGGTTATTATGATTTCTGAATTCAAATTTCATTATATACTGAAATTGTACTTGTCGAAGCATAATATTCTTTATCCACTCACTGGCCACTTGTTATACTCACTGGTATACGTGTTCAACTTTTTATTGAAGCAAATATCTAATCAGCCAATCATATGTTAGCAGCACAATGCATACAGTGCACTGCAGGTACTGGTCAAGAGTTTCAGTTAATGTCCAAATAGTACACCAGAATGAGGAAGGAAGGTGATTTTGGTGATTTTGGTGATTTTGAACTCGTCATGGTTGTTGGTGCCAAACAGGCCGGGATGAGTATTTCAGAAACTGCTGATCTACTGTGATTTTCACACACACCGATCTCCAGTGTGTACAGAGAATGGGCCAAAAAGAAAAAACATCCAGTGAGTGGCGGTTCTCTGGGTGAAAATGCCTTGTTGATGGCAGAGGAGAGAGAAGAATGGCTAGACTGGTTCAAGCTGATAGAAAGGCAACAGTGACTCAATAACCACTCGTTACAACCAAGGTATGCAGAAGAGCATCTCTAAATGCACAACATGCGGAACATGGAAGCAGATGGGCTACAGCAGCAGAAGACCACACCAGGTACACCAGGAAACTGAGGCTACAGTGGGCAGGGCTCATCAAATTTAGACAATGAAAGAATGAAAAAATGCTGGCTGTTCAAATGAGTCTTGATTTCTGCTGCGACAGAGGGTCAGAATTTGGTGTAAACAACATGAAAGCATGGATCCATCCTGCCTTCCATCAACGGTTCAAGCTGCTGCTGCTGGTGTGATGGAGTGGGGGATATTTTCTTGGCACACTCTGGGCCCCTTAATACTAGAAGATCATCATTTACATGCCACAGTCTACCTGAGTATTGCTGCTGACCATGTCCATCCCAATGTACCCAGAATTCTAATGGCTGCTTCCAGCAGGAATGGTTTCTTGAACATGACAATGAGTTCTCTGTACTCAAATGGCCTCCGCCGATGGGATGTGGTGGAATGGGAGATTCGCATCATGAATGTGCAGCAGACAAATCTGCAGTAATTGCATAATGCTATCATGTCGACAGGGACCAGAGTCTCTAAGGAGAATGTTTCAAGCACCATGTTGAATCTACATCCTGAAGAAATAAGGCAGTTAATGAAGGCAAAAGTGGGTCCAACCCGGTACTAACAAGATGTACCTACAGTGAGTCTGTATCTTACATTATTAAATAAATGAAATTATTATTCAGTTATCCATCTGAACTATAAGGCTAACATTTTCCATGTTGCCAAATGAACATACATGAACTCATAGACAAATTAACATATACAAACACAAAACCAGTGTTTTGGTTCATCTGGATTTAAGTTACAGAAATGTAAAAGCAGATATGTACAATGCTGTGTGAATGTTATATATATTTTTTATTATGACTTTAATGAAGATCGGACCACATTTTAGGTGGTATTCATGCAGAAATGCGGCTAATTCCCAAAAGGTTCACCTTTTTTCTCTTTTTGACCTTATATAATGTAGGTAAATACCAAGGTATTACTGATTTGAGATCAACATAACTGCAGGTGCCAAAAGAGAGAAAAAATCCACAGTTGGACCCAAATACAAATCATGGTTTTGAATCCTTTTGCCTGGAGTGAACCCAAATTCCACCCAAGGTGAGAGGGAACCATCTGCCTGAGCCAGCACTATCATTGTTTGACGCTGGGAGACACATTCGATTTTTACAGATTTTCTACTCAAATTCAGTGCCGATCAGCTCGGACCTGCACTCTCAATAAAGAGAGCGATGGGGGGTTTGCTGAGAGGCATCAGGATGACTCCGGGGGAGGGCAGGGGGGCACCTCATGGGCACTTACTCTGTCCGGGTAGCAACTGGCAACAGACCTCACACCAGCACCTTGAGAGCCACAAGGCAATTACAGAAAGCCCCTACAGTCAAGCCAAGCCAAAACTCACTCTGTGAAGGAAATTAACACACAGCCGAACTGCAAGTTGGCACTCTAAGCTGGAAACCCTGAAAAACCCTCAGCTACTGTAGCATGAATGATCCTGCCAAGAACGCAGGCCAGCCTCACCGCAGGGCAGGTGAAATTACATTAGGAGATAAAGCACAGGCAAAACACAAATACATGAACATGATACTAAAAACCTAAAATTCTGTCCTATAAATGTTTTATAGCCCCTTGTACAAACACTAGATGTTACTCAGTTTAATTGGCCTACTTCTGCCCTTTGTGTGGGTGTAATGTCCCCGAAAGTCAGATGTTTCTTCTTTCATTGCCTTTCTTTTGCTAAGCTACAGGATGCTGGCCTAGGCTCAAAGCCCATGAGTTATTTTGGGGGATGAGCCAGGTGAATGGCTCTGTAATTCATTTGCTGAAGGGGGCTGTTAGGAAGTCTTGGCTCCTTGAAGGGTTGGTAAAGTTAGTTCTTAGTTAGCTGTTGTACAGCAGGGGGCAGTATACACCCTCGAAATGGATAGTGACCGATTCTTAACATCCATAATGGTATTAAGGTGAAAAAGGCTCCTGCATGGGCTTTTCATGAGTTCGTGAGTTTTTAAGAACATAAGAACATAAGAAATTTACAAACGAGAGGAGGCCATTCGGCCCATCAAGCTCGTTTGGGGAGAA
>JAODLD010000124.1:11080643-11094701 GCA_026781065.1 Mormyrops boulengeri
TAGTTTACTGTATGTATTGGTGTCAATATCATTTATGTAAATTAGGAACAATAATGGTCCTAAAATTGAACCCTGCGAGACATAATGAGCCCATAACCACATCAACCACAGTATTCAGAAATTAAAATATAAACAGTACAATCCCTCATATGTTTTACCGTTTGTGGTGAGGTCACCACAATGTGTCGACCACACTGAGTATGTTAATTCCATCTCCTGCTCTAAAGCCACAGGCTTTGACAAGCAAAGGTCTATAAAAAATAATATTTGTGGAATTTCTTTGTGTCAGTGTCATGTACCATGGACTGTATGGATATATGCACACAAATTAAATCATGTAAGAATTAAAACAACTACAATATTTGCCAATGAAGTTAACAATCCAATATGCATTACATCAGTGTTCCCCAATCTTGTCCTTGGGGACCCATAGATGGTCCATTGTTTTTCCTATAGGGAGCAGGGAAGGAGCAAAAACATGGACTATCCGTGCGTCCCCGAGGACTGGATTGAGAAAGAAAACAGTAAATTACAGTATGTACAAACTCCAGGTGTCTGGAACGTTAAGAGAGCAAATAAAGCAGGCATTAAAAGGTGACATTCTACTGATATTTTCCAATATCTGACAATACACCTAAAAGTCAGCCTGTTAGCCAAACACCCCACTGTGTCAATGCAGCAGAGCACTGTCTCGGGGCATTTCTCCTGTCCCCAAACATAAAGTTTAGCTTCTAAAAGGTCTTCATGGACACAGACACCCCCAGTAAACTGGAGGCATGGCAAAAAGTTACTGAATGACATTAATCACAGTAGACTTCCCAGCAGTCATGAATAAATGATCAGAATTACCTCGCACACATACTGTCCCTGCCCACCTGCCAGGCGGCCTAGTAATTATCCCTCCCCACATTACTCACCATGTGACTGCCTCCTCTGAGCCCTACATGGGGAGACATTCAATTGCTCTGCTCAATACCCCCCGTCTTCTCCTCCTCCTCCTCCTCTCATGGCCCCCGCGGTGCTTACGCGTCATCAATGGCAGCCCCATCCCACACAGCGGAACCCACGAGCGGACCGGGCCACTGACGTGACAGCGGGCGTTACTGCTGCACTTTAAAAAGCCCCGCGCCGGAGGGAGAGTGTGAGAAATAGTGAGAGGGAGTGAGAGAGAGAGCATGTACACGGGTGCTCTGGTCGCTTGCTGACCGACCGCGCCTCTCACCGGCTTTCAGGACGAGGAGCCCTTGGCGGCGTGGCTCGGAAGGCCAGGCGCCTCATTTAGGTAAGTGACTTTTAATTACATTTGCCAAGCTCAGTACCACTTATCTGGAATAATGGATGCCTCTGAGTGCAGCTTTGCAGAGCTGTGATTCAGTGCCTTCTTACTAAAGTGTTCTATTTACACTGATGTCCTCTGTGTTTGCAACCCAAGGCAGAAATCCCTGGCATCCTACCGTTATTGATCATGTTTTGTAATGACGTACAGTGATAGCTCGGGGTCCCGGTAGGCTTCGCTTTTTCCTGCCACTTAGGATGCTAATATTTGAGTGGACCCTGACTAACAGAACACAGATCTGTGACTGTAACTGCTTATATGCTCAACAATGACTGAGTTATTATGTTCATATTTATAATTTACTATTTAAAAGGGATTTTGGAGAACAATTGGAATATTCATAATTAAACAGTTTTTTAAACAGTCATTTATCATGTCAGCTTGACAGTCATGAATTTTGTCTGTTCTGTAGGTAAATCCAGGTAAAGCTGCTTTGGTAAATTGGAACTAGAACCATTTCTATACTACTGTACTTTCTTAATCACTTCTCCGTTTTAATCACTCTGCAGAACAAGGCATTTATTCTAGAGCTTCCACATTTAATTCTAAAAAAAATATTTTTTAAAGATTTAGTATTAGATTAGATTTTGTATATTTGAACCCTATGCTAATGCATTGCAATAATAATACTGAAATCTGAAGTATCAAAACATGCAATGTGTTTCCTTGTTGCTTTTCACTGGTTGACATCATTTTCAGATCACAGAGGCTGTACTCAGTTTCAGAACTGGCAGCTCCATATCCGGATCACTGACTGCAGAAATCATCAAAGTGGAAATTATAAGTAATTAAGATGTGCTGCTGCCCTCTACAGCCAACAGCAGTGTGCCAGTTCAAGTACAAGATAGGGCACCTACTGTAAGGTGTAGAAACCAATCTGTGAAAGCTGCTCAGAATAAAACTTTGGTGAGGCATCTGAAGAGAAAATTGTAGCCATTCTTTTGATCAGGGGCGTTGTTAGGTCTGATCACTCGGGGCAATAGCCCTGAGTATTTTAGCCCCGATGCCAATCTTCCTTCAAAAAATAAAAAGTAAAGCCCCAGGTAAACTTGACTTTGCCCCTGATCCTTTCAATAGCTAGAATCTCCCCTGGGTAGGCCACCCTGATCCTGGAGTGATGGCATCCAGCGGGTTTTCTGTCCTACCTGATCAGTTACTTATCTGCCTGAGGTCAGATGTGGTTCATCAGAGACCAGCTACAGTAGGAGAGAAAACCTACTGGATGATACTGGCACTCCAGGATCAGGGTCGCCAATCCCTGGGTTAGATAATTTGAAAAAATTTTAAACCTATAAGGTTAAATGTGTGAATTGTATAAATGTGTGAAAAGAGACAAATTGGAGAAGTTTTCCAAGGTGCCCTGTTATAAAATAACACACGGAAGCCATCACATCCTATCAAACTTTAAAACGAAATCCCACACAGAAGACAGGTTGCAATGGTATCACACCAGATGCCTCAAAGAGCCCCAAAGCTCCTGAACCAAAACAGAGAACAATCTGAAAATACTCTAGCCTAGGGTATGAATCTCCAGTAATTCAACCAGGTTTTTAAAACACAACTCACTCTGCATGAGAACAAAACCATTTGCCCTTAAAAAGAACCCATGCAATTAAAAACATGGCAAATCATCACTACTTACTCAAACATCATCAGTGCCTCATTAATGAGGGTGAGGTCAGACATCTTGACAGCACCATCCCACAGAAATCAGATGACGTCAGCCACTGAGACATCAACATATGTCACGCATCTGCTCCACAGAGCCGGTTGCATCTTCAAAGCCATTACAATGGAGGCAACATCTTAATCTAATCTGCCCACCTCTTTTCTGCTCCTATTGTGTTTCCTCCCAGTTGGAAGGAAATGGGATCTAATGTTATGCAGTATAGTGAGGGGAAATTTGGATTGATAGCCTTTGTCTTTCGTTTCTGACTCCCTCCACTTGCTCTTTAGTGGATCCCACAGCACCTGTGAAAACGCAACGCATGCAAGTAGAGGCCAAAAGCCTTAAATTCTCCATGGTGCATCCAGGCCCCTGCAGCAGCTGTGATATATTCAAACAGCTAGCACACTCGCCTGTGATTTAAATCTATCATACATCTGAACCTTTAGATGTCAGAGGGACTATGTCATGATCAATTACTTAATAGGAATACTATTTTGATTTAGTTTTTAATCGTAAGAATGTAAACAAATGCAAAAATTAAAAACGAGAAAGTGGGCTGCATCGAGGAGAAAATGTTTAACATATTAAAGAATATTTTGGTTTTAATTAAATTTAATGCCACTGGGGGGCACCATCTCAGCCTTAAATTGCATCTTGACAGTCAGAATAACAGGCAGCGCCTGTGTGCATCTCCTGGCTTTGCGTAAGCACATTGCCGAGCGTTCCCAAGCCATGCGGCATCTCCGCGGAGCCGGTGGGCGAAGGTGACACGCGGGAGAAGGGAAATCACCGCCTCCAGCCGCCGCTGGGACAGGAATAGGGTATGCCTGCCCCTTCCTACGTCTCCACATCAAGTCCTCCGTGCACTGCCTGCTCCAGCATCTAGCATCAGCACCCTGCCTGACGGAGAGCCGCACCGGGGCTCCCAGCACTTCACAGAGCTTCAGCCATCTCTGTTCTATCCAACATCTTTCACCCTAGTTTGTACATTATTTTGTTAATTGAGTGTATCTGGTCTCTGTGCAGGAAACTATCAAATAAAGCCAATGACTGACTAAGACTGTCAATGTTATTTGTTTAAGAGGTGTGTTTTGAAAATTGCACTGACTGGACCTGTCCATCTTCTTCATTTAAGACTTACATGAAGAAATTTCTGCATAACATAAATCTGGCTGTTTTTGGCCTTTCTTCATATGCCAATTTAATCTGTAACACCTGAGGGGGCACAAGTAACTTAGTAAGTCAGTTACTACGCAAATACAAATCATAAATAAAATAACTGCATGTAATACTCATATGAACCCTTACAACTGATTAGTAACGAACAAACGGGATCAGTGCATAACTAACACTTAGTTTCTGGTTAATTAATACATGTAAAGTAAGAGTATATTAGTACATTATTTGTGCCCTCAAGTAAAGTGTTACAGTTGAATCATTATAAATTCGGATGTTTGCATTCATTATGTGGCATGTAAAAGTCATTTGAAATACAATGAATATTGACAATAGATTAAACTATCCTCCCATCTTGCTTTTGGAAAACAGAGATTTCCCCAAGCAGCACAAGGGTACACCCTAGATGGGATGCCTGTCCATTACAGGGCACAAAGCAGGGGACACCCTGGACAAGATGCCAGTCCATCACAGGGCTCGAGGTAGTGTACACCCTAGATGGGATGCCAGTCCATCACAGGGCTCGAGGTAGTGTACACCCTAGATGGGATGCCAGTCCATCACAGGGCTCGAGGCAGTGTACACCCTAGATGGGATGCCAGTCCATCACAGGGTTCGAGGCAGTGTACACTCTAGATGGGATTCCAGTCCATCACAGGGCGCACACAATATGATCGATATAGAGATGTCAGTCTGCCACTCTGCATGCCTTTGGACTATATGCCTAGTGCATCATAGGGATGAACATGCAATCTCGACAGACAGAGAGGGATGGGGCTGTGGATCCTCATCCCTGGAAGTGTGACAGGGCAGCAGATGCCCCTAAACAGTGATGCTGCTCAACATAAATCACTGCTACATCTCAACACACATATCAATACTCAATTTCTTCGTAGATTTTTTTAATAGAAATGTTTTCTTATTTTTAAACATAAAATACTTCACAACCACGAATTAGAGAGCAACACCACAAGGTCAAGTATAAAGGCATCATTCAGATTATCACAAACAATGTCAATGTAATCAAGCACCAAAATACTGTAAACAACACAAGGCATCAAATGTTTAAAAATACATTTTAAGTGGAGACAAAATACAGTAATGTGCCAAAATGCACATCTGAACCCAATTATAAAATTTGAAAGATTAACAAGAACAGAGGTAAAACAAAAAAGTGACCAGTATTATGCATCACTCGATTTAACTGTATTATCAAACAATCTACATATAGAAACTTCAACAATTTAAAACATTTTAAAAATGCTTTTTTACTGTTCTTTTTTAAACAGAATGAATCAAGGAATGAAAATGTTGATGTTAAAAAGGAGATTAGAACCACAGAATGAAGAGCTGGTTTGGAGAAGAGATACTTGTTGGCCCATCCTCATAATATTTTGGTCTAAAAGGAGTAGACGCGAAAAGTTTTATAGAGTTGTCTGAAAAAGAGCACAGGAGATTGATTTTAAGACTTAACACAAAAGGACAGAACAGATGAGCTGAAGACATTGCTGTGCAGCAAAAGAACAGTAAGGCATGGCTATTGTGACAATGATCAATACCTGATCTCTCAGCAAGGACCACATGGAGAGTTAATTACAGTGAGGACACTGATTTCTGACTGCATTTATCAAAAATACCAGCAGACCAAGCATGCAATTTCCTGTTGTGTTTGGTGCAAGTTTGAGAAAGAAAACTGATCCATGTGCATTGATAGCTGCTTAGGGAGCATCAACAAAATAGCTACATTACACACATATTTCATTATTTGTTCATTTGCAATTGTTTCAGCTGATTTATTTCAGTATTCAACACAATATTAACTGAAGGTGATTAATTGTCATTGTTGACACACAACAAACGAATGTGTCCTCTGCATTTAACCCCCATATGACATCACAGTGGGCAGCTATTATTTAAGAAGCAGTGCTTAGGGGGTAGAACTTTACTCAGGGTACCTTGCAGGTAAGAGATTCAACCCAGTGACTTATAAGTCACAACTGTATTTCCCTAACCATTAGGTCACCACTGCCCATTATTTGGAGGGCAATAGAAAGGGACTGAGAACTTCAGCATTGTTCACTTTAATTCATCCACTTTATGCCAAGTGCTTCCTCAGAGGAAAGCAGACACATGTTGGTGGCTCTGTCTACTGTCATTATGACCCACCATTATGCCATAATCACTACAGCATTGTTCCATAACACAGCCAGCTTCCTATCCGATCCTATCAGGAAGCTTCCCTCACACATCAAGTGAACACAATTACAGTAATAGTATGTGTTTCACTGCTACCCAGTGTGTGTATTCTCTTAAGACAGATGCTTTGATAGAGAAGACTCCCTCCATGCACACACAGTGAAAAACCTTGCTAACAAGCAAAGTGTTCAGGTGTGATTTGTGACTGTTTTCTCATTATGGCAGTCAAGAGAAATACTTAAGATTCAGTGATGCCATTTCCACTGAATGTCCTAGTGCTGAAATCAGAACAAAGTATTATAAATATTGAAATGTAATGTTTTTGTGTTTAGAGGGGTTGGTTTGGATATTACAAATAGATGTCAGCTAATAATTTAGAAACCAGCTCTTTTGAGTTAAAACCTTGTTTACTGTTACTTAGTTGTGACAATACAAGTGGTTCTGAAGAGACAGTCAAAGTAACTAAATTCCAAGGATGTTGAAACATAAAATTAATCTTCCAATTTCATAATTATGTCAGGTCACAGGGGCCTTGAGCCCATCACAGTTGGCACAGGGCACGGGGCTGGGGTACAGCCAGGAGGGGATACCAGTCCACCACAGGACAGAGGCTGGGTTACACCCTGGAGGGGATGCCAGTCCACCACAGGGCAGAGGCTGGGTTACACCCTGGGTGGGATGCCAGTCCACCACAGGGCAGAGGCTGGGTTACACCCTGGAGGGGATGCCAGTCCACCATAGGGCACAAGGCTGGGTGCAGCCAGGAGGGGATACCAGTCCGTCAATGGCCACATACATAATCACACTCTATCGGCAATTTAGACAATGCAGTTGACATAAACCAGAATATCTAGAGCGAACCTACACAACCCAGGAAGAATATGCAAATTCCACACACATAGAGGTATTCAAACCCACATCCCTGGAAGTCCGAGACTACATTGCTACCCACATGAGTTAAAACTGTTCAAACATTTTAAAAAGTATCTCACCCTACAAAAAAAAAATGCCAGGCAACCAAAGACTACTGTAAATAAACCTTATAATGAAATCCTTAATAATCCAAGAATCAAAATGGTGTCCCTTACTGGAAAATACCTTCCCTCAAGTCCAGATGACAGAAGAAGTAAGGGAGGAACAACTATTGCTACCACGAAAAAAGGCAGGGTTTGGAAACCTGCCACCAGTGGGCTACCTGGCAAGGCAACTTACCTATGTGAAAAGGGCAATGCATTCTGGGATGGCTCAGGTCGGGGCTCTGAGTTGGGGGTGGCATCCGGCGTGGCCCTCTCATCGTCGGTGCCATTGATGCTCTCTGGAGTGAGGGGCGACTGTATGTCCCCTGTGGCCGACTCCTTCAAAGAGCAGCACAAATGAGGGTTAATTAGGGAGACTCATAGGCACAATTACCCAGTAATGAATCCTTACCACTGACAAACCATCCATTCTCACTGCAGATATTTCCCAGATTACACTCATGCATAATTGCACGGTGAAAGTAAAACCACAAAGCCTGGACTATCAAAATCAAACTACTTCTGTTAGCTATCCTAGTACAGGATCTGCTCTGCAGCTGGATCTCTGAACTGATTCATTACAGTTCAGAATAACTCAAGGATTTATTCACCCCTTAAAACTGAGTTAAACAACAGCTGATGACGTTAAAACTTCAAGTATTCCAAGTATTGGCAGAAATAAACCAAGCTGCAAACAGATTCATCTCTGAAAAAAGATGAACATTTACCTCACAATCAAGAATTGCATTAAAGCCTCTATGAGAAAGTTGAAAATAAATGCTAGAAACACTGGATGGAATTTGGCAGTTAAAACAGAATGAATTGGATTTGCTCATGCCTAATATTCAGTATGAAATTCTTCTTCTTATTATTATTATTATTAGCTTTTGGGATGCATCTTTTAGTTCCTTTATCCTGACCTGTTCCACAAATTATATTCATTCAGAACAGTGCCCTATCACCTGTCAATAATCCTGTCACCTAACTCTCCTGGTTGTCTGAACTTGAAAATAATTCTCGGAGTCGTCCTAACATTGGTGCTCGTTTGTTGTAGAATTTAGTGTCACTCATAACTAATTACAATTATTGTAAAAAAGGGCAACCCTGTACTGGTTTAGGAAAATGGAAGATAGATGCACAGATGGTTACCTGAGATGGTGTGCTGGTCAGCTCCATTTTCTCCTGGGACTTCTCCTTGGCTAATCGCGCTGCCTCCTTGAACTCGGCAAACTTCTCTGCAAACTGTGAAGAGTCCCAACGAACACATGTACATTCACAGGTGTTTATGGCTGACAGATGGAAAACGTTGCAGGAGACTGTGAGCCGCGGGAGGGACTCTGGGTCCACGCCAGGCATTTGTTATACAAATAACTAATACTCACTAATGATGACTCTTACTGTGATATGAATTTCATGAACCAAATCTGTGCATTATAAACCCAGTTCTGGGAAGTTTGAACTGCTATGTGCAATTTAATCCTCACAAGGTGTTTATGAATCAGGTGCAGGGATAGTCGAACTAGGAAAACAAAATTTATCCTTTCAGAATGACTTTCTACAGCCATACGAAAAAGTTTGGGAACCCCTCTCTCTGCTTCCACCAAAAAAGATAACAGTGGTATGTCTTTCATTTCCTAGGAATATCTGAGTACTGGGGTATTTTCCAAACAAAGGTTTTTTGTGAAGCAGTATTTAGTTGTATGAAATTAAATCAAATGTGAAAAACTGGCTGTGCAAAAATGTGGGTACCCTTGTAATTTTGCTGATTTGAATGCATGTAACTGCAAGCAGTCAATACTGATACTGATAAGCAGTCAATACTGAAACCCTTTCTGCACACGTGCCGCAAACAGAGTCGCTTGTTGTATGCAAAAGCTCATTTAGACAAGCCAGATTCATTTTGGAACAAAGTGCTTTGGACTGAAGAGACAAAAATTGAGTTATAAGAAGAACACCGTATTCCAAGAAATACACCTGCTACCTACTGTCAAATCTGGTGGAGGTTCCATCATGCTGTGGGGCTGTGTGGCTAGTTCAGGGACTGGGACCCTTGTTAAAGTTGAGGGACGAAAATTCAACCCAATATCAACAAATTCTTCAGGATAATGTTCAAGCATCGGTCACAAAGTTGAAGTTATGCAGGGGTTGGATATTCCAACAAGACAATGACCTAAGAAACAGTTCAAAATCTACAAAGGCATTCATGCAGAGGGAGAAGTACAATGTTCTGGAATGGCCGTCACAGTCCCCTGACTTGAATATCATCGAAAATCTATGGGATGATCCATGCTCGACAGCCATCAAATTTAACTGAACTGGAGTTTTGATGTAATATCTCTGTTGGGGTGCCCAAATTTATGTACCTGTCTAATTTTGTTATGATGCATGCTGGATATTTTCTGTTAATCCTATAAACTTAATGTCAATACTGAAATACTACTATTTCCGTACGGCATGACATATATTAAAAGCAAGTTGCTACTTTGAAAGCTCAGCCAATGATAAACAAAAATCCAAAAAATTAAGTGGGGTTCCCAAACTTTTTCATATGACTGTATCTACGCAACACAAACTCTAATGGTTACAAATTCAAGCTTATTTCATAGAAAAGAAGAACTGTGTGTTCAGACCTAGAACGGAATATCTGTATCCCTTGAGACAGGCTCCCAGAAATGGGTTCTGCACATAGCTACAGCAGTGTCGGAAGGAGCACACTTCTCACATAACAAATGAAGTCTGGAAAAAATAGTGTGAATGGCTAAGATTGGCTTGCAAAGTAACTGCAGCAAATATACGTGATGCTTTAATGTAAAACTGACAGTCATGATATTTGCAGAATATGTTTTGATCACAGAGTAACAGCTGCTGAAGTTATGGCCATATCAGCACAGGCATCATGCATATTCATAGGGAAAGAGGGTTTTCATCCTGAAAGTTGGCTTTTTGAGTTTGTTGCAAACAAAATAAGGAATAAGGCACTCCAGTGTTATGACGTTATAAAGGTTACAGCTATTGTCAATGGGTATGAAATCAGAGGGCCAGTCTGATATTAGTGCTGTCAAGTGACCGGCTGATCATCGAAAATTTCTTTTTATTCTTCAGAAATGACTAGCAGTTGTTTAAAAGCTGGCTGTGGAGCTGAAATATGCTTCTATTTCGAGCGACTGCTTGCCGGCGCTGGTTGCACGCGGCATGTCCGTGTGAGGGAGTGGGAGATGTAGGCCGGTGCGTGTGCACGTGGCCGTGGGCGCTCTTGCATAAGTTTGAAATGCTTAGAAAGTAAAAGAGAGAGGCAGCCGCCTCCATTCACCCGGGCAGTGAATCATAGCGTATGGGGAGGAGGAGGAGGAGGAGGAGGAAGGGGGGGTGGGTGCGGACGTCAGCCTCTCACACGCCGGGGATGGCCACCCCCTTGCGAAAGCGAGGCCACCCACCTTCAGCAGATGATTCTCAGAGGAGAATCCCAACCCATACACGGTGTTCGCCCGGCTGTCCGCCCACTGGCCGAACTTCTGTGACGTCTTGGTGAAAGTCATGTTGGGGGTGATGGTGCTGTTTATTATAGCCTGTGGAGATGAAGGCGACCGCCCATTCAGGATGCTGTGGGGGCCCACCAGCTCCAGACACGTTTCACAGTGAAAAGCATGAGCACACTTACAGTTCATCTTATGTCCACTTTTAGATGGGAGTAAATATCATCTTATAAATCATAAAAATGCACAAAATTCTGTAACAAGATCTGAAACAAAATCAATGTTATTGGTTCTTAGTTCTTGATCATTCATAAATTATATTTTACCATATGAGTACCATATGACCATATACATTTTGTCTTCGTAAGAATACCTACCACGATATTTAGTGCGTGTGTGTGTATATAAGTGTTACTAACAATGTATGTATATAGGTAAAAAACATATATACAATGTATGTTTTCATATATCTCTATTAAAACGTCTGTATTCTTTACATGTTACAAATAACACAATATTTTGAAATGAATTTCTGAAGAAGACATTATACATTTGTGCTATAAAAGTAAAACACTAGAGACACTCAGTCTCTGATGAATATTATTAACTGAAATAGTGAATCAGAGAATATCCCCTGAATGGGAGCTAAAGCTAAGGGCAGCAGCAGTGACATGATGTGCCTGTTGGTTGCCCAGATCCCTGAGGACCTGCCCTTTAACTGAATCCATACCACATACGTTTGCATGCCATTCTCTTAAGCACAGGCAGACGGCACCCGCTTTCCGCCACTTAGACCAGGAGCCGGATATTGGAGGAATTGAACACAAAATCCTTCTTAAGTGTTCAGAATCCCCTCCGGTCTGTGGAGGGGAGGCAATATGCGCCACTGAAGTTGGCAGCGTAAGCCCTGTTGGAAGGGGAGAGGAAGAGAGTGTGCGAGGCTGGGTCAGACTGCCGACTCATCGCATCACTCCAGGCAGCCAGAGGGGTGTTAGGAACAGGGTGTCAACCTTCCTTCAAGGCTCCCTGCGCTTCAGCTTGAGCAGAGACGTGCCACTGCCAAGGTGTAAAGCTGCTGATTATGTTCGAGCTGGAAGGCACCAGGCAGCCAGCCTATTAAGTGATTCAAGTTTTGACCCGTCTGCCAGACTCTGCGAACCAATGTCAGAGGCAGCAGTCAGTCAGTCAGTCAGGAACGCTCATTATGTAACGCTGTTCAGAAATGACTCATCAAGGACCCCTTAAGACAAAAATAATCATAACACTATGCCAAACACACACACCCACGAACAGTTATTGTATCTGTTGCCAGCTGTGAAAAGCATCTCTAAAATCTGCATAACTCCCTGAATGCTCAACCTTAATTATTTGGGGAAATTTGTGTTTATGTAGGTGTGAGTATACAGTATCATCTCTGTGTTCACATATGTCTGGTGTTCCTTGACTTGTGATGTGCTAAAATCTCTCAAGTGCAGTAACTACATATTCACATATATGCATATTTGCATTTTCTACTTGATGGCTCATCTGATCCAAAGTGACATGCATAATAATAAAATTAATTAATCACAACTAAACCCAGAGGACGTCTTTGTCTCCTTTTAGACAGATGTTTATCTGCCCTGTGACTAGGGTCTCTCCCTGCAACGGTTGGGACACAGCCAAAGCTACCATCTGATTGACTAATAGTCATCTGCAAAGCTGTTTTCATGGGTGAACTCACTATGAACTCACCATTACTCGAGATGACACAAACATGGCGTGACCAAGAAATCTCAAGAACACACTGCACTCACTTGCAAACTCTCTCCTAGCACATGTCGCTCACCCTATAAATTTCCAGCCTAGCACTGTCACAATCTGCTTCCACACTGCCGGTTCATCAGGAACACGAGGTACATCTTGTTCTTTATCTAATGAATTGTTCACATTTTACTCCTCCCATTTTCCTTCCACCAGTTATCCAAGCTCTTCTGAAATTCTTGACATTTGGTAAAGTACTGACATTTGGCCAGCACCAAGGGTTTGGCAGGATATTGGCAGAACTTTTGTGTAACACCTACGCACAACATCGAGGTCATAATGGCCCACATCATCAGTGTCTGAGTAAAGGGCCAGGAGCTACAATCCTCTCATCTCTGTCACTCTGGGCAACCATTCATTTTTCAAGATACACTGAAAATCCACCCCTTCAAACCTCTACCCACCAGAAACTTCAGCCCACGAGCTGATAGAGCTTCTGAGCTTGGCGCCTTGCACAACTGCTTAGTTCATGATTTTCTATATCCTATAGACTTCTATATCTTTTTGATAACTACTGATTTGTCTCTTTCTTTTTTTATGTGCAAAGGTGAGGAAGATGACATCAGGCTTTTGGTTTTCACCCACTGTGTCCTCCACATCACCTGGGCATCTGTTCTCCACCCTCCGCTCCTGTGCAGAGGGGGGCTTAGCGCTCTTGCTGATTGAGACACAGCTCATTTCCTCTCGACTTGGCCAGAAGTCTCAGGACACATTTTCATGTTGTTTCCCAGGCCCCCTAGTGGCCAAGTTCTGCATTAAAGGCCTTGCGTCAGCAAGTGTCACAGGCGCTGCTGGGAGAACGGGGGGTTAAAATGACGTGGCCTTGATCAGAGGTGGTCTCGCTTACGTGACATGCCGCCGGCGTAATGCTAAGCGGGGTGCTGGCACGGCAGCGGCACGCAGGCTCTGCATGAGAGCCATGACAGTTGTGGTGTTGGAGAGGAGGTGTGTGATGAGCAGATTTGTACTTCACTCTGGGGATGGTGGGGGGGGGGCATTAACATCGGGAGGTGGCAATGGATACAGTCTAATCTGTCGTAATGGTACTGCTGCCAGCACTATCTCTGCAGTTGGAGCATCATAAACATGAAGAAATAAAAAGAGAACTGAAGTTCAGTGTGGTTCTGAATACAAAAAAGGGACCTGCTATTACACAGCTCTACCTTCATGCTTTAAGAACAATAAAACATCCATCACTGGAAAATAACTACTGTGGCATTATGCTACCTTAAAAAACACAATTTTTTGACAGTTCTCATATTGTAATATTTAAAGTGGGAAATGCCAGCTTGGGACACAGGAGCTTTGCCATTCAAACCTAGAGCTACGACATCCAAACCTAGAGCTATGACATCCAAAGCTAGAGCTATGACATCCAAACCTAGAGCT
>JAODLD010000124.1:11094855-11108086 GCA_026781065.1 Mormyrops boulengeri
TTAGTCTCCTTTGCTCGAGGCTAAACAGATTCAGCTCAGCTAACCTCTCCTCATACGACATTCCTCTAAGACCAGGAGAGCTATGGCATTCAAACCTAGAGATACGAAATCCAAACCTTGAGCTACGAAATCCAAACCTAGAGCTATGGCATCGAAACCTAGAGCTATGGCATTCAAACCTAGAGCTACGGCATCGAAACCTAAAGCTATGGCATCCAAACCTAGAGCTATGACATCCATACTTAGTTTGACTGGAAGAGGCATATGTGCTTGTGGGGCATTATTTGCAAATATATTTCAAAATTTGAAGAATGCTATGTATCACATTGGGGATATGAGTTGTGCCTTAAAACGACAGCATACAGCCAAAAAAGCTCTTTTTGGTCTTTACATGTAAGACTGAAATGTATACCTCAAGGAAAGAAAAGAAAGAAAAAATTACCTGCAAAAACCTGCTCCCCCAACGTTATCACCAGCCTTTCCCGATGCCAGATACCTTGCTGCTGACTCTACCTTCTCCTAGTGTAAATTGTTTCTCCTAGTCACAGATGGCCAGATCAATGTAAGTGTGGGTTTATTAGAACACCTGCAGAGAATCACCCAAGTCATCCAGTTCGGAGATATAAGAGCGATGACATAACGGACAACCTAGTGAGGCTGATTAAGTACAACGACCCAGGGACTGGCAGCTAAAGGCATTCCACGTACTACTCCTGTTAGCAAATGTAACATGAGCTATGTATCTGCAGTCCATTCCGAGCTCTCTTTCAGGGCTATACGAACTAGCTTGTTTCACATTATACTCTGGTCCATTTCCAGCCACACCACCCCCACCTCTGCTGAAGTCATTCTAAAAAGGTCACTACGGTAACATGCGAAACTACAGTAAAAGCAACTTGTTTCGTGCAAAGGTTTCCACTACAACCCTAGATGAATTGTACAGCACAGAAGCTATTTCAGCCATATAACTGCAGTCGGTGCTGGCGAGGAGACACACCATACAAACTGTAGCCAGAGGCAACTTTAAGCAGAAAGTATCTTTAGTAGTTCTTGCCATAGCAACCTGCTCATCAGTGTTCTATTAATGTGGGCAATGCAAATGATACAATGCCTATGTTAATGTTCTTTCTTAATAAATAAAATAAAAACAAAGGAGGTACTAAAGACAAATCAGTATTACTTATTCAGAATTTCTGGAATCTTTACACAGAAATGGTAAAATTAAACATCTCAGATAGGACTGCCTCAGACAAATTTATTCACTGTTTGTTTTCCCATTAACAGAAATGATTTTTGCACAGGAAGGGCTTCCCAGGTTAGCTACACTATGATCTATGAAATAAATTCTCTGCACTGTATATCAAAATTCTTAAAACAAGAATTTAAAAAGGCAGGAAAAATAAGTTCAGTATAGTCTCTGTGTACTGAGATCTACTGATCAGGAAGCCGTCTAATCTGCAGAGATCAATGCTCCATTTGTGCGATGCCATTATATACTGCTTTGCGAATGCTTGAAAGTTTGTGTTTCTTCTCAACGGAATGCTTACCTCAACTCACCTCAGCACACAGGTTGTTAAGTAATAAACTGTGGTCTAGTATCTCTCAAAAACTAGCTTACCTAGTTTCATGGCATGTGTTCAATGGAAGTACTTTGCCGAGTGCAAGTACAAATAGAACATTGAGGAGAGACTTGCACATCAACATTAGACTCTTCTGCTTGAGTACACCTTTGAAAACAGACCGATGCATGTCATCTCATCGCAGATACAGATACAGAAAGAAGAGAAGATTCTTTTCCGCCAGGACCACAGAATCATTATTTTGACAGAACATTCCATAAACTGTATCAATAAAGGTACAAATGAAAATTGCATAATATACAGTATGTACAGTTTTCCATATATCTATATGTGATATATATGTATAAGTGATTTGCAACCATTCATGTCTTAGAGACTTAGACAACCTCTTCAGGTTTAAATGAGGAACGTTACTGGACATTTCCATGAGTTATATTTCGAAGTAACTATTGTGTTCCAATTGAATCCATATGATTGAAGGGCTATGACTCAGATGCCAAGCTGCATGCTCAGCGGTACAGTATATGTGCATGTCTCAGTGGAGAGCAAGATAGGATAAGCGAACACTAAGGAATTCCTTAAGTACCTGTTTTTGGAATTATCCAAATGGCAAATAAAGTATCATTTAAATTGTCATTCATAAACATTTATAAGCAGTAAACTTCACTAAGACTATCAGTGTTATCCTTCTAATTTGTTGATTAATGTGTTTTTCATACTACAGTAGCTAATGAGCCTTTTGCTTTGGTCCACAACTGAAGCAAATGGCAGAATGTGAATTGAACTCAGTCACATCAACACAAATACTTGCTATAAATGCACATTGAGATTTTACAAGTGATGGAGACTACATGCAAAGCTGCCACCGTGTTACATTTTCAATTCTAGCATCTGAATATAATTCCCCTGAAATAATGCTTTTCTTTCTCTGGGTTACACTGTGTGCTGTAATGGTGATGAGACGAGCCTTGCCTTCAGAAACACATGACATACAATTGAACTATGGCCATAACACCGTGAAGTCATATTTGTAAAACCCCCGATCTTCGGTTCTCCTTTCCTGAGCTGCCATTCTCACTCCATTATCAATGGAAGCCAAGAGCACTCACTCACACTCAGCTCGCCTCGTTCGGTATTTTAGTGACCCTGAGGTGCTCGGACATTCCCTGCTGTGACATTACTGACTGTCCTGCCTTATCTATGTGTGCATTAGTACAGGAGAAGCACATTCTTCATAAGCATTCACAGCATTCAAATGCATTTGTTCCCTAATCGAAATGCATATTCTGACATATACTTTCAGAAAGTTTATGTAACAGCTGGTGTAATGGCAGCAGTGTGAAAGGCAACATGAAAGGCTATCAGATCTCTTAACAGTAATGGCACAGGCGGCAGCATTACCTTAGAGCCATCCAGGCTAATGATTCGGTAGACATTCCTTGTGCTGTCATAAAAATAGGAGACGGTCACTGCATGCTTGCTGGTGGGGACCCAGTTCTTTTTGGTGTTGGGGTCGATCTGGAAGACATGGGCACGGGTGCTGTAGATTGGCTGCTCCCTGGCAAATAGGAAAGAGGATCTGGGTAAGCTCTGGAGGCCACAGCATGACGATTTCCAATTTTCAAACTGACCAGAGAAGAGTCTATATGGGTATGTATACCCTATAGCAGTGTTTCTCATCCCAGTCTTTGGAGATCCTAGGACAGTTTTCCTCCCATCCAGTTCCCAGCCAATCAAGAACACCACATACCTGGATGGAACAAAACTTTAGACTGTCTCGGGGTCCCTGAGGACTGGACTGAGGAACACTGCACAAAGGCAATTCTTAGCGACAGCACTAAAACCAGAATGAGAGGGCTTGTTCCTGCATGACCACACTGGCGTCTGGGACACAAACCCCCCACTGTGGACTTCAGTGTTTCCCTGTACAATACAGGACTCAGGAGTGTGCCCTGGTTACAAAGCCCATACACTAAGGGCTAGAGGAATCGTTAAGAAGGCAGCAGGGTAGCTCAGTGGCTTTCATTTTAGTTTCACACCTCCTGGTTTGGGGATTTAAACCCTTCCTCTGCTCGGTGTAGCGCGTGTATTTTATCCCAGGGTCACTGTCCAGAGACATGCAGACAGATTAACTGGGGTCAATAAATTGGCTATTGCTCTACAAAGGTAACACAGTAACTGCATATTTTATCAAAACAGTGTGAAAATTATTGCAACTACAAAGCCCAGGGTAAAACTACCTTTTTTTCTTGCTCTCAGTGTCATTGCAGTACTTGTTCTTTGCCTCTATAGGGCAGTATAGTGTGTGTGCTCCCCCCATCCAGTGTGTAACCCCCTGACTGGTTACTATTGCCTGGGATCTGCACCAAGCTTCCTGTAACCCTGCTCAGGATAAGTGGGTAGATGGGAATAGTTACGTATAACCCAATAGTATGAGGGAGCCTGAGATTAAGAAGCAGAAAGGCATCTTTACTTCCCTTGGCACTATGCTTTTATTAGCTACTTCTCTGTGTCAGCTAGTGAAAAATCTTTCCTTTCCAAAAACATCATAAAATCATAGTCTTATTTCCAAGTTGCCTATGAGTCTCCCCTGGTCCATTTGGACGTAACCATAATGACGGGCAGTACAGTCAGCAATATGAATTATGACATCTTTATTCCTGTGACTGTATGTTGCTATTGTACACTATAAAGAACCAGAGTATTTCTTCAGATAAAAGTGACATGTACTGTAATATAGTTATAAATAAATGAAAGCCTGCACCATTAAAATTTCTCACAGCCTGGAGTGTGAAAAAAAACCTTTTTCAACCAGTGTCTTGGACAGACCTTACTATTAAAATAGCAGACTCAGCAGTCAGACTGAAATACACTGTCAGATTCTAATCTTCCCTCCCCTACCGCAACAGAAGTGCCAGTTTGTTCCACAGCTGTGGGACTCCTGGTCTAAACTGTCAAATGATGCAGCTCATAGTGAAGGTGTCATGTGAGCTTTAGCGATTAGCATGGGAGAGAAATATAGCTGAACCAGTCACTGAGGTAGCTCATTCTGGCATTCATTAAAAACACATATTCACACACACACTCACATTTCTCACACACTGTAGTCATTCATACTACATCTAGCTCCACTGGTACTGTAAACTTCTTTACAAAGGAGCACTGCAACACTTAGTAACATGTAAATGAGAATGAACATAATGGATTCAAAGTCTTAATCCAAGTAAGGGCATAGCACTATCAGCTAGGCACAAGATCAATAACATAGAACTCAGGAAGAAGACGACAGTAGACAGGGAATGTGCATCATTCATTGTGGCATTTTTATTAAATTAAAAACCGATGCACTGTGTACCATCGAGCAGTACTAACATATTGTAAAACGTCTCCTAAACACTGCAGTGTCCCCAAGAGCCCAGGTTCCATTGTACTTCACATGGACCTTAAGGCAAAGTGCAATGCAAGCTACGCTACCCAAGAAAAATACACACCTAGAAGCGAATCTGTAAATGCCAAAATCTCTGGTTAAGGGGGCATTGGCGATGACGACAGAATGTGAGTGAGGCTGCGGTGGCAAGTGGCATTTTCAGCAGCTAAACTTGACTCGTTCCCCTCACAGATCTCGACCAATCAGCGTACTCAGGACATACACAGTGCCGAAGAGCTGCAGTCATCCTTGCATGTGACGGCCCTGAGAGGAGTGAGGAATTGTGGACTGCGGAGAGCTAACAGAGTTCTCTCTCTGATCTGGATGCTGATGCTCTTTGAACAATTTCAAAGGTGCCACACATAATTGAAATTGCAGTTCAACAGCATTGGCCACTTTAAAAGGAAAACATCCCCCCCAACCTGAAAGGAGGAGAGGGCTATGAAGGACCCCAGACAATTGGTTAATTTCTCCAGGGCCATCGAATTCCACTTCCTGAATTAAGGCCAAAGAACTCCTTCTTTCCTTCTTCAAACTGTCAATCTATCCATCCATTTTCTGTAACTGCTTGGCTTAGTGAGGGTTGTGGGGGGTCCGAAACCTATGGGCAAAAGGTGGGGAATAACCCAGAATGGGACACCACACACTCACACACCATTCACTCATACATGCATACCTATGGGCAATTTGGTAACTCCAATTAACCTCAGCATGTTTTGGGACTGTGGGGGGTAACCGTAGTACCCATAGGAAATCCCACAATGACACTAGGAAAACATGCAAATTCCACAGACATGGAGCCATGGCGGAGACTCCAATGCTGGTCCCCGGAGTGTGAGGCAACATTGCTAACCACTTTTTTTTGTTAATATGAATTAAGGATAATGTCTGGCCTGCAATCCTGACCAGGACAGGCCACCAGAAAATGGATGGATAGACGGACGGATGGATAGATGGATGGATGGATGGCAATAAAAAAAGTCTACATTGATTGTACAGATTCCACATAAGAGCTTAAATAGATCACCTATAACCATCCATCGACTGATCAATCGATCAATCGATCCATCCAGCCATTTTCTGCCGCTTATCCAGGGCTGGGTTGAGAGGACGGCAGTCTAAACAGGGACGCCCAGACACCCCTCTCCCCCAGCCACCTCCTCCAGCTCCACCGGGGGAATACCAAGGTGGTCTCAGGCCAGCCAAGAGATATGATCTCTCCAGCATATCCTGGGTCTGTCTCGGGGCCTCCTCCCGGTTGGACATGGCCGAAACACCTTTCCAGGAAAGGGTCCAGGACGCATCCTAGACAGATGCCCAGACCACCTCAACTGGCTCCTTTTGATGCAGAGCAGCAGCGACTCTACTTTGAGCCCCTCTTGAATGTTTGACCTCCCCTGCCTATCCCTAAGGCTGAGCCCAGACACCCTGCGGAAGAGACTCATTTCTGCCACTTGTATCCGCAATTCTTTCTGTCGCTACCCAAAGCTCATGACCATAGGTGACGGTAGGAACATAGATCGACAGGTAAATCTTGGGGTTTTGTTCACCTATACTCATTTAATCCCATTAAAAACTGAATTTAATATGACAGTGTCTGTTTCCACCCATTTCTTCACCTCTTTGCAGCTTCCTGCAGGTCATACTCATATAAATATGCATAAAACGAATCTGGCCTGAATTAAAAACCTGAATGACATCCAGGCATTTCAGCTGAGCACAGAAGGCTTCGCACTCCTAGTACACCTCAGGATAAGGAAACAAAACAGCATGTGACACATCGGCAGATTCAAGTTGTTCATCTGCAACGGCTCCATGAGCCCATAGCGTACCACTTGTCAAAGTGGGCTTTATGCAATCAACTGGGACCAAATGAACTCACTTACTGTGGTCCACAATACTAAGAGTATAGGCCCAGATAACACACAGCTTACTGGTGCTTATCTCTGCTGCGAAAGTTAATTGTTCCCTTGTCAGCACACAATAACAAGCTGGGCCAATCTTTTGCAATATACAGCAGTATAATTTAAGCTTATTCAGAAAGAAAGAAAAATTGAGAAAGAAAAATTCAACAGAAGGCTAGACCAAATCACCAGCCACAGCTTCACGGCTTCAGACTTAAGCTGCTCATAAATTGTATGCCAATACTGAAATTGGAGATTAATGTATAAAAAATTAATTACTGTGTAAATATTAAAACACACAAGCATCTAAGTGGACCTTCCATGTTCACCTACTGACAACAAAAACCTATGCTATATTCAGATATACTATAAAATAACAAAGTAGCTATTTAATATCTTAAATCATATAGTATGTATATGGAATATTCTGTGCATGCCCTTTGCTGCTGGGATCCAGGCCCACATACTTCCTGCAAATATCCTATGTCTCTTAACACTTTCCACCCAGTTACAGAAACTGTTTATATTTACGATATATAACAATTGCTCTGGCGTGCCGGTAATAATGTGCTCTAAATGGAATCCACATTGGTACAGTACAAAATCAGCGCAAACTCTGTCCCAAGAACAAGCCCTAAAACATAATCCTGGGAAACGGTTTCCGTCTCACAGGTTCACCATATTCTTGAGACTTGCAGGGGTTATATACCTAAGAAGGCACCATTCAGCTACATTTAGGAACTGTGGAATGAAAATATATAAAGAAAAACTGTCAAAAGAAGGACTGTTTAGACCTAGTTCTACTTCAAGAGCCCATACATTGTATAGGGTTTGTATCATGTGTGCATCTTTGGCTAATTTCTGCACTGAGTCCTATCATACAGTCCAGTCTCTAAAGTCAGGGTATGTACTGTGTGTGTAATGCTGTGCAAATGTCTTAGCTTGCTACAGTAATGATGTTTACATTGTCTATGTCCATGTAAAACTATGATTTTATGTCTGTCTAAGTGTGTCAGCTTACCATTTCAAAGCCTCGCATCAAGTCACCAGAGTATTTGAGTTACTATCAAATACACCCATGTATTTGTTGAACTCAACCACTAGCACACCGTCTTTGGCTAATTAATACCTCATCGAGTGATCCAGCTAATTAAACTAATTAGCTCAGCTGGTGGTGAAATTTAACAGATACATGGAATGTTTGGGATGCCCCTGATGAGAGAGGTCAGCTTTGGGAACCAAAAGCTGTTCTTTTAGCCATACAGCAAGATATCTATGACTGAGTCAATTCATATTGCTTTTTATTGTATGACTGTTTATTCGAATGTATTGTAATGTGAAATATTTTAGACACACTATATATAAATGCACACACACACACACACACACACACACGCACACAGACCTGTACTCATATCGTCGTGGGGACCGTCCATTCATTTCTTTGGGTATAACCCTTATCCCAACCAGAACTACCGTAACCCCCACCCAGCCCTAACTTTAACCATAAATAACCATACAAAATACGAGACTTTTGGCATTATTCGCCTATTGATTTCAATCACAGGTCTTTAAAATTGAGTTTTGAAAAAGTGGTCCCCACAACGTAAAAGTAGAAGGTTTTTTATCGTATTGTGGGGACATTTGGTCCCCCCATAATATAATATTCATATACATAACCCCGCCCCCACACACACACACACACACACGCACACACACACTCTTACTGCCCAGATGAATAACTTAAAACCTAATTTTCTTTGCTTGCCTAAGCCTTTCACACAGTACTGTAGGTTCCTCCCCAATGCCTTGATTTTACAGTCTTCTGATGTGGATTGCCCCCCGTCCATGATAATGCTCTCCAAGGACACAGCTAAGTGCCCGGAACACGTCCTTCAGGCACCTTCAGCCATCCATCTAGCTGGCTGCTGCAGAGGGAATGCCGCATGGCATCATTTACAATGCGAATTACATTCCATCTGGGGAAACGTGACAGAACCTCACAGCTGTACCCTGTGAAGAGTATTACACCAACAGCGGCACCATTCAAAAGGGATCAAGATGCACTAAATGCAATAAGATCACATAGAAGTATTCTGGATGAAGATCCCACATGATAGTGCCACAACAAAACATTTGTTTTGGTGTTAGATCTTATTATTCTTCTTTGTCGTCTTCAAATATATACTGTATATGAAGATATATATGTATATATACACTGATGATTCAGAACATTGTGACCACCCCCAAGTGAAGCAAATATTGTCGGTTATCTTATAAAAATGGCACGTGCCAAGGTCTGGGATATATTAGATGGTAAGCTAACATCCAGTGTTCTTATTTGACATGTTCATTACAGAAGAATTGGTCAGGGATAAACTTTGACAAAATGCCAATTGATTATGGCCAAACAACTGGGTCACAGCATCCTCAAAACAGCAAGGTGCTCACGGTCAGCCGTGATGAGTACCTACGGAGAACGGTCAGTGCAGAGAAAAACCATAGACTGCAGACAAGGTGTTGGGCGGCCAAGCCTTATCGATGCGAGATGTGAATGAAGGTTCTCCTGTGTAGGCTACTGTGGCACAAATGACAGATAATTTTGATGATGATCATGGGAGTAATCTGTCATGATACACAGGGCATCGAGCGCTGTTTTTACTAGACAGTCAACATTATTCACATCATGTGGGGGTGGCCATACTGTTTAGCCTCATTCTTGTATAATATTATATATACAAACATATTGCACATGACAATAGACCTGATTTGCCTGGTCTTATATAATCTGACTTTATAATATTAACACCAGACTACCAGGGATCTAATGGTTTCTAATTGAGCAATTCAGATAAGTACCTTTCGCTAATTTCTTCCTCCCCCCGGGCCATTTAGTGGGCTATCTGTCACCTCTGCTGTAAGGATACTGAAGCAAGTGGGAGGCGAGTGAGAAAGGAAGTGAGAATGTGCAGCCAAGTGTAAGGCGTCAGCGTGCCGGAGAACGCCACGCCGTGCAAAACTGGTGGAGACACAGAGCATTACTGCAGCATTACTCTGGAGTTACTCAGCATCACATTCACAATTATTATACAGCTACATCAAAAAAGCTAATAGACTGGGTCTCCTGAAAGTCAATGAATCATTCAGATTCAGTGTAGAGCAGTGTTTCTCAATCGGGTCCTCAGGGACCAGCAGACGGTCAACGTTTTTGCTCCTATCGGGAGCTGGGAGAGAACAAAAAACGTGGACCGCCTGTGCATCCTTTAGGATCAGCTTGGGAAACAGTGGTGCAGTGTCCTACTCTTTTTTTACTTCAACTCTAGTTCACCTGTGTTTGAACTTGGTCACTGGTATTTAATTAATTGAGAATGTCACAAAAGTACCAGCTGTGACCCAGGACTGAGTCATTTGTTACTGGATGGATGGGAAGTGTTATAATTTAAACAACAGAAGATGAACTATTCTTTTTAACAACACTCTGGCAGGGGACGCACGCCTGGGGGCTTCGTGTTGTCTGGTGGCTCCAACTGCTCATGGACACAGCACATAAATATCACCGTCATTAGCTCTCTATCTCTCCATTTCTGCATTTCATACCATCTTTATCTGATCATATGCTGAGGAGAATGTAATAAGTGCCTACTCAGATTTTGTACTGAAGAAATAACTAAACAACATGCTACTCAATCTATAAAGAGACAGTATCAGAACACAGTAGATATTTATAATCAGCATGAAAGAAATGAAAGTAATTTTAATGTATTCTCTCTGTTTGCTTGAAATGTAATCACTGGATTGGAGCTTGAGGTGTTCATTCCTACATTCATGCTGTAGTTCTACCTTATGACCAGCAGATGGAGGTGCCCTCAGGTCTCAAAGATCCATCTCCTGAATATTGACTGAATCGGAATCAAGGGTGCGGCACATTCCCGGCTACTGTATGATCATTTAAAAAAAAAAATTCTTATGTTTTCTATGTGTGCTATGGAGTGTTATACCTCTTGGAGCTGACTTACCTCAACCGCACAAAAACTCATTTGCAGTGCTGGAGAAGAACTGTGCTTATAACAAAAAAATAGCAAAAAAATGAACAAAACTGCTTCTTTTGAAAAAATGTTAACAATGGGATCAAAGCAATTAGCTGAAAGCTCTTTATACAAAACTATACAATCAATAAAGCATTTAGACTATAATAAAATAAAATTTTAGTAAATTTGTTACTATGTTAATATCATTACAGATTCAAAGAAAAAATATGAATTTAAAAAACTGCAGACGAGTGATAAACATCCGGTAACCCCAATAGCTCCAGGACACTGTCTGGCCTTGTTCTCGGACCCTTGCTTGTATGTTGTTTGGGTAAAACCTCCCACATAATCAGGTTTACCCAGTTCCAGTCCTGGAGGACCAGAATCCAACACAGATTGCAGATTTCCCTGCTCAAACACATCTAACTCAGCTAATTGCCAGGTTTAGTAGGTGTGTCTGGGCAGGGAAATGGACTGGAAGTGGAGAACCTTGCACTAAATAAATGTTAATGTAACATTTGCTGAGCTCTTTTCTGAAACGTTGCACTCAGTTCCACCACACTCCTAAACTGCTGAGGTACCTGGCAGCCTCCATTGACCTCTTTCTGCTTTTAGGTAAAACAATCAGGTGATTTTAAGTGAATTTTTTTACTATTTATAAAGATCTGCCACATTGATCAGTCTGCCTCCAAACACTCAAACCAAGTTCGATCTAAACCGAGGTCAATAAAGGTAGGCTAAAGCTACATTTACAGGCAAAATGTTTTCGTGTGTTGTCTCTTCTACTAACGGTGTACGTGTATATGCATGACTTTGCCCTTATAATAATAGACTAAATGTGTCGCATTTAATCCACAGAGGTAATCTGGGGGAGAAACATGGAATTATATTGTGTCTGTATCTTATAAGTTGGCAACATGCAAACTGATTTGTAGTGCGACTGGATCTGTTATTATCCTGTATTATTAACCAAGTGCTGTGTGTGTGTGTGTGTGTGTGTGTGTGTGTGTGTGTGTGTGTGTGTGTGTGTTTCCCCAAAACCACTTATATGTAGTATAGGATCAAGATGAGCCTGCAGTCACTCCTGGGTGCTTTTACATAGGATACTAGTCCATCAACCACTTGCATTTGGCCTATAGGGGGAAACCGAAGAACATGCAAACTCGACAGACCAATCACACCCACAGCCCTCATGCCAATGTTACGTGATTACAGATGACACGAGAGCACAATGCTAAGTTTTTTAAAGAGTAACAATTTTTTGCTCAGAGATTTGCTCAGAAACAATAAGCTGAAATGATCATGCTTGCCATTGTACAGCTGAATCACTTCCTCTCTGATGGTCTGCTACAAATGGTTTTTGTGACATTACAGATGCAGCATACAGAGGGGAAACGGTACATTCAATGGACAAGTGACTCAAGAAAATGCTGGAATTACTGCAATCATCTTAGCAGGCAATAAAACCAGCACTTGCACTCTTTAGTCACTAGTTATAAACCCAATGCAGAAGCAAAATATATTTTTAAAATTCTAAATACGTATCAGTCATTGGTCACGTAAGATGTTCTACAACTTCTGCATTTTAGATACAAATTGGGCAAATAAGCTATCCCAAGATGCACTGGGTCATGAAGGCAGGGGACACACTGGACAGGATGCCAATCCATCAAAGGGCACACATCACTCCAGGACCCAGTACTAGATGAGCAGATATGGAAGATGGATAGATAGGACGTCTTACACTTAGGGCGTTTATATTTTGATTTATCACACTCTGACATCCAAAAACCATAACAACGATAGCTGCACTGAAAGATAAGTTAATAAGTAGCATTGTTTGAAAAAGAAGCATTATAAATGACAATGATGCCAAAGGAACAGTATGCCAGGATTGCAGAAACAATACACCTATCTACACAGAGGTTTGGCCAGAGCAGCTGGGTATAATTAGCCTAAATGGAATACTTAACCCCCCCCCCCCCCCCACTGTCTTGCTCCAACTCTGTGAACAGATGTCCCATGACATCGGACGCTGTTGTGGAAAAAGCCCTACCCCTCTGCTTTTTGGGCAGAGAGTGTCTGAAGAAAGAAACGCCATGAGAACTGCTCCTAATTTGGCAGAAATGTGGAGGGATGCGGGTTGGAGAAACTGACCTAACTGGCATGTGGGAGGGAGTGCAGAGATAAAGGTGGAATTCTGCATGTGGAAGCAGGGGAGAGAGAGAGAGAGAGAGAGAGAGAGAGAGAGAGAGAGAGAGAGAGAGAGAGAGAGAGAGAGAGAGAGAGAGA
>JAODLD010000124.1:11108174-11131797 GCA_026781065.1 Mormyrops boulengeri
GCGCCAGCCCCCGCCCGAGCGCGCGACCGACAGAGAGAGAGAGAGAGCGCGAGAGAGAGCCAGAGAGAGAGATGCAACTTTCACTTGGGTGAAGGGCAGCCTTGCACAGTCCAGGAGCTTTTCTTAAATGGACCTCAGGTGGTGGTGAAATTCAAGTGATAAAAGGAAGTATCCAGTAGCCTAAGGAATGGTCTCCTGACATGCAGGAATGGGCAAATGGACAACAAAGTTCCTGCACTTTACACAGAAGGGCACAAAATCTTTGCGCCGTCGGAAATTTGGCAAGTGCTTCAACTGGCAAACCAAAAAAAAAAGAATTATATAAAAGAACACCCTTGTCTTTTGTTTTGCTCACTTTTGTTTAGATGACAGTTAATCTGGTGCTTTTGGTTTCCTGGTGAAAATAAAACTTTCCCGTTTCGTTTGCCAGGTCAGGCTAAGAAGGAAAAAGTAAGGTTATTAACATTTTTGCTAGGAAACATTTCTCGTCACTGGCATAGTCATTAGCTACCCACACAGGAACAGAAATAACTACACAATTAGCTACTCTTACTAAACTAAGAAATCCTCTTGCGTCAGAGGATATATAGTACCAATCCCCCACCTTCTTTACAGACATATATCAATGGCTCTGCAAATCAAGACTAAGAATGTAGCAGCTCAAACTAGCCCAACTATCGTATCCTCACTAACTTCAAGGTGTGGCCCTACTCCCAGGCAGCATTTGCGCGGCATGCTGGCCTGAGCAGAGGCTCACGCTTCTGATGATCACACTGTTCCTGCAGACCTAATCCATCATTTCTCCCCAACCTCTTTTTGGAATGGCTATACCAATTAATGTCTTGTGATGTCAATGCAGTGCCCTTAAGTCTTTGCAGTGGAATATATTAGGAAGGATTGGAAAGTTGCCCTTACCCATGAAAGGCCTAAGAATGAATAGGTAACTTGTAATGTAAACTTGTACTGTTACTTATCGCAGATGAATGATATTTGGCCACAGCCTGTGATGTGAAAACCTTCTAGATTAAATATACAATATAATATAGTCTGTAAAGCATAATACACAAAGTAAATACATAACAGCAGTTGATTTACAATTTATCTTTCGGTTTAAATAACCTCGGGTGAACGGTCACTTCTAGAGGACACTGGTATAATAATCTCCTGATGGCAAGCAGCTTCACCTTGTTTATGCAGCACCAAAGCAAGCAGAGTCACAAACTGTTATTATAAACATAAGAGAGGGACCCAAACCATGGCTGTAAGTGGCAAAGCCATGCTCTTCCTCCTCAGCAAGTGACCCTTAGGTCGCTAGTAAAACTGACTGACGAGTACAGTGCACCGTTAGATACTGGGGCGACTGGGGGGTCAGCTTTGTTATGTAGGTTCAGAAGTCCAATAATTCAAAGAAGACAGACAGAGATGGCTGAAAGAGAAAGTGGTGGAGGGTCCCACCTCGTTCAGGTTTGCTGCTCTGCTGAAATCCAGCATTGTGTGGGATGCTCGCTCAGCTAGATCACACATACATCTTCACAAATCACCATTAAATAATGAAGATAACCTCTGCTCATACACAATATATCAAAAGTGCCCTCTTACATGCCGCAGCTGCAACATAACAATGTCATACCATTTGAGAGGAAAGTATTCAAATACAGTATTTCAGTTTTGTCATAAATCCACCCCTCCACCTTTCAGATTTTTTTTCAGTTTTGAATATTTAAAGGCAGCTGTAAATGCTCATACCAAGTCTGGATCTTCGCAAGTATTGCTTGACAGCACAATTTCTGAGTGATCAAAACCATTTCAAATATCATAGATGAATTATTACGAGTTCGATTTGGTCCTACAATAGGTTTATTGTGAAGGACAAAGCAGCTTGTTCTTGAAATGTAGTGCATTTCATGGATTACATTTTATTGTTAAAACAAATTGCACCTTTTGAACAAGTCATTCTCTTCACTGCTATCAGTATCAGAGTGATGGAATCCATTCAGAAGAATCAGAAATGATTTTCTATATTACTGGTTACTATATTAGTAGTTTTTGTTTTCATTTCTTCCTCTTACGTTCTCATTTTTCATCTTCCTCTGCTACATCTGGGGGCAGTGTATGGCTCAGTGGGCCCAGCCTCAGTATGTCTGTGTGTTCTTGAGTAAGGCCCTTAACCCCCAGCTTCCTGGGGGCTGCTACAAGTGGCAGCCCTTTGCGGACAACTTACTCTACAGAGAGCCAGTTGACAGAGGCGTAAAAAGAGAATTTCCCCATGGAGACCAATAAAATATCAGCTATTATTGTCTGTAACATTTCATGATTTCGACATGAAGTTAGCAGAAGTCCTTTTTTATTGCCAGGTAGCAGTAGTATAATTGCTTACTTGACGTTTTATTAGCTGGTCAGAACACATCTTTGAAGTTTATGGGTTTTATAAGGATCTGGACTTGCATCTCTTTGGTCCAGTGGTTTATTACCTACCCACAGCTGGTACACAGATGGCATGTTGGCCTATTGAGTAACAGCGGAACCTCAGGCCTTTGAATGCTCTCTCTAAGTCACATGGGTCTCCTCCAGCAGTACAAACACACTGAGCAATGAGGCTAACTGGCATATCCAAGTTGCAAAAGTGTTGAAAATCTCTGTTGGGGCCTTGAAAAAGTCCCTTAACCCCCCCGAAATGCTCCTAGGGTACCCCAAGCTTCACTCACACTCATGTGTCTGTATGTTTCAAAAAAGAGCATTGTAATGTACCTGTACCTGTAATTGTGCAAATGGCAAAGAAGCATCATTCCATTTAATTTCACTGCAAAATGTCACTCTTTCTTGAACTGAGACTCAACAGACTGTATGAGACCTCTGTTTCAGGCGAGCACCCCCCACAGCTTCTGTGTGCACAAATTTTCTGGCATGATACAGATCTGTGTGTAATGTCTAGAGAACAAAGCTACATAGGTTTCTGGTTCATCTCAAACAATTATGGATGGTGTCGCCAAATATTCCATGATTCTGATCCCAGCATCCAGAATTCAGACATTCAGCTGAAACGTGGCTTTCTCACAAGATCTGACTTAAATGTATCTGGGAACAATTATTCAAACCCACGCCCATATCTACCATTGAGGACGCCAAGGTCACGTCCTTGGTATTTTTACTGGGATATTTTACTGAATGATGTGCTGAGAATAAAGCTGATCATGTAACCATTTGTCAGCGTAATTATGTTGGACTGAAGCAAAAAAAATCATAATTTATTATGCAGTCTTAAAAAACGTTCTCGGCAGAGCATGCCCGCCTAGGAAGGGGTGACACGTGACCTCGGTATTTTAAAAATCCTGACTACGGCCCTCTTCAACCCCAATTATCACTAATGGTAACCTTGCACATTGGGTAGGTACACTGAAATTAGACACTCCTAGAAGATTAAGGAATGCATCTGACTTTAGAGTAAGTACGTAATGCACCACATGCAGGGATAAATGCAGTATGCATATTCCTATCATTTTTACTTCAACTAGAAAGAAAAAATGATTAATGATTTATACTCATATTTCCATTCATAATAAAAAATAAGTTAACAACCATCCATCTTCCAGTTGCTGATCTTAATGGGGCCTGAAGCCTATCACAGCCAACATTAGACACAAGGCAGGTTTAGACCCTGGAAGAGATGCCAGTGCATCACCATTTACACTCTATAGGTGATTTTGAGACATTAATTAGTATATCAGTATGTCTTTGGACTCCAAGAGGAAACTGGAGTATGCAAGTAAAACCCCTGACACTGGGAGAACATGCAAACTCCACACACAGAACAGAGGCATGAATGGAAACCCCAACCCTGGTTATCTGAGCAACCATGCAACCCGTAGCTTCCCACACACACACACACACACACACACACACACACACACACACACACCCATACACCTTACTGTGTATGAAAGCAGAAAGGCTTCAGAATTACTGGTTAAATCTGACCAAGTGACTAGACCACAGCATCAGTTCATATTATAAGGAATAAAAATTATGCCACTGAATTTATCATCTCATAGGCTAATGGCAACTGTCTCTTTATTCCACCCCAGAGGTTGATACTATTTTTTCACTTAGATTTATCACACACTGAACTAACAGCTGTTATGAACTGGTGCCAGTAGAACCACTAGCTAGATCAAACAAAACTAGTCTGGCTAAAGCTCCATGAACCATTGATCACAGCATTGCTGTAGACCACTGAGAAACCACAGACTGACCTCCACTGAGAACACTGTCAGGATCAGTCCTTGTTTTGTCCTGTTCTGTCCATGTCCTCGTTTGGCCAGCAGGTGTCATTGGCCATCCTGTTCTTTTCTCTGTTTAGTACTTCTCACTATCCCTGGTGTTTTTCCCCTGTTCCATGGGCTGCTGCATGGCTGAATGGGCTGAGTATCTGTGCCTCTTGACCATTATACAGTAGGTTCAAGGCTGGCCAGGGGCCTTCTTTGCTTACTATCTGTTGACCTCATGGTAATTGTGTTTCTCGTGTGTGTTTTCAATATTGGTTCTGGTATTTGGTGTGTGTTCTTAGTTTACCCCTTGCAGTCCCCCTCTATAGTGTTTTTGGTTGAGTTTAAAATGAAGTTCCCTTGATGTCTGAAAGCCTTTCTATGGATCGTCCCTCCTTCCCTGAGTCCTGTTATGAGAAACACTGTTTAGGTGGAGAGGTTCCGTAGGTTCTTTGAAATAATCATGCATATATGTCATGCACATATAACCTTCTCTCTTCAACCAGTACATGTGGATGGTGGTACTGTCTACTCTAAAATACTGCTGCCCTCCCAGGACCATAAACGCACAGGCAGGCAGATTCTGGCTGCTGTCCACTTCACTCCGTGTGTCCTTCTGCTATCTGGCTACTGTGCTTCATCTGTGGTACCTCCACAAAATTTTCATACAGTTTTAACCACTTGCCCGGTGGTGGGATTGGATTGCAGGTTAATTTTCAATGAGGATCTCAGCTCAGAGTACCTACGACCTCCAAATTACTCCATAAATCTCAAGATCAGGAAAAAGAGAGAACAGTATGTGTTATAAATGTACCAGTTGAAACAAATTTTTATAAGTAGATTGCCTTGGAATAGAAACACTGTACATAAGCTTAATTATTAATCTGGTTGCATAATTACATGCTTTATATACCTTACTGTGTAATGTACCTTTGTAGAGAGTATGGCATTGCAATGTCATAAATAATTTCCCTGTCTCAATCAGGATGACTGTATGGGTGGGTCAGACAGAGCACCGAGGCTCTCATGGCAGTATGCATTATATATTAATGTTTTTGGATCAAAATAATTCCTAGTATCAACCCATCCAGTGTGCACCCCAGCCTTATGCCGTGTGCCGCCTTGAATAGCCCCCCACCCGCTTCATGACCCTGACCAAGATAAGGAGCTACAAGATGGATGGATGCATTATTCCCAGTATAAAATAGCATATTATGTGCAACGTTTAATATTTCCTATGTATAAAAGTAGACCAATTTTATTTAATGCTACCTGTTTTAAATGTATTATAAAATACAAATAAAATAACTTGATAAATATGAATTTGAATGCAAATGAAGCAGGTTGTCCAGACTGCTTTAAATATTTAATGAATTTGCAGGTAATTTAATTGAACTATACTGAGGTAGGCCTATTTCTCTAATGCTAACAGAAGGCAAGCAAGCACCTCCTGCAGGCAAATAACTCTGGTTCATTGTGTCCACAGCAACAAAACTATGTTGCGCAAACATCACGCTTAACTGATGCCCAAGAACATACAGGTGACTGTTATCAAAAAAGCAGTACAAACATTCATATGCAACCATTATCTATATTAACCATGTATACAGAGTGTAAGCCTCTGAAGTCATGTGACCTTAAACTGGGGTTCTGTAGATTAGATATGACAGCATCAACATTAAAAGAAAGCTGAATGGTTTATTTTGAAATTGGGAATTTGGGAATTATTATGGGATTGCCATTGCAATCCCATAATAATTACAGTTACTTGCTGATGCTGCAGCACAGCAAAATATTAGCTTGGTGTTCTGATAAAATTTCACCCAACAAAATAAACTCACTGCACCATGTGAGTTACTTTGCCTCAGTTTTATCTCACATAATAAGATCAAGTTTTAATTTATAAGCAATTTGGCAAACTTCAGTGATATAAAGATTTTAAAAAATAAATGTAATCTTTTTATACAGTAGACTATCAATAATATAAAGGTCAATGAAACCATCTGAAAAATTACCAAGGACATTCAGGTTTACCTGAAACGCTATATAAGACATTATTAAAATGAGGGATTCAGCTACTGTTTTAAATATTTAGTGGCGATAGTAACATAATGCAAATGGACGTATTTCCTTTTCCTGATGTGTTAAACAGTGTGTAAGTCTTCACCTTAACATTCCTCTTCCTTCTGTCAATGTTGACACACGATTAAGAGCCAACATTCTCTTTGTAGATTCATGTTGTCAGTTCACTGGTGGTATAATATCATTCTGGAAAGCAGAACATTCTAGGCTGACTGGGACAGCACACCCCCACGTAAAGGTTCAGCGGTTTAACACTGAGGCTTAACTAAGGAAAACATTTTCCCAATTCCAACTGAGTATAATATGATAAAATACAACACTGCAGATACCCAGCCATCCTCCAACCACTTATCCTGTACAGGGTTGGGGGGGGGGGGACTAGCCCCGGCAGCATAGAGAAGAGGCGGGAGTGAACTCTGGACTGGATGGCGCACACACACGCATACATACACACACACACACACGCACGCGCGCGCGCACACACACACATGTCTTTTGACTGTAGGAGGAAATTGGAGTACCTGCAAAATCCATGTGAGAAAATTACACACACAGAGAGTGGAGGCGAGATTCATGAGGCAACAGCCCTACCCACTGAGCCACATGGCACCCCACTATAGATATATGCACGAGATATAGAGCTGCTATCAGGGCCATTTCTGTACAAGATATCTGCAATCTATTTGGGACAAAAGACAGATTAACCTACAAAACGGCAGCCTCATGGGGGTAAGAGCTTTCGCGGGGTACTGTCCTCCACATCAGCCTTGCATGGAAGCTGTCCTCTATCCTGAGATGTGAATTAATTACAAAGCAAATGAAACTGGCAGCTGTTACTTACAGGGCAGGAGTCATTAATTAATCAAAGGTAATGTGAAGGCGAATTTTAATTAAGCTAAAAGAAAAGATAATTTCCAGGAAACTGGTGTGAAAAGACTGAATATAGGAGTACATATAATCTAGCATAGCTAAAGTGGGAAGGAGAACAACTAGGATGGGGAAACTGGGTTAATTTGATGAGAAGAAAGAAAGTGCCGCACACTGGGCTGGTACTGTAGCCCAGGAATTCTCAACCTTTCGAAGCGGGGGGGGGTTCAGGGGGTGCTTGGTAGTCCAGTGGCCCATTACAGGCCAGTGGTTCAGAAGCCTGGATGTAGGTCAATCAAACATCTATCCTTTGCAATTCTAATTCGGATTTCACTGAGTTCTTGCAATAGCAAGGCATAAATACACTGTGGATGTATATATTTACAATGGAGTCGTGTTAGTACTTCCGTTTACAGAGGGGTGTCCGTCTTTGCTTTTGACAGCATCGTGTGCAACCACTGAGAGGAAATCGGCCATATGATCGCACCCCACAGAAACCATTGTTGCTTTGCATACCCCGTTTGCATACTTAACAATAGTAATACTCATGAAATCAAATACTTATTATGTATCCTAAAACATCCATTACACGTGCCCTTCACACGATGTGCATTTTAATAAATGCAAAGCAGTAACCCCTTCGCCGCAACTGCGACACAAACGGGCTCTGTTAACAAAACCGGGAAGGGATTATACTTAGAGAAGCTGTAATCTCAAATATTAACTCTTATAAAAAAAAAAAAAAAACTCAGAATAGCCCCTACAAGCATGCATCAGCAGCATGGACTGCAGAGGGGTCTCTTCTCCTCCCACTCACTGGAGTCCACCTATGCAATTCCAGTCGCGTGGCTGAAACACTGCTGTAAGACGCATTATCGCCAAAGCTATGCAGCTAAGAGCACACATCTCAACACCTGCATTCGTTCTATACGCATGTTCCTCTACAGTGCCAAGAACATTAACTGACATGACAGGGACTGTCTTTAAGCAGATTGCAGAAGCCACTCCAGATTTATAACACGTTCATTCGCTATTAATAATTCCAGCTAACGCAATGTGCTGCGGCTGCAATCAACTGCTAATAGTGTTATTTTTTGTATGTGCAGCTGGTAGTATGTGAGCTTCATGTTCCTTTGAGAGGGAGACTGGATATGCAGTGTCATACTGCATCATATCATGCAGCTACTCCGGGAATTATTTTTAGCTGTTTGTTGTTCTTTCCCATACACATATAAGGCTATGAGACCCAGTTCACCCTTGAATGCTTGAAAAAGCTTACAGTACTGTATTACGAAACAAACACCACAATTTGCATAACTGTTGTATGAAATGTCTACTAATATATTATATACTGAGTTACATCCATTCTAGTTTAAGCAATATAATGGCTATTTTGGTGGCATTAATGAATGAGAAATACCCATTGTCTTTCTACCCAGTTATCCTGGTCAATGTCCTGGCCTAGAGCCCATCACAGGCAGCATAGGGCACACAGCTGGGCTACACCATGGGTGGGATGCATTTCTTCACAGGGCACATGCACATGCACCCACACTCATAAAATCATACTCTATGGCCAATTCTGAGAAACCAATTAACCTAAATGCACACCTTTGGATTGAAGGAGGACCCGGAGTACCCAGGGAAACCAACACAACACGGTGAGAACGTGCAAATCCCACACACACAAAGTGGGGGAGGGATTTAAACTTCCAAACCTAAATACATGGGGCAACAGTGCTTCCCAATGAGCCACCATGCTATCCGTGTGTGGAAAACCATGTGGGGAATACATTGTGAAAACACAGGATTAAAGCTTGTTAATATATTTACTGACTTTGCACTACCCTGCAAGGTACAGGGCACTGCAGGTGTACATAAATGTTGATTTTTCCATCCATCTTCAATAACTGCTCATCCAGTAAGCAGTGAACTAAGTACATGGCGGCAAGAACAACACAAAAGACAAGGGATAACATGAAGAGGATGTAGCCTATCACAGGGCACATGCACAGTCACACAACACCAAGAATGATTTATCAGTCACCTGCCTGCATGTTTCTGGGAAAGCAGGGCAAACACACAAAATTAACACCCATAGTGCTGGGACAGAAATCAGAACCCAGCCCTGACGGTGTGAGACCACAGGGCTGCTGATTAGGATCCTGCATATTTACTGGGGAGCTTTACTCACAACAGAAAAACCAAGCTTTAAGATGTAAAAAATCTATACAGTCATTGTATAGTAGTGAAATCCCAGTAAAATTACTGCTATTTAAAATTCAAACATAGCATGTTTACTCATAATGCATAACTGTATTTGTGCATCTTAAAAATAGTTACTTTTTATAAGTATTTGTACCTGATTATCCAATTACACTTTATGATTGCTCACATGACCAGACTTTCCTATTCATATCTATGTTATTAGTCATTTCTCAGACTCATGCAGGTAATGTCTGCGGTAGAAAAAACAGACACAAATCCAAGGTTCTCATCACTGTCCTGCCTGGGGGGCATGTATTCCCTGTTGCTCCCTGTGAGTGTGAATAAGTCAGTATATTCTGTATACTGTATTAGTATTAGACACAGTAAGAAAAAATATAATAGAATCAGAATAAAAACAAATAAAATAAGTAAAAACATGTGGAGTACAAAACTGAATAGTACTTTATGCAGAACAGATTGTTATTCTCAATGTGTGATTTACAAAGTTACAAAAATTATTTAGCTTTATAAATTTAAATCCAATCCATTTAATAGTATTTAACAGCCACAGAACATTTTCCCAAATAGAATACAAAATATTACGCCTCTGATTCAGTTCAGACGGGTGTTGTGGACGTTATCATGTTCGGGGTATCAGATAGAGCAACTGAGCTGTTACTGAGGCTGATCTGCAGCCTCAGCCCATTTGCGTGCACGGCTAGCTAGCTTTAACGCTATTGAATTTCGGTGGGAATGCATTCCCCGGCCATAATGTGCGAAAGGCTAGACTCGCGGTTGGAGGTGAATGCCACAAAACGAACAGGCAGCCCAACTGACTTCCCGCCGCACAGCGATTACTAGCTCCCAAAGATGTCAAAAATATCATTCAGTGGTCAAATCGTGTGTTAGAACAGGTTGCAGGCAGTATCTCATGATCTCCCAGCCTTGCTCTCCCAGCTGTTCTGTGATCCAGAAAACAAATTTACACTTGGCTTTGGGTGGCTTTTTACAGTGCTGGTGTCAGATTGTGCATGTTGTAAAGGAAGATCAGTAAAACACATCAAACTACATTCCCTACATCATGCCAGTATACTTACAGAAATATAAATACCCACTGATGTTTAAATAAAATTAGGATGTCAAGTTGCATCCATCCATCCAGTTTCTAATCTTTTATCCCTGTTAGGATCACATGGGGACCTGGAGCCTATCAAAGATGGGGGTACACCATGGATGGGATGCCATGGAAAATATCCATTCCTTTAAAAAAATTAAATTAAATTTCCACTGATGCTGAAACAGCTATTAGTCATACATCATAAAAACACTCACACCAAATTCAGTAGAGCATCCAAAGGCAATGCTCTTTGTGTGCTGCAAAATGATGTGATGTTGGCAGCTATTCTTTTTCCTCATGAAAGAAAACATCAGAGGTCAGAGCTCTGCGAATGTAGCCCTGGCAAAATGTACACCAGCAGAACAAGAAATGGAAATGGCACCGGGCTTGATGTCATACAGCTGCTTTATTAATGTTTTCTGTTACGGCAAAGGGCACTTTGGTGCCATGGAGGGGCAGCTGTAAAAGTATCAACTGAACACTTTGTTTTAAGTTAAACTCTGTGACTAACCTATTACATCAATTTCTTAAGATAAGTGTCCAAGAACAGATTCTCCCCAAAAAGTATAAATGGAACACTTAACAAAGAGTGCTGCTTGAAAGCTTTAAGCCAAAATGTAAAACCTATACTGTATATAGGCCTAAATCATTCTGAAAAACATTTACCTCTATAGCCACAAGCTACATGGGGATAAGCAGTTAGAACAATGAATGATAGATTGATGGACAGATGGATGGATGGATCAATATCTACAGACATATTGTTCACTCCTCCATTCATCTTCTATACTACTTATGCAGTACGAGACTGTGGTGACAGTTCATGTAAAGATATATGTAACTATTTAATGATTTATATCTCATAAAATATCCAATGGATTTCTTATGTACAGCTAAAATACGAAAGATCACCAGCCCAACACAAACTGATCAGACGTTGTATTCCATTTATTTCCTCTTCCTTCTGAAATCTTTAGAAAAACCTCAGTCGCTATTGCATCACTCAGTTCTTAGAATGTGTCAGTTATGGGATGTTGAAGATTCTGAAAAACAACACATTTCCTGCTTTCCCCAAACATACAAAGAAGTACATTTTAGCTTTCAAGTTTCATATCCATTTTTTAAATAAATGTATAATGTGTTCACTTTGAACTAAGTAACATGTTGTTTACTTTTACTTTAAAAGTTTAAGCTGGTATGACTAAAGCAAAATTTAAGGTGTTCTGACGTTTGGTGATAGTAGAGTAATTTATATGACGTTTCATGAGTAAAACACTAAAATATAAAAAGTCATCTACAAGCCCTTTTTTTGCAGTTTTCACTACTGTTATTTATATTTTTTTTATATTACAACCAAACCTGAGATAGATAAACGTAGCATGATTCCAAAATTGTCATTAATGTCTCTTTAAACTTTTTCAAAACCTCTATTACTAAAACTATTAATACCAAGTAACACTATTTTGTTGGTATAAAAAGTTCAGAGCTCTCATAAAATAATATATTAATTTCATTATAAACATGATAAATATGTGCTTTGATTGGATAAGCAAGTCAACTAAACGTTGTATTACAATACATTGTAACAATAACCGTAGTAATGTAAGTGTACTGGAGAACACTTGGACTTTGGGTACGTTTAGGAATGAACAACTGGTCTTACATAATTTTGTCACATGTGAATCCTTGCTTCATACGGGATATACGTGAATATCAAAACCTGAACGAGGAAACGGGATGCAGAACTGCTGCCCTGCTGTTACCCTGCTATACATGCCCACTTTTAGAACAAAAAGATCAGTAGTAGATCGATATTATGTAATCATCACATAAATATAAAACGACATTTCTACTACCTACTAAAATGACAAACTATTATACATGACAAACCTATTGTGAGCTAAAAGTGAAAATAATGCTGATTTTTACAATATTTAATAGTAAACGTCTATTGTTGAAATGTTTACCAATATACACAAATTTGTGCGTGCATGCGCGTCTTTGTGAAAACATTAAACTATATCCTTAACCAAGTTCTATTTTCGGCCAAAATGACTATGATTGAATTTTAGAAGAATATGCTATAGCTAACTGATATGTGGAAAAGCTAAACTTCAAAAATTCACAATGTCGTTAATATGCTTAAATTAGACGGGCACGTATTTATTAGTAGCCTACAATTAAGTATCTCCACTGAGCACTTGAATACCAGCAGTTCTGTGCGTTTCAAATAATCCGCCTAAACTCACTATTATTGTAAGACATGCAGTAATGCATGGTATCGCAAGTGCGGTCACAAGAATTACTGATGAATGGCGTTACTATATAAAGTGTATAGCAAGGGGATCAATTCCCATTTACGTTAAACAGCTACATATTGAACAGCCTGAACATACAAGCAAGTCGTACGTTGCTTCTTTTTATAACATGTAGTCTTGCTAAAATGTAAAATTGATACAGACTAATGAAAAAAGTAATGTAAAAAATGGACAGAGTTGCATTATGCATATCTCTAGATTATCAACATAATCCCTTAAAACATGCAAATCTACCTAAGAATGTCGTCTCTAGAGACAGAGGCACGTTGGTAAAATGACAGTTTAAACTACACGTTTAAGCAAGACTTACCCCATTTTGGCTGATGTGTTTGATGGAAATGTAGTGCGCCTAACTGAAGCTTCCCACGGTGGTTATTGCTGTATTTTCCCCACTACGGCGCTGTGGATTGCCTTGACGGTGGCGGCGTTTTGATGAGCTTTTCGAGATTCGCTTCCCTTCAGTAATACATTATTTTAAATCCAGCTATGAAATATCGAGTTCGGATTAAATCCAAGGCAATGTATTCACTGTCAAATCAAATGCATTTTAAGTTCTTATTTGCAGGTGTGCTCACCCAGAGAAGCAAAGGCAAATAAAGCTACTTTGATAAAAAATCTCATTATAAATCGTTCTCTTTTAAATGTAACTGTAATTGTAGAGCACAGAGGGCTATGGTTTGCTCACAGATAGGAAGAACAGGGAGCGTTTGTGTTCATTGGAAGGGTCGCCAGCGTCACTGCCTTCTCTGATCTCCAAATGACCCTTAAATATCCACTCGGTCTGAAACACACCGTATAACAACTCTGTGCTCTTTCATAACGCCCTTCGGTATGCACTTTCCAAATCTGCCACCTCTTCCAGAATGTATCCAGCTGCACCGCATATAGTTATCCTGGGGCAAGAAAAATGCTGAACGGTTCAATCCAGCTCCCACTTCAAGTTTAATTCGCCAATATTCGATCTTCATTCGTTCGTTGCCTATATTGCGGTTCTCTGATCTAAATCAGTCACATCAAAATTCCTCTACAGGAAATTATAAGACAATGATACATGGACAATAAGATTAATGAAAAATTATTTCGAAAAACATCAGACAAAAATTATGTAATGTATATTTGTCCTTCCAAAGAGAAATATTTTCAGTTTTCCGTTAAACCTATATTCTTATGGCTCCATCACCCTTTGTTTTTACAGGCAAGAACTGGATTCTTAGAGGTAATATTAGAGGATAAGTATACCTTTTATATTTTTCACCAGATACAATATTTTATTGTCCTATCCTTATCAAAAGCTTCCTTTTAGGCGTCTATATATTCCTGCATCCAATGCCATCTTATTCAGTATCTCTGTCCCCATCCACCGTTCACTGACAGTATTAAATGAACCAACGTCACTACGCCACCCTCCGCACTGACGTCATCACATGTACTGGGACTGACGTTGTTTCTGTAAAGAAGGCTGACGTGCAGTTAGTTCAGGAACAGGTACAATAAAGGATGTAAACTAAACATTGATTTTCAAAGACTAATCATTATATCAAATATGATGTAACTATGGTTGATTTTTTTCCCCTCTGAACAACTAATAGCCATCAGTAATTGTCAGGTTAATCTCTAATTATTGCATTGCACACATTTAACTCTTTAAAATTGTATACATTAAACAGTATGTTAGGATAAGTTGGTTTTATTTAATAAGGTCAATTTTATTTTATTATGGTCTACAAATGCATTTCGAATGTAAAAATGGTGACTTAAATTTAATTAAATGGTGAGCTTGTTAAAACAGCTAAAACAATATATACAAAAAATAATTATAAAAATAATCATTCCTTTTTTTAGATAAAAGAATATACTTATATTAATACAATTATATACTTAAAATATATCATGTATTGTAGTGTTTTTTTCTTGCTGATACCAACACCAAGTATATATCGAAATACACATAAAGGAACAGAATTATCTGTGAATGAGGAAATATTACATCTTTAGTATCAGAATGCTATATTTCTGGGTGAGTCAAACTTCCATGCACCTTACAACATCTTTTTCAGTGCAGGATTGCATAGGGGCCTGGATCCTAACCCAGGCAGAATATTATTCAGGGTGGGGGAACACTAGATCAGTGTTTCCCAATCAGGTCCTCGGGGACCCACAGTCTGTCCATGTTTTTGCTTCCTCTGAGCTCCCTGCCATTTTTGCTTCCCCCCAAAACATGGACTGTCTGTGGGTCCCTGAGGACTGCATTGGGAAACACTGCTTTAGATGGGCTGCCAGTTAATGGCACACACTCACACACACATTGGGCAGCTCCCCCCACAGAATGCCTGTGGACTGTAGGAGTAAAGCCAGACAACGCAGGGAGAATGCTATCCATAGGACCACCATCCTACCCAAACTCCATGTGGTGTACATTAAAACCTTTATTATACACTAGTAGGACTGAAGCATAATAATAATAATAATAATAATAATAATAATAATAATAATAATAATAACCCAAACAAACCAAAGTCATGCAGCTAGGCTAACATGTGCCCTGCAACAGATAAGATATTCAGGGTGCACCCCTGCCTTGTACTCAGTGGTGCCTGTGATGGGCTCCAGATCCCCCCCTGACCCTGACTGGGGTTAGAAGATGGATGGATGGATGGATGAAACACCAGCAGTTGTATTAATCACTTATTAGCTATAAAAAATACTGCAAGATGAAATAAAACAAAATAGTATTTTTCAAACACAGTTAAAAAGATGAGTAAACAGCTAAGGATATATGCAAAATAAGTTTGAGTGATGTGTGGTTATTTTGTTTTTTATAAAAATATAGGTGCTTTACTGAACTATTGAAGCTAGTACAGTACTACCTTGTTGCAGCAACAATGTTACTAAGGGTTTACAAGACTGTAACTGTGAATGGTCTTTATCTTTTAAAAAAATCATATTTAATCATATTTAGAGCAAGTATCATCAATCATCAATAACAATCCATATAAACATCAATCCATCCACTCAACTGTTTCAACTGATCAGTGTCGAGGAAAGAAGTATAGTTTCCGCATTGAAAAAATAGGATGCGCAAGAAAATAAACTATACGGTAAAACACTATGACCCGGAACAGAATTGTTCTTTCAACGATTGCCAGGAAGTATTGAAAATGTACTGCTTGTCAATCAACAAACTGGTCGGGGCGTGTTAGCTGAGCTTTCCAGCTTAATATCAATTTTGGAGGAGCTGCGAATTCACAAATGACCTAAGGAGTACTTTTTGTCAGAGATAAAAGCTTTGAAGAGCGTTTTTGGCTCGAATCTTTGTAAGTCACTTGTTGGTGTAGGCGTAATTTTAAGTAAAATTTCAAGTTTGGGGGTTAGTGCTCAGTCTCCTAAGACCTTCCTGGTGATGTCCTTTTTAGACGTTTTGGAAGTTTATTACTTTAACATCTTATCTGTCCATATTGGTTAAGTGTGAGCATTTAAACTTTTGTCTATGGACAAGCTCTTGGCATTTAGCATCTTAGCTGTTTCCGCTTCGCAACCTTGTATCCTCGTTGCATCAGATGATAAACAGTGTTATACATTTTTATTTCCCAGGTTAATTCTGCATATTATTTTTACCCTTATTTTACCATGTGATGCGTGTCGGGTTATATTGTAATGAGAGAAATGATTTCGTTTGAGGAATGATTAAGATACAATGTAAGTAAGGCACTTTTCTTATTACGCAGGTATCAGAATAAATGTTTAGTATCAGAAGGGGAGTATGTTCCCCCACTCTTCTATTTTGGGGTGCCCGCCCTTCCCTCCTAAACATGGGCAAGCGAATGGACTTCTCTCCGTACCTGTTGTGTTCGCTCAACAACAAATGACAGCTCCTCCTTTTAATAACAGAAATAAGTAAGTACAGGATCAATCACTATGCCAAGCATGTTTGTAAGACCACGTGACTCAATATTTCTGCGTTTCATTCCAAATATTTTGCCCTAAAATTAAGTGATTATGTAAAAGTCCTAAATGAAATTTCACACACTGTTGTTTCATTGGATCCTGACAGTGTTCAGCTTAATAGGTCTTTATTTCGTTCTTCTGTCTCAGTATTTTCTCTTTGAACAGCCTTTCACCTTTTCCCTTGAACCATTATGACTGGAAGCCGGCACTCCATACAGCTCCTCACGCTCTCAGTGTGCCCCCAGTGAGAATGAGCAGGAAGTAAGCCATGGTCAATATTCATCTGTTGTATTTTAGTTTGCTTCTGCCACAGATTTTTTTCTTCTTTGGTCAGTAAACAATTTTGGATGAATCTTTGCATAATTAAATTTCATTATCGACACATACTACAATACTCTTCATCAAAGAAACATCAAATCGAGAGTCAGAAATTAAAGAGGACGCATTTGTGTTGGCGTCTTCTAGGAGGAGGAGTGGTGATTCCGGATTGTATGACTTGAAGCGACAGCGCTTCAGTTCTCCAGGGTGCCATGAAAGGACATCCAGGGTGGCCACCCCTTCACCAACACCTCGGACCACTGGGGCTCATTTGCGCAGTGAGAGCTGCGGGCCTTCTGTCAGCCCACTTAGATCACAGCAGGCTGGCTATGTGCCTGCTGTCCCGGGGGAACCCTGCCACGGTATTCCTGACTCTGTCCAGGCCGCTGCCACCGACAAGGTAATGTCTCCTTTAGTTTCATCATGTAGGGGGCATCCCCAGTCCTGCCCTGTGTTACTGTGTTTTCCATCTACACTACAGGACTACACTGCAAGCCATACCTTCTAGGCATGCAATGACCCAGATCTGATGCATGTGTGAGGAATCTATTTTACTCCCAGCCAATGATAATGCAGACTTACAAAGTCCTGAAACTGAAACTGGAAGGTGCAGTAGTGCCCCAGCTCACAGTATTAGATGGTGATTCTTAAATATAGCTGTAAAAGTTACTACATTAAAATATTTAATTGTTGTTGTTATTTTGACCAATTACCTGACAGTGTTGTCCAAAGCTGTATTTAATAGCAAGCAGCTGCACTCAAGATTCCTGCTCATGTCCTACATCCTGGATAAATATAAGTTAACTGTGTAAATAAAACTTGTCCAATTTTCCTTGACAGTGTTTAATTTCAGTCACTGGTGTGAATGTGCACAAATGCAATGTCCTGTTGTGCCATCAGCTTAGTCAGCAGATTATGGATCTATTTCAAGCCTGCCAGCAGCAGACTGATGACCTGGAAAAGAAGGAACTCTGCAGGACTCAGCTCCAAAAGGAAATCCAGAGGCTTTTTCCATGTACGCCAGAAAACAGACTCTCTTATGTTGTTCTCTAAGAAATGACTGGAGCCCTTTTGAGGTCACTGTGCCCACACTGTGTCTCCCTTTCAGATTCCAGGCTGTTCTTGGCTGGTTCTTCCCTCAACGGCTTTGGTAGCCGAAGCAGTGATGCAGATCTGTGCCTCGTTGTCAAAGAAGGAAACGTGAGTTTATATTTTAGAGGCAAAGATGTTCTTTAGCTCACACATCTTACATCATGATTATGACTGAACAGTGAATGCGTATTAGCACCTTCAGAAAATGTAAGCCAGACTGAAAGTGCTGTCTTGCTGGTATTTTTTTATTTTAGGTGAACCAGAGAACAGATGCAGTATATATCCTCAGTCTGGTTCAGAAATTGCTTTACAAACTGTGTAAGTACTGAGCTACTGTCTACTTTACTGGCGGTCAGGAGCATTGCAATAAGGCAGAATGTGTCTTCTGTGGTATAATGCTTCTATATCAGAAATATGCCTTGGACATAACTTTAAGTTTTCTGTAGTTCTGCACAAATACAGGATTATTATTTGACCAGAACAGTGTTTAATGTATGGTAAGCCAGCAACTTGAACTATCCACCAAAAAATTCAAAAGTAAAGAAATCACTTGCTTGTGCTGACATCATTGTCATACAGATGTTGCGAAGTGTGTGGATGCTCGTATACCTGTGAAAGGCTTAATTGAAAGCCTACAATATGACATCTGCTTAGGAGCTGCCTCACACTCGCATAACCGTGCTAACCATTGAGTGTACACAAATATTCCAGTCACATAACTCCAGTCTGGCTTATGGAGTCTGCATTTTATTAGATGCTCATGGTAATGCAGTTTATTTCCATCATTTGACTGGATATATTTTAATCCAATTTAAAATATTGAAAGCTCTAAGTATTTTGTATTGGTAGTTCACTATTAGATTGGAATACTTTTGGATTATCCTGTACTGCGATTATTTATGGAAAATATATTTCTTGGGTATATTTTTCAAGTTAGATTTCTTTCCCCTTTTCTCTCAGCATATATTGACAGACCACAGCTTATTCGCGCAAAAGTGCCCATATTGAAATTCAGGGATAAATTCAGGTAGGAAATTCTTTCACTAATAGTGGCATGACTATAGCTTATAGATATTTTTAAAAAATTGTGTATAAATACATGAGAGAACGGAATGTTATTTCTGTAGAAAAAAGAATTTTGGTGTATCACATTTGGTTTTTGTATCCAAAAGATGTCTGCAGAAAGTGCAGTTCAAAGTCGTTTGCTGAAGTTGGCTGCATTTCATTTTTGACTGCCACATTAAAATGAATTATAACATGACAAAGGTTGAGTGAATATGAATTTGAAGTTTAATGAAAGGCAAGTTACATACAGACAGACTTGTAACATTGTAATAAATGTGACGTTTTTTGATCTCCATCTCAGTAGTGCTCCTTAAACTATATTTAATTTGCTGTGAAATTTCCACATTTGGGATTTTTAAAGATTTAAACAGGCTCAGTAAATGTCGCAGAAACATGGGAGGGGACATTTTTATCCTCATCTTAGGTAGCGGCTACAAGGTCACCAAAATGTATGTTTAGATCTGTTGGATCCTGTCCTTTGCATTATGCGCTAAAGTATGTTAATTTTGCTTTTTGGAGGTGTTTTTAATTGATTGAACATTATGCAAATTACCAGCCCCCTGAGATGCAATTAGGACCAGATTCATGGAAGGTTAACCTATGCAAAATAGTCTTTTTTTTTCTGCAGTTCATTTTGTTTCGAACATGCTTGTCAATGATTGAAATTAGGGCATTCCCCTGCCTCCTGGTTCCTGGTGATTCTGGATAAGTGATAATTTAAAATCGATGGATTGATAGGCCACTTATTTTTTGTAAGATTTTTTTTCCCCTTTTTGTGGAGTAATGTGTCTAAATAGTTGGTCCATATTATAGTGGTCTGTATTATTAACTTCTTAGCAAAAATAAGTCACTGTAATGACGGTGATGGTTAACGCATAAGACTGATCTGCACTATAAGGTTCTGTAATTTTTCTGTAATAAGGTTCTGTGTATACATTCAGCCAGTTCACCAGTGATGGGGAAAATTCCAGTTTAAATGCTTAAGAGCAAATCTCTCCATGGTACTTGAACAGCAATATAAGCTTTTGAAACTCTTTAGATTTGTAACATCAGCAGTCTTTTTATATGATTCTGACACTGTGAAGGACATTGAATTTGCAGGTTTTTTTTAAACCTACAATCATCTCTGCATTCCTTATATTAATAATACCTATAATCTTTGTTCCCCAGTGGTGTGGAGTTTGACTTGAATGTTAACAACATTGTTGGAATACGAAACACATTCCTTCTAAGAAGCTATGCATACAGTAAGTGCAATATAGCCAAACTAAGAGCTGATGAATTCTTTTTTCACATTAATGAATTGTTTCTGATCCACTGAGCATAACCTCGTCATGATAAGTGTGGTGTACAGTTAGTGAGGAAGAGAAAGCCAGGTCCTGTGTTTTGCCTACTTCCATTTTCACAGTTTTCTTTACTTAAATTAATGAAATGCTTATAATAACTTATCTGGACCTTTAAGCTTAATGTTTTAAATAAAGGACAAAGAGATGTTCCGTAAAGTGTTCAAGGTACCCATGGCTGTGACATATTTCAATACAAAGAGATGGATCCCTTGCAGCACTGTTAAGAACTTGATGATTTCACCCTCAGCTGAATGCCGCGTTCGTCCTGTTGTGCTTGTCATGAAGAAGTGGGCACAGCACCAAGGAATCAATGACGCGAGTCGTGGGACTCTTAGCAGCTACACTCTGGTACTGATGGTTCTGCATTACCTCCAGAGTGAGTATTATGTCTCTAAGTTCTGCCTCAATATGCTTGGTCTGCCACTTGCACTGTGCTGGCATATCTCTCTAAAATGGGTGTTTTTAGCTTTTTTTTTTGTCTAATTTTCAGCCTTGCCTGAACCTGTCATACCTTGCCTTCAGAAAGATTATCCCGTAAGTTCTGTTTAAGTCACGTTCTGTAGTTGATGTTCTGTAGTCAGCTGGGGCTTGCGGAAGTTTTGTTTACAGAAAAATGTTCTGAGGGCAGAACATGAAATGATTGGTTCAGAGAGATAAGATTGTAGAGGAGGTGGGTCCAAGCAACCAGAGGACGGAATAAGTTTGAACTGCCATGCATACATTGTTTGTAACTTCTGAAGTGTTAATTGTTTTTCAGAACATTTCCTCTCAGAGGAGTTGAAATACTGTGTGAATAAATGATACTGTAGGAATAGAAATGTCACTTTAATTTTTAGGTCAGCTATATTTTGAACAGCTACTTACTGTAATTTGACCTCTCTGACTCCAAATGATCCTGTGATCCAAAGAGTTGTTCCATATATCTGTCCCTATACTTGTATAGCGCTTTGATCAGGAAGAGTTGAATATGTAGTGTGTCATACATAGTCTCAGTACCTACTATATAGACTGAGTATCTACTGTTGATCTTGCAACTGCAGTATAATGGTCATCTGAATATACATGGTGCAAACAGTATGAACACACCAAATGATCACCTTTAATGCCTTTTTATTGTATTAGATTAGAGAGTCATTTGAAAAGGATTGTGCATTCTTTTAGAATCCCTTTTGACTTGGTTCAGTGGGCCAGTATATACAGGCATTAATGTGTCTGACACAGTTCACGTCTAATTGTGGTATCTGATGAAAACTACTCTGGCTAGGAATGTTTCAACCCTTCCATGGAGATCCACCTTGTGCCAGAGGGTCCGAAAGACATTCCTCCTTTCAAATCCAAGAACCAGTCTACCTTGGGGACTTTATTCCTTGGCTTCCTGAAGTATTTTGCCACTGAGTTCAAGTAAGAGAGCTCTCTTTCAAAATCCTTTATCAGAGGTCAGCCCTGATTTGCGAGGTGCCATTCTTTGTTCTGTCAAATACTGATGAATCCTAGGTGTTGTACATCTGTTAAGTCTGAGACAGCTTGAAACATTATTGTACCAGAAAAACACTGAAATGACTGATAATTCTCACGACTCCTGATACTTTGGAGCAGTAATATTTTTTTTATGTATCTCATTTAATAATGAAGAACTCCATGCTGTAGAGCAAAATTAACAGGCTCAAATAAAAGGATGGTGAGTTGCCAAAATTCATTAAATATGATATGACCTTGGTGTGTATTATTGCCCCACTCTGATAGGGGGAGGGGGGACTTGCCCTTCACAAAATCACTATGTTCCTGGCTAGTTTGCTGTGCTTCATAAATCAGCTAGATCAGGAGACTCGATTGCACCATGAGATGGGTTAAGCTGTTTTTGACAGCCAGCCAGCCAACTCACTATGTCCTAATAATGTGTGATAACGTCTTGGCCAAAACAGCCCTTCATGGCTAATGATGGACTTTGGTAAATTACTGAGAGTAGCAGGTAGTCAGTACTGGTTTAACAGGGAGTGGCTTCTGTATTTGGCATCTGCTTTATTTTCCTATTAAAGGTAACGAGGGATTAACTTTAGGTTTTGTCTTATGTATTTGTCTTGTGTAATTTAGGTGGCACTGTGGTTCATTGCGTAGCAGTGTCCAAGATTGATTCCCAACCCCGGCCCTGTGGTTGTATGAGTTTCCTTTGGGAACCTTGTTTTTTTCTGCAATCTAAAGAGTTATGTCAGTTGCTATTTCGGAATTACCGATGGTGTGTGCATGTATGCGCATTTTTCCACCGCACCAGGTACTGTACTTTCGGTACTTCCATAAAGTGCCAAAAGTTATGGTACTTCTTTCGTGTCGGTTTTCCACTGGCGTAAAAAAATGGTACCAGCGCCAAATGACATCATCTGTGACCGCCCCTGACTGACATCGTCACAAAGCGCAGTTTAAATCATAATTTAAAAAAAAGAAACAGCCCAAAATTAAAACTAACAGTTTAGGCTGGAAAATACGGTTTATTGTTATGTCATGTTATGTCAGCTTCTATCACAGTATAAGATTTAGTAATATCCAAATTGCATAAATGCTGCCATCATTTACGTTTACGTGGGTAACACTTACTTTGGCTAAGCCAATCAAAGCAGTAAGAATTATCTTACTGCTAATTCAGTCTTTTGAAAGCAAACAAATGATTTAATTATGTTTTTTTTTTATTTTCAAGCGGCATTGTTCGGTGTTTCGCGTGTGCCCCATTTCTTCCAAGCGGCTTGGTATTACATACGGTGTTCCGGGCAATTCAGTTTCCCTATGCTTCCCCTGTCTATCAGGAAATAATGTTTCCCCTAATATTGAAGTGAAGACCTATGTGAAATGTCTGAAAAATCACTCATTATTACATTATTACATGTGAATACAGTAGATCGTCATGCATAATATAGTCTTATAAGCAATACTACCGTTTTATTGTTGTAACTATACGTTAATTAGATCAACTAAAGTTTTAATTCGCTATACTAATATATTGGGCTGGGAGTA
>JAODLD010000124.1:11131897-11166262 GCA_026781065.1 Mormyrops boulengeri
TAAATAATTTCATTTATTATCTGTAAAAACAAAAAACATCGAAAAGGCATGTGATGTTTTAAAATATATGGCTTGTTAATCTCAAGAGCTTCGTAGAAAGACATTAAAACAACAGTGAAACCGTGTACAAATTAGCGCGCGACAGGGGAAACGGGGAAGCTGAATTGCCCGGAACGGCTGAAACTTTTTTATTTCGAGTCGTGCCATCCAAATCCCGCTGGATCTGTTCATCCGACTATATGGCGATTAAAGCCTGTTTTTCCTCGTTTGTCCATCCTTCCATTTTATTCTTTTATATTTTTGTTTCTACTGCTTTTTATTTCGTTTCTCGCTGTTCGCAGTGTGTTTCAAAAGATTTCGGTTGTATTTTGTGTTTCAGCGGCAGGCTATTTGCATAACCAATCGACAGCAAAGACATTTGCAAGTGCCACCCCGAAGTACCAAAGAAGTTCCCCAACTGGTTTGGCACTTTCGGTACTGGTACTCGACCGGAAGTCAATGGAAAAGCGACAGTACCGTACCGAAAGTACCGTGCTTTGTGCGGTGGAAAAGCGCCCTATGTGTGACATGAAAGACCGGCAGCTCACCTAGGGTGTCCCCAGCCTCGTACCCTCGCCTCCTTGTTCTAGATAAGCAGGGATAGATGGATGAATAGTTGGATTTTTGATGCAAGTATATAATAACTGCAGTTTTTTTTTGTGTAAAGTTGCTGTATGGTGTAACTCACTAACGTGATTTTTACATGGTTTAACACATGGTGCTGCATACTTGACGTTGGTTCTCAGATCTCTACATGGGGACCTTCACTCAGTTTAACACAAGTCATTAACTTCACATTAGTCCCTGTATTTGTACTGGAGAAAATCAAGTTTATGAGATGGTTGTGTATTCTTAATACAAAAAAGTAGAATAATCATACTGACTTTAGGGAAAGAGGCTGTTCATCAAATGCTCATCCACTTAGAAAGTAGTAATTAAATCAAATTGAATATCTTGATTTTTAACAGATATTTGAAATCGATATGTCAACCAATATATTGTGCTCTAAAGTATGTCTGCGTGACATATTAATAAAGTATTGTATTTTGATTATGAACATTCATATCGTCAATTCGGGGTACAACCGAAACACTTGATTTCTTTCATACTTAATGGTTATAATGCACTTTTTATTTAAATTGATCTCGTATTTTGATAAGGAGGTATGTTAACTTGATTTGGTCGAAAAATGTCCAGAAGTGGTTTTACAGACCTATTTACAACCCTATAATTTGGCTCTAAAATGACATAGGAGGGTTTCCCTTATTTGGTGGATTCATTAGTATGTTCATGAGCTCTGCTCTGATTTGCTGGATCACAGTGTGGCACTGAGATGGCTGACACAGAACCAGTTTGCTGCATGTAACTGTAATAGTCCCTATACAGCCTAGGCACAATGTAATCATAGCTTTTTCAGCATTGTAACAAGTGCATTGAAATAATTTTTCATCACGCACAACAAATGATTTTCCGATGCGAGTTTTATAAACCATGAACCATTTTGCAAAGGCAGTTCCAAAACTTGCAAACATAATGATGATTTCACTTTAACTGTGTGCACATGTACTTTACTAAATTAAGGTAAATAGCTGACCATTTAGGTAAATGCTAATTTACTATCTTATTAATAAGCAATGATATACAGCATAAATTACTCCCACTGTAATTTAAACTTCATGCATAATCATGCATTTGTGGTATAACCCAAGTTCAGTACGTATGAAAACATTTCTAAGGTCATAATAAATTATTTCCATGCATGAGAAAAATGTTATTGATGTTTCTAATGCCTTGTGTTCTCATTTTCTGCTTGATGCATGTGTAACTGTCAGTGTGAGCTTGAAAATAAATGGGATAATCTCCAGTAACAGCTATAATTTATTCAGCTGTCATAATCCAGATGTGCCTTTAGCCCTTAATTTTAATGAATACTGTTCTATGCATCATTCTAAATTAAATAATTTTAAAATCTTTTATAAAAGTGTAGAAAATGCTCATTTAATGGAACATTATGTAATGCATGTTATTTGTAAATATGACTGACACTTGTCGTATACCAAGGGCAATTTTCATAACTTCCATCTTGTACAGAAAGTCATTGTGTTAAGGATGAGTAAACTATTTCCTAATTGCATTCTGAAACATGCTCATATGTTTATCTGTGCTTCTGCGTATAGCCTTTGTAGACTAAAACGGAGAGCGCTAGCTTGGCGGTGAACATTCCTTATATGAAGCTGACATGCATGGTTATCTGCATGTCGGAGCACCAGTCACTTTTTGCTCTGTACTGTTCTGGGGTGGCCTTCCTGAAAAGCTTTGTAACGCTAAGTAGTTAGTTATCTAGTGCTTCAGATCAATCATTAATTGACATGCGTTGCCCAAAACCCTTCGCAAGTAAAGTAGTTTGTTAGTTCGTTCGTAGATTTACTAGTGCTCCAACCCACTCGTTATTTTGTACTTTCTCTGTTTTCTCGTTTTTTTTTTTCTTTTTGTATTCTTGCGTGCTGTCCTGTCACAGAGACACGGAGATCGGCTAAAATGGATGACAAAAACACATTGACGCTCTGTTTTTGGACAACGTAATAATGCTGATGATACAATAAGATGTCAGTATCACAATATAAAACTAGAATGTCGACTATAAATTGGCACAAATGGACTGATTGTTGTAACACCTATATGCCATTTGAGTACATAACTGGGTCACTCGCCACTCAGAACTGACTTGAGAATGACCTTGAAAATCAAATTCAATTCATAAATTGGTTGTAGACATGCTGCAGAATTGCAGTATAAGGAAGTAGAATTAAAAATGAATTGGTTCTACATAAATTCTTATACATAGTGTAATTGCAGCTTTAACAATACAGCTTAATATTTCAGTATGAATTACCCGGCATGTTAACATAAACAGCATACACTGAATCCCAACCATATCCCCCAACCATGTGATCACGAATATTTACACCAGCAAAAGGTATCGTGCCCCCCTGATCGAGCACCTTCCTGAATAGCTGTGCATGTCACCGTTATTCATAATGAATGCCACATTTGAATTGCCACCTATATAATAAATAATTCAATTGTGATTTTGTGTACCATGGTGAAAGAGCACTTCAAACAGTCATAAAAGTAACCATATCACAGCCCTCTCCATCTGACAACCCACAGGAAAAGCTACTGCATGCAGCCTCCTCACAAATGGTAACATACATAAACATATTAAATATGCAAAATCAATATTTGTATGCACATGGAAAAGCACGTAGAGGGCTCATGTATACCAAATGCATATTGTTAGAATGGGCAAAAACAATTACACAATTTCAATTCAATTCGACAGTCAAGGACATTTTACAGACATTGTCACCAAGTGGCCTGGGTGTGCACATGATGCTTATATCTGGTCCAGATTCGGAGTTAGTCAGATGGCAAAGGATGGTGTGTTTGCTGGTGGCTGATTATTGGGAGACGGCAGGTTATCTGCATAGCGACTATCTGCTGATTCCAGTGTTGAATCCCCAAACTGTGGCTGAGGAGAGGTATAACACTGCACACCAAAGAACACAGACTGCTGAAGAGCGTGCTTTGAGCATTTGGAAGATTCTGGTGCCTACACAAGTCCTTGGGAGCTCTGAGTTTCCCCCTGAATGCTGCTGTGCTGTTCTGCATAGGGGTACTATGCTGCATAACGTTGCAGTGATTATTTTATTAAAATATATTTTGACCATCACCTCAATAAGATGTTTTAAGACTTCTTTTGAGAAGTGATATTTTCCGTTTGCTATTGCTGCTTGCCATTACATTTTTTTTTACAAGGAAGCAATATCAAAAAAGAAAAAAAAACGTTTTGTATTTTCAGTAAATAGGTAAATTTATTTTGGTCTCAATTTTGGTTGCTTTGGTGTCTTGATTTTCTTAGTTTTTTTTTCCCATCTGCATATGTCTACGGTGGCAATCGTATAACATATTTCACCATTGAAATACGTGGGACTGGTTTTCGTGTTATCGACAGTCTGGGATTTTCTCACGCGGAGGTTGGGGAGGAGCCAACAAACTATTACTCAACCTTTGTTCATTAATTCTGGAATATTTATATATCTGGATTTTTGGGAAATGCACGTAGACCTCACTTGTTCTTTACCTACGTCGTTCTTTATCTCGTTCATTATTCTCTAAGATCGATCGCTTTCAGGATAATCACCCCATATCAGTTTCCTTAATGTGCTTATTACTGCACTTTGGAACTACGAATTGCATATTTGCATTTCCATGTGGCATTTGTCGTGATACATATGTTGTGACTGACTACCATATATACATACTCATCTGCACCTGCATAATGATTCCTATGCACGCTTGTCCTGCTGTGATTCCTCTCTGTGTCATATATCTATCCAGAATGCCCTCGCTGCTCTCGGAGTCCCCGTGATCTTGTTTAGTGTCTGTGAACCAGGTGCAAAAAGGCAGCGTTTTAAATTGCTCTATAATGGTGTGAATTATTGTATAGTCTGTCATGTTTAATCCCTGTTTATCTCCAAGTTGAGCTCCAAAATAGCCAATAACCTTAAGTGTAGCTTGCCATGTACCTGAGTCTGAAGGGGAATGGCTTGTGGAGTTGAAGCCTCACTTGAGCTCCCCAGCTCCTGTTTCACATTACTGGGGTAACGGATAGAAGCAGGTGACGCTGTAATGCTGGGCCCTTGGCACTTCCAGTAGCTTTTTGATGAATGGCTTGCTTGTACATGGAGGCACCGATTATAAATTAACCCTGAATCCAGTTATATGCATTTGGTTTTGTTTGTTTTATTCCATCCTTAGGGTTCACACTTTTTTCCTATTGTTAGGAGGGACCTGTAAATGTAAAAAAATAAGTGGATTTGTCATTATGGATGATGATTTTTGAAACCTGTTATATTTTCTTGCAACAGTGAGGAAATTGCTTTAAGTTAGATAAAACGGTAACACTTGACTTGAAGTTGTCATCTATGATGCACTATAGATACCTTCATAATACATTTTAATGGTGGGTATAAGAATTAATAAAGCATTACAGCATCTTCTATTGACAGTCATAAGGCATTATAGAGTTCATTTAATACTTCATAAGCTTCAATTAAGCTCTCATCTATAATGTACTATAGATATCTTCGTAATGCATTATAATGGTCGGTATAAGAATTAAAGATACCTTATACTGCATTATGCAGGCATCTTTGTTGCGTTATAAATGACAGCTTCATGAAGCATTCATAATGCATTATAAACATGGCTATAATGTGTCATAACAATTTATAGCCATTTTTATAATGGTTTATGAATGTTTATAATGTGTTACAAAAGTATTCATAGATTCTTAGAGACATGGCATAGAAAGTGTTACCGTTATTTATCTGTATCTGTTACCGAAAAAACTTAACAGAATTGAACAATTTGCCTAATATTTTGTTATAACAAGGTTATGTCATCATGGTAGCCCTGTTTGTGCCCGCAGGTGGGACCGACAGATGATTTCAGTCCGCGAGGCTGAAGCCCTCCCAAAGCCCAGCTGCAGAGAATGGAAGGACAAGTTCATTTGTGTTGAAGGTACTACTTCAGTCTCCACTGAAAAATAAAAAGCACAACAGGACTTCCTTTTCAAGTAACCTTGCTTAGAGATGTAGATTTTTTTTTAATCTATGTGTATGTACAGATATGATGACACAGGCTGGGTTTTTAAGTCATCTTCTTTGTTTCAGAGCCCTTTGACAGATCCAACACAGCACGAGCGGTTCACGAGAGGGTCCAGTTTGACGCCATTAAAGCAGTGTTCCTTAAGGTATTGCGGACAACGCAGGCTTCTCTACTTCATCATCACCTGTTCGTCTTGATATTAACCAAAAATACTGAAGGCCATTGTGTATTTTTTTGCATACATAAAAAGAAACATACGAAATACACATACTGTGCAAAAGTCTTTTATAAAGTCTTTTTAAATTTTATGACTTGTGTAAAATTATGATTTCATTGGTGTGTTACGTTAGTCACTTCAAAACCTCTCCTCAATTCACCCCACTATTTGCAGTAATCATCCAGTGTGTCAAATTAGCATATTTTACTTGAATAATCAATGTCTCATGAAGTTAATTCACTGATTAATTCAATGGTGGTGAAGTGTAACAAATACATGGAATGATTGGGAAGTCAGAGTTCTTTTAGCCATACCGCAAAATCATGTCTGTCTATCTCTCTCTCTGTCGGTCTATCTATCTCTGTCTCTCTCCGTCTCTATCTCCCTATCTCTGTCTCTCTCTCTCTCTCTCTCTCTCTCTCTCACATACACTGTCAATATTATATCTCCGTCTCTGTCTTTCAATCTGTCTCTATCTTTATCTCTATCTGTCGATCTCTCCGTTTACATATCTCCATCTCTCTATCTCTCTGCTTCTATCTCCCTATCTCTATCTGTCTCTCACACACACTGTCAATATTATCTCTCTCTCTGTCTTGATATCTGTCTCTCTTTCTTTGTCTCTCTCTATCTCTAGCTATCTCTATCTATAGCTATCTCTATCTCTCTCTCACACTCTCAATATTATACTGCACTCAGTCATAGCATTTACACCACTGACAGGTGAAGTGAATAACATTGATCTTGTTGCAATGGCACCTGACAAGGGTGCCGTTATATATTATGGTGCTTTTCCACTGGCACACAGGAACCAAGCCATATGCGACTTGTACCATGAAGAGAAATTAGTTACGGGACGGTTCCAGTTTGTTTCGGTTTTCCACTGCAGAAGGGTCAGCTTGGTAAAGGCGTGTTGGGTTTGGAGAGCAACAATAACATGAAACCCAAAAGATGCATATTTACTGTTCACACAGTGTACATCATGATTTACCATGCTAGCAGAAATAGAATTCATTTGCGTAAATTTACATTATCCATATCCAAATCCATTCCATTCAGCTGTTCTATAGTGCTTTTTTAAGTAGGAGGTCGGAAATTTTCAAGTTCTGAGTTATATCGTCAATATACATTGCTATGAGCAATATGACTATAATGAATAATATATGTAGAATGTGCCCGTTTTCCTCCAGATAATCCTTGCGTACTGACGCAGATCACTGGTATCTCTGTGCATTTCGAACAATCACATGGCGGTGATGCAACTAGCTTAGTTTAGACATGCTTTCGGCCCTGCTACTAAGTATGGTCATGTCAGTTCAGGTGTGTCTTGGGTACGGCTCAGATAATTTACAATAGAAAACCATCAGTTCATGGTACAGCTTGGTTCTTGGTGGCAGTGAAAAAGCTCCATTAAGCAAGTGAAAAGTCAGTTCTTGAAGATGATGTGTTGGGAGCAGGAAAAATGGGTAAGTGTCAAAGTCGCTCAGATCCTTACAAGGGCCATATTGTGATGGATAGACGAACAGCAATTTGCAAAACAACAGGTTTTGTGCCATGTTTCCAGTATGCAGTGGTGAGTACCTACCAAAAGGGGTCGAAAGAAAGCCAACCAGTAAATCAGAGACAGGGTCTTGGGCATGGGAAGCGAAGGCTCGCCTGTCTCGTCTGATCCTGCAGGAGAACTACCCTAGCACAAATTGCTGAAAAAGTTAATGCTGGCTATTATAGTAAGGTTTCACAACACAGTGTGCTGGACAAATAAGTCTGATTTACGGAGGACTCGGTTTGCAGCTTACAGGACTTAAAGGATCTGCTGCTAACGTCTTGGTGCCAAATACCACAGAACACGTTTAGTGGTCTTGTGGAAAATACACCCTTACTGCCTAAACTCCTGCAAGATCAGGTGTTTCTGCATTTTACCTGCTGTATGGTTCTGTGAGTGGGTCAAATTTCTGACAGGAATCGTTGCTGTACAAAAGTGTCTTTTTTTAAAAAGCATTACTCAAACATTGCGACAAGATGGAAAATGGAATAGAATAAATTCTCTGTTTTTCTAGTCATGGCAGTTGCTGCAACAGAAGAAGGATTTGAATTCCATCTTGCCAGTGAGGGTGACGATACAAAAGCGTTGACAGCCCTGCAGTTTTTCTCTGGATGCTGAAGGGACTGCTTGCTAGGACAAGGACAAGAATCATCTCTTCAGGGCTTTTCCAGATGTTTTTTTAGGTCCCTGTTGCTGGTTGGTGACGGTACATGTTTTAGCTGAACCTTTTAGCTTGTCTCTTGAAGGCCGTGTCATTGCACTGTTTTTTTTCTTTTTTTTTGGGAGTTCAGTCACTTTATCCAGATGTTAAACAAAACACACAAATACACAAACGCGTAAGAAACCCATCTTCAGCTAAATGACACAATTATTTGACAACCTGTGCTTAAAATATCAGACCATGGAGTGAATGTTATGCTTTAGATTTTAGTTTTTTTTTTTTTATATATAAATAATTTACTTTGGTGTATATAATATTGTCTTGCTTCAGGCCATGTTCTTCTTAGATCTCTGCTTTGTTTATATGGGAAAACCTTCAACAGTCTTCACTTTTTTGGGTGTCCACTTTTTGAAGAAACATTGTTTTATGAAATAGGAAAAATGATACATAAAAAATATATCCTAGAATGGTTCCATAAAAGTGGATATAAAGTAAATGGGTTTAAAAACAGTATTCTTATTCTATAAACGCATTTCTATCGTTTTTTTGACATAAAACTGCAAAACTGCATCTTGGGTAATTTTTCCTGCTGAAGGCGACTTTGGAAATCACTATGTAATAAGTCTGCGGCTGCGTCAGTGTCGTCTGATACAGCGTATTTACTGAAGCGTTTTTCAAATTTCTTCCTTTGACGTTAGGATCCAGTTCATGGTGCTAGTGTACGCCATTCAAGGACAGTAAATGGGCCCAAACTCTCCTCTTTGTGACGAACTGGAAAGCCATTTGGGATGGAATGGCGAATGGAATAATGCGTCTTTGTTAGAATTACTGTTATATTCTTGAGGGACTTCAGGTGAAATGAGTTATGTGGGTGAGTGTGTTATGTGTCTGGTTGACCTTGACTGCCTGTGTTTCATACATTGGCAGGTCTACCTTTTACTGTAAGCAAAGGCTGTAATATGCTTGCCCTTTTTATGTATGTATGTCCTACAAGCTTCCATTAGATGTTAACTAAAAAAAATTAAACTTATGAAAACTGAAGTGCCATTTTTTTGTCAGTTACTGTAATTAAAATGGATGACATCAGGAGTATTTCTTATTGTGCTTTTTTGCAGGCAGATCATTAATAGAATTAAGGACATGAATCTGGTTAATGTACAATTTACAGCAATTTTTTGAGTGTGGTGTCATTTTATAAGTTTTTATTAACCTGTCCTATGTATTTTGAATGCATCTTTACTTTCTGTTTAATCTGCAGGAATAAGACTTTAATTTATTTGAAGAACAGGAACCAAAGTCTCACAATTGACATTTTTATTCTCTTGGATAATAAAGGACACTCTACTGGAATCAGAATTTTTCGAAATAGGCAAACCTTTTTGACGTGATTTTGGGAAGCAAACCTTTTTTTACAGTTTAAAATTAAAACCCTTTATATTGTTAGACTTTTACTCACCATCACTGCATTGCATAACCATTTAATATCGTTTTACATTTTGCTCCATTTTTGCAGTACGAGTTCTAGAAACAGAAGACAGGATCTGTTGATACATTACTAAGGCTGCGTATTACGTGCGCAGATCGAGAGCAGGGACACGGGACGTGCTGCACTCTATTTAGAGAGTACGCTGAGTCAGACAAAATTCCCTTACTTGGAATAACACAAAGTTCACTGCGGATTGGAAAGCGTTCGTAAAATTATTCAAATAATTAAAAACGCAGCTGTAATGGATACACGGTTAGAAGAAGGGGAACAAATTCAATCTGAGCCGCCACTGACTGTTTTAGGGGATGAATCGATCGGAATGGAAATAACTGATAAAGACGACGAAGTTGAGGAGATTGCCAACAGGTACCATGCTTAGCGCAACCAATCGCGTCATGTAAATGAGATATAGTGAATTTCCGTGCATCAGGGACGTATTCGCACATTGAAAGCGTGTAGAAAGGCTTGACCGAGCACCCTTGAGAGGATTCAGCTAAAATTTATTTTGAGTATTTCATACACGTTTTTGATATCGCGATCGCCTGCATGTAAAAAGTAACGCGAAGTAATATATACGGCTGACTTCAGATAACCTATAAATAAATGTGTCAAAATAATTAAAAAAACGTAATACTCCAAGAATGACACAAAACATTAAAAATGATCGTGTTATTTCGTCCATGTCAACATTACTAGGTCTAATATTATAATTAAATATTGGGTAATATCAGCTTAAATTATACAGCTTGAATATGTATATAGGCTACTTTAAGACCCACAGTGAAAATAATTTTTAAACCATTAATTGATTTTGTTTGCTTGATACAAATATTTGTTTTTAATATTCAGAACTACTGCCTTTTCCCTGTTCTGTCCTCATTGTTCCTTTTTCAGTTTGAAAGAAATTGTACAGGACCAAGATGTAAAGCCCAAACTTCAGTGTATCATGGTGGATCCCTCTTTCTCCATGGTGACAGTCCAAAGTGAACACAGCGCAATTGTGTGGGAGGCCGTCTCCACTGGTGACAGATGCACATCGCCAGTAGCCAGCACCACCTCAGAAGGTTATTGCATGGAGAGTTGTGGGGTACCAGGTCAAGTCATTTTTGTCATGGATGAGGACGAGACGAGGAGAAAGAAAATGTCAAGCAGCCAAAGCAAGCCTAGTGCAAAATCGAGCAGACCTGTAACTGCACCTAGTGAAAATGTCGCACCAGAAAGACCAGCAATGATAGAGTTTTCTATGCCCAACATAAAGCCTGAAAATACAGATGCATATTACAAGTTAACAGACCCAAACAAGGACAGAGAGCAGGTATTGTTTAGTATTATTTCTGATGGCTCTGAGATTCTAAACATTTTGGTTCCATCAAAACTTTCAACAGTGGATGAAGAAGAAAGTCTTGTGATGGCTGATAACCTGTTTTATTTAGAGGACAGTCCCAAGATCAAAGCAAAGCAGATGATTGAAGAAACTCTGGAACCATATTTTGAGTTCTCGGGTGAACCTAACTTACAGAATAATGAGGATAACACAAAACATGATGGAAAAAAACATTTACAAGATCCAACAGTGGATTATCTGCATTCTCCAAGTTCTCATGGCAAACAAATGACAAAGGCTACAACCAGTGGCGTTGATTATTTTGAGAAATTTACCCTGATGGATGAGTGTAGTCCAGGTGAATTCCTGTCTGGCACAGAGGAGAACATTTGTTCAAAACCGAGTGAACAAGAAGAAATACCTGAAAAGCAAGAACGTGCTCCAGAAGGACGATTAGACCACTTTGCAGCTTCCAGTGACATTGAAATTGCAAGTGAGTATATAGATGACATATTTTATGGAAGCACTTCACTAGATGAAAGCTATGCGATGGATATGCAAGAAGAAGAACATGAAGCAGAAGCACATGAGCAGCCAAAATCCCCACGTAAGGAAAGTGGTTCTGATTTGTTTGGTAGTGAGGAGACGACCCTCTCTCCAATTTTTCTATCACCTGGGCCACCAAAAATCATCGACCCCATTCTTCTCGAGGAGCCAACAGCACTGTCGTTCTTTTACTCTGATCTTTACGCAGAAGCAGTGGGAAATAGGAAGAAGGACGATTCAGAGTGTACAGAGGAAGTGGAGAGCGTTTCCTCCGATTCCTTGCAGAGAAGGTTATCAGATGCAAGTGATATTTGTGGATATTTTGAGAAATTTATTTTAATAGATGAAACCCCTGTGGTCGAAGGTGAACCTGTCACAGACATTTACAGAGCGGATGGATTTGACATTGGTGCTCTGATAAGTGTGCAAGCAACTGAAAAGGTAAGTTGACTTATGGGGTTTAAAACGTGGCTATTTTATTAAAAAAAAAAATGATTTACACTCTAATTGCATATTCATGAATAAGTCTTTGCCAATTATTAACAGAAAAGACCACAAATACTGTATAATGTTGTCTTATTATTAAAACTAGCCATAGGAGCATGAGAAAATGACCAAAACAATCTAAATTTACCATTACACAGGAGTGAAATCATTTTCCAATAATATATTACAGTCATGAGGAAAAAAGTTAGTGAACCCTTTGGAAATGAAGTTTATCTGGGTGCATAATTAACCTCTAAAATATCACCTTAGTCTTAATAATAAAAAAAACAATTGTTCTGTGTATTCTTTGTTAAATAGGGCTTTTATTTTGAGATGAAAATTAGATCACTTTTAACGGGCCATTCATGCACAATTTCAGATAATTCCAAAGGATGCAATTGTAGTTGAGTTTTTCTGGGGAATTGCCATCACATGTGACATTCCAAAATCTTTCACTGAAGGGGAAGAGCAAAAGCTGAAATCCATGAAGACTCAAACTGTGACGCTCCCACAATGAGGAACACTGCTGGGTGTGAAATTAAATTACTTCTTTAAGGAACTGAATTAACCATACATTTAAACATGGGTGGGACTGTCCTCTAAATTAAGGAATGGCGACATATTTTTATATAAGACAATACTGTTTATCATGCTGGAACTGCAGCTTGCAATTTCAACTGCAATTGAATCTACAGAAACCTCCCTTTTGCAACTACTTAACCATCTGGAGTCAGCGATAGGATAAAACAAAATTCTCACCACACCGTTTAGAAAACTCCACAAGTTTTTGTTACCTTCTAGTAAGCCATTTCGTGAACACAAACACAGTCATGAGTCTACACAGCATACAGTTTATGAAACAAGTATGTATATTTGTAGGTCATAGGGAAAGATTGCTTGTGTGTATGGTAGTGTCTGTAAGCATGAATATTGTGAAGGATATTCAGAGGTGGCTATTTCAGGTCCAGAAAGTAAAAATCCAGACCAGGATTTTGTTTCAACCAACCAGCTAAGCATAAAGAGTCACAGTCAAATAGTACTCAAGTGGTTGGTTGAAACAAAATCCTGGTCTGGATTTTTACATTCTGGTAATTGCCACCTCTGAGGATATTCAGTAGTCAGCTAGAACTGCTGTGAATGTGCTTTGATGTGGTTTTTTTTTCTTCAAATGTACATTTATTTATTTGGTAGATGCTTTTGACCAGAGTGATAAGTTGAGGCATAACAAATAAAAAGCTGTCAAGAACAGACAACAGCACTGATATTCCTAAACACTGTAATTCAACGAACTGGCATCCAATCCAGTGTGCACCCAGCCTAGTGCACTGTACTGCCTGGGATAGTCCCCCCCAACTCCAACCAGGACAAACAGTTTGAAGATGGATGCATGTGTGTTATTCAATGACAGGCATCTAACCCAGGTCTCCTGTGTCATGCCCTTTCATATTTAAATTGGATTTATATAGAATCATACAATATGCCACCACTTCTGAGGGAACTGGATGCCTTTACCAGGGCTGAGTTGTGCTTTTTCAGCCTCTGTGTTGTGTGACTGCTATCATAGCTCATTGTATTTGATTCAACAACAACAACAATAATATGATGCAGAAACAGCATCAGAGAGTACATAGGAAATTTACAAAAAAGGGGAGGCCATTTGGCCCATCAAGCCCATCTCAGTGTGTCATATCCCTGCCTGCGTCCTCCCTGCCAGGGCCCTAACAAGCCACGTCCATCCCTCTCGTCTTGCCTCTCATTCCTGAGCCTCCTGTGCAAATCACTCCCAGCTGCCTCTCGTTAGTTCCCTCGCTAGTTTCGTATATGGGTCAAATTAGTGACTTTCAGGGGAGCCCTATTTTCCAGTGTGCATCACGACTTCCTAAGTCACATTCACACATACATATAAGTGCGCGGCAGCGCGGTTAATAACAGGATTACTGCGAAAAACATTCTGCTGTTACACCTGCAGGCAGTATATACCGTCAGTAATATTTCATACAAGCACCATGTCAACATAAGAATCACTCAAGAAGTTTGATAGCCTTAGTCAGAGCAAACAAAAAACAAAATCACAAGGCAGAGAGGCACAGGTAATATCTTTCTGCTCCTCATACACACTCCTTTAAGAACTACACATCACTTGAGCAAAAAAAGCTGAGCTTTATTTACAGTAGCTAACTTGTTTTTAACCAGGGTTGGCATGGTGGTGCAGTGGTTAGCACTGTTGCCTCACACCTCTGGGACTAGGGTTTGAGTCTCCACCTGGGTTACATGTGTGTGATGTTTGCATGTTCTCCCCATGTCATTGTGGGGTTTCCTCTGGATACACTGGTTTTCCCCCACAGTCAAAAGACATACTGAGGCTAATTGGAGTTACTAAATTGGCCGTAGGTGTGCATGTGTGAGTGAATGGTGTGTGAGTATGCCCTGCGATGGGCTGGTCCCTTATCCTGGGTTGTTCCCTGCCTCATGCCCATAGCTTCCAGGATAGGCTCTGGACCCCCTGCAACCCAGTAGGATAAATAGCTTGGAAGATGGATGGATGTTTTTAACCACAGTGAAATAAAACAGCTGTCTGCGGCTCGCAGCTCTCTCTCTCTCCCTTTGTTTTCTTAATTAACAACTTCCATTGAAATACCGCACCCGCACACTGATGTGGAATTAAGGTGGCTACGTAAATCTAGAAATTCGAGTGCAGCGCTGCCAGGCATGGATGTCCACAGCAGGAATAGACACAGAATTGTGTTAATTATTGGAGACATGTTCGGAAAATGGAATATAATGAACATATAAACACACAACATTGACATATTTATACTATTTTTAATTTCAGGAACCTTAATGCATGGAAAATAAAATATAACACAAAAGTGGGCATTTTTTTAGAGCTCCCTCTGAATGTCTCATGGGAGGATTCCAAGGGAGCTCATGTCCTTTTCAATTGAGCCGAGTTCCCCTTAGTTCCCCTGTAATTCGAACCATGGTCTCATATATATGTGCTTCCCAGTCCTGTGTTCCCCAATCCGGTCATTGACGTCAAACCCTCTTGTTGCTTGTGAGCTCCCTTGCTCCCCTCTCTCCATTTTTGATCCCTCCCGATCCTTTTGGTCTCCAGTCTCTGTTCTTTTGAGTTCAATAAAACCTCTTTTGTTTTTGCTACCACACTTGCCCTTGAGTCCTTCATCCTGTTATTTGTGACACAGTGATCTCTTTGCCATGCAACGAACCCAACATGTACTGTATTTTAGTTTAGAAATTAGTATCACCAAAATTTGACAGTTTTTTCTATAAATTGAAGAAAGCTATATCATCATCTTTGTCATCCTGCTGCTTTGCCTGGTGACTGTCGCAGTGGCGTCATGCTGAGTGGGTCTTTTTCCATGGCCACAAATCTTATCTGTGTTATTCTGGGGGATCCCTAGATGTTCCTAAGTCAGCTGGGAGATATAATCCCTCCAGGGTCTGCCCCAGGGCCTCCGCCCAGTGGGACATGCTTGGCACAGTCACTTGGGAGCCATCCAGGTGGCATCCTTATAAGATGCAAAAAAATAAACGAACTCAACTAACTCCTCTCGATCCAAATGAGCAGTGGCTCTATTTGGAGCTCCAGCAGCCCTTTGGAGCAACATAATTTTGGCTGCTTGTACTTGTGACCTTGTTCTATCAGTTATTACCCACAATTTATGAAATTGTGGTAAAGCACAAGTCTTGTCTTATGATTTTTGCCTCACGGACGTCCTCAGTGCCTGTAAAACTGCAGTTGCTGAACTGATCTGCCTGTCAGCCACACGCTCCCTCTTACCATCACTCATGAACAAGATCCAGAGGTACTTGAACTTCACTAAGGCGAAGACTCTCCTCTTTCACCTGAAAAGAGCAATCCATCTTTTTCTTCACCTATACACATGGACTATTGAATTTAAAAATTAAACTTTTAAACCCTTGTTTTCAGAAAGTAACTTGAGTGGTCTTCATTTCCAGGATAAATTGTGTGGACTGATATCAGTGTTAAAAGGAGGATCAGAAAGCACTGAGGTCTCTGTATCTGACCTGGAGATGGTACATGGTGCAGTAGAGGTAAGACATATAAAATATTATGTTTCCATGCAATACCATATATATCGAACTTCAGCATATTCAGAAACTGGACTTTTGTGTTGGGATTTAATTTACAGAAGTACTGCGCTGGCCTCAAACAGTCTGCAGACAAGCAGACCGAAGAGACAGGGAAGAAAATAATGGATCTTTACAAACAGATGACTGAATGCATGGATGAAAATAAGACGTTCAAGTTGGAAATGGTACAGAGTCAGATTGGTACTATCAAAGAAAGCATGGAATCAGCAAGGGAAGCTCTGGAGATGGAGCTGATGAAGATGGAGGAGACTGTTCACACCTCCAAAGCTTCTGTAAGTTTTGTATTAAAATCTTGCATTTGATGTATCATATAAAAACTGCACATTTTAGCCAGTCCAAAGTAAAAGTGGAAGACTCAAATAAAAATGCAGGCCCGTTCCAGTTCTAATTTCCTCCATATATTTTTCTGTGGAGCCAGAGTTTTTAATGTCAGCTTGTAAAATTACCCCATAAATTGTTGCTAAAAGTAATTCTGTATGCTCAGTGATCCAGTGAATATCAACTCAAATCAGTTGCCAGAACAAACAAAGGATTTCAGATGGATTCTTATCCGTGTTACGAACTTCAAACAGATTATATGAAATTAAATTACTATTGATCCTATTGATTTTGTACATTGATGATCAGAGTTCTGTATTCCTTATCTGTATTGAGGAGACTAAAAGTTTTTCCTTTCTATGCCTCATTCTTTCACCAAGAAACTGGCAATAGGTAATTGAAATGGGTGTTAAGAGGATCATTCTGCTTCTACACCGGTCATATCAAAAGTCATGGGACACCTGCGGATACCAGAGAGACTGAGTGGTTTGAGGAGAATGATGTGTGACACCGTGACCACCCCTGTCACCAGATCTCAAGCCAGGGTTGAGAGATTCTGGAGGAACAGCTGGGGAAATGTTTTCTTCTACCGTCAACAAAGCAGCACAGAATGGAATTTCTCATGGAGCAAAACTGAGTCCCACAGCACTTGTAAGGCGGTTGCTCTGTAGAGGTAGAGGAGGTCAAACCTCCTCTTTTTTGAGATTAAATTATGAAGCAAGTAACTGTGAAATAACTAAAATGTTATTGTGATTTAAAAAGCTCATTAAGAACATAATTCACCATTGCTATATTGTTAGCCACCAGCTGCCACTCATGGTGAGGATCATTGAAACTGGGGGCTTGTGTGCTGGCCCAGCAGCCTGTAATAATTTTATGTTTGTGTTTTAATTTGGCAGTTTTGTCCACATTTTATATGCGCACCGCATGTAGCAAGCAAAGCTAAACAAAACATTCAATATCTGATGGGGGCCCTAAAAAAATTGGAACATAATTGAATTGGTCTGGGTTGGGGGCCCAGTTTGATACGCTTTCCCGGCACACCCCTGATATTTGTGTGTAATGATATAAGTTACACTGTTGTGCAATTTGTGCCCGCCTTCTCAATTGGGAAGTTTGGTTTGGAATAGGGGTGCACGATATCTGTAAAATTCCAAATGCAGCAGTGTGACTTTTTTGGGATAAATATTGCATTATTTATAAAGCAAAAATAAACTACAGCCTAATAGAGTCTGTCAAAGAAGTTGGAGGTGTTGCCGTGACTTGTGGCGACACAAAGCAGTGCCGACAAATCGCCTGCTTTTGCTCAATATCATCTCGATGGAATACAAAATATTTCCATACAGTGGAAGTCGAATGGCTTTTGGTGACCAGTTCTTGTTTGCTTATCTCCTCCATTTTTGTTTGATGTCTCACAAACGCACAACACTGTCTCTGGGTGAGTCAAACAGCAAGGATGAAAATGATTATGATTGGCTAGGAGAGCTCGTGCAAAAGCAGCAGCGGTAAACTTTACAATTTTTAACATATACTACATGATCTTGAAAAAGAACAATCATTTGAATTGTAAAACTTTAAAAGTTTAGTTTCCTATAACAAAATAAAAATGTTTTAACTTGAAAAATACCATATACCAGCATACAATGTCTGGACTGTATGAAAAATTATATACTGCCCAAACCTGATCTCAACCCAACTGACTATCGTGGTCCTTACAATGTGACAATTGCGTGCGCATAGCATGCAATGTTGATATTGACATCATGCAGGCCTAGTTTGGACATGCAGTGGAAAAGATGCAGTAGAAGCATCAAATTATTTAAGAAGAATAATTAGAATAATAATACACAAGAAAAATTTGCGTTACAGAGCCTCTGGAATGACATTGGTTTGGCTTTAATAAGTGTTTGACTTTTAACAAAGTTGTGAATATATACTATAATAATAGTACATGAACTGATATTTACTATTCTATTATACACTGTGCATTTATATTGTAAACACATTTAACCCAGCTTGGAGTTTAAGTGTTTTCTTCTACAGCCATTGAAACCTTGGCGGTGCTTTTGGAATCTTGTTAGGATTAAAAGCATGTATTTATATATGCACTTGTATACTGTTATTTAGCTGTGATTTAAATGTGATTTAAGCATATAATCTAATATTAATACCATATTTTACCCATGGTCTTATCTATTAGCATTCCAGTGAAATACACAAAAAACATTATGCAACTTGAACTATAAAAAAAAGTCCACTAGCATCTGAACCATCTGAAAATTGCACATCTTGTAATATTTCGATTTATTATTTTGCAAATTCTTAAGCCCCCCCCATTACCCTTGCATGGTTACAGGTTTGGTGTGGTAAGTCTGTAAAATGGAAAAAAAACAGATGACATACACCTCAAAGGAACGTTTCTAATCAGAGCGGTGTTTAAAAAAACAGAAGAATAAATAATGAAATAATGTAGCTTCAGCGTAGGGAGGTTAAGTGAATGTGTGAATTCCACTGATTAAAAAAAACATTTACCTCCTGCAGCCATATTTACAGTCTCACAAATGGAGGAATTCCATATGTATACAACCGGATATCCAGGCAATCGACAACAAGTCTTAACATGTGTTAAACTTGCTTGTAATTACAATAAATTTGACTTCTTAACACTCAAATACTGCTGTATTGTATTATTCCGTCTTTAATCTATGTCCACAGTAATCCCAGTTTCCCACCATATCAGGTACTCTGTCTGACAGGTCCCTCATCCATAATGTCTTTACGTGTCATTTTCTTGAATTGTGTGACAAGATACATTTAAGCATTATGGAGATGTAGAACATCCGTCATATTAACTGATAATGCAGACCAGATGTCTGGTTAAAAACGTCTATTTGTCAGCGAGACAGTCCCCTTATCCTTCATTCACATTAGGGTCAAAAGTGTGTATCTTTGCTGATATCGGGTCACATATTCATGTCTTGGAACATTATGGCATTTCAGGTACCTGAACAAATCTTGTGGATGCTTATAAAAAAATCTAACAGAGGGTTAAAGGAGAAATAGGAGTTTTATTGTAGATCTGCAGTCCTAGTCTGAACCTTCACAGAAAATTATGCCCTGGCAACTTTCATGCAGAGGGAACTTAGCAATGGTTGGATTAGCTACTACACCATGCACCATGTCTGCTGTTTGTTTCATCATGTGGTCATATGTTCTTTTAGGGATGTTTTTTAAGCATTGCCGTTACCTCACCTAAATTGGGGTGATTATAATAATACAATTTTAACTTAAATTCCTATTTGATGTACAGAGTAAGTGTTTGGGTAGGAAGGCTGGCTAAAGCAAATGATGTCAGTACTGTCAAACTCTGCAGTGCCTTTTGACAGGAGTCCTTGACTGAGGAAGCTGACTCCCTTTAAACTGCTTAGTGGTTCGTTTCAGTTTAAGGTAATACATTGCAGGGTTTATGGAGCGTCTGCATTAATTCAGAGAATGATGGATGTAGCACTGCTTTCAGAAGGTGACTATGGTGTCATCTGTAACAATAGTTGTAATATGTTTAGTCCATTATGGGATCACATTCATTTTCAGGAAGACCTTCTTAGGCATTGGATCAAAGCAGGAATGTCGCGGTCAGCATTCCACCCTCCTCTATACATTTCTGCATTCATGTAACTGCTTAGTTCCTTCTAAGCACAATAAGCAAACAATAAACATAAATGTATTAGTGCAAGGACAGCAGCTGCCGTGTCTCTGCATATATAAACCTGAAACAACTTTACGGATACATGTGTAATCTCCTACTCACGTAACACCAGGCGAATGTGGATCACATTCCGATCCTGTCATGATTTCGTGTCCCTGACACTGCAAAGCAGATTCTAAAGCAATGTTTTGACCAATACTCCCCCAGGTGAGAACTTCATAAACTTTGGAGAACTTCTCAATGACGGACAAGCCTCTGTAAAATAATATACGTATACAGTTATATAAACAATTGTGAAGTAAATTTTCCCACTCATTCTCCTACACCTCTCCTTTCACGCTTAAATAACATAGAGCTCATCTATGAAGGAAGAGAGTTATAACATGCTCCAACATCCAAAGAAGTGGAATTAGTAAGAAAAGGTATGTGTGACAAGACAACCCCTTATTACCCCTTATTAGTCATAAATTACAATAGCAGTGTCTGTTTGCATGACAATGTTTATTTCATTCCATTCTGCTGCTATTGTTTGTTGCAGGCCGCTGCCTTTCTGTACTTAATTATAACTGTGTCAGTAATGGGTGAGGCTTAATTAGGCGATTCCTCTAAATAATAGAGCTTTCCACATGCTTTTGTCCATTTAGTGTATATGTAACATTGCGTCAGAGATTAAACACAGAAATAACAACCCAAAAACATTATTCATGTCTGTAGCTATGCAGCCCCATTTGATGGGCTACGCCTTTGCAGACTGTGTCCTTCGAAGGATGCAGCCCCTGAATTCGGACACAGCCAATAACTGACTGCACAGTTGCCTAATATATATCAGCACCCTTGACAGGTGCCATTGTTATGAGATTATCAATGTTATTCACTTCACCTGTCAGTGGTTTTAATGGCTGATCAGTGTATGTAAAATGTAAGAAAATAATATTGCTCAATAGTATTTTTGATTTGATTTTTGATTGTTTTAAGAACTGCTTTCAAAACATGCTTGGAATAAACGGCACATTGTTTAAAATGCTTGGTTTGATCTTATAATGTTTCTCTAGCTCTGCAACAGTCGTTAACAGAGATTATTATAACAGGAGGGAGGACCCCGTAATCACTAAAATGGTTTTCTGGTGGGATTCCTGGCAGCTGCTACCAAGCTCAGTTAAATAACATTTACAACATACAAAATACAAGAACAGCAAGGCACATATTTCCACAAACTAATCTGTTTGAGTCAAAGTCTCTGCTTGAGGGCCCCTTCTGCAAATACATCCAGCAATTTAGACGTCAGCAAGGTCCAGAGAGTCCAAGTCAAATAGCAGAAACAAATGGAGCTTGATTTAGTCACTTTGCACACAAAACTTGACCTTTGTCAAGGCAGAGCTGGCACAGAAAGCATAACATTGCTGCTGTCTCGACTTATCCATGGCACTGAATAACCCCTCCCCCACAAATCAGGTCAGGTCATGCCTTATGATTGGCTAAGACCAAAAAAATCAAAATAAAGGTCATGGAGCCTTATAACATACAGTATAATGGACATTCATATTAATATACAGTTTTCATGCAAATGCACTGCAAGTACTTTATATTTCTCTTTAGTTCCTTAAAAGCCACTTTGGCATTGTCTGTATCTCTGTCTGCTTCCTTCTGGAAGTCCAAAGAATGGTGATTGCATATACATTAAGCATTTTATGGAAAGATTTTTGGAGGAAAATTAAAATTTTTTCATGAGCCTCTGTCTGCTTTATATACTAGGGTGCTGCAATTTTCCTGCATTCCCTTGTGAAAATTCAGCTTTCAGTCGGGGGTTGATGAGGGACAGTGGATTTGGCAGAAAGTCTTTGATTATGTATGCACCTGACAACTCGAAGGTATTCACATCCCGTTTGGTTAAAAGTGGCGTCATTCTTGCTGCTTTCACTTCATGAAACATAGAAAATGGGATGATGTTGGGTGTACAGAATGCTGATGTATAAACACCTCATTCATCTGAGTATTTTGCAATAGTAATAAAAAAGCAAAATAATAAAATTTAAGTTAAAACTAGCGTTGTCACCTCTTCGGCGTTGGTTTGTTCAGTATCTGTGTCTATCCATAAAACAGGGATTGTGTCATTAATTTACTCTGCTCAATTGGATGATGAGAAGTGGGTAAATTATTCAATAATTTATTTAAATATTTAAACAAATTTGATTAAATTAATCATTTATGTAATGTATTATTTATCTGTGAATGGCAGAGTGGCTCAGTGGGCTGCAGTATTGCTTCACACCTCCAGGGTTGGGGGTTTGAGTCCCACTTGCCCTTTGTCTATGTGCAGTGCTGGTCCAGCGCATGTAGAGCCCTAGGCGACCACCACCGCCCTGCTGCATGTGTCATCCTGACCTCCACCACTGCCCCGTTGCGTGCACCTTCCTGACGTCCACCACTGTGCTGTGTGCACCATCCTGACCTCCACCACTGCGCTGTGTGCGCCATCCGGACCACCGTCCCTCTGCATGCACCATCCTGACCTCCACCACCCTGCTGCTGGTGCCATCCTAACCTCCACCACTGCACTGTGTGCACCATCCTGACCACCGCCCCGCTGCATGTATCATCATGACCTCTGCCCCGCTGCGTGCCCCATGCTGACCTCCACCACTGCACTGCGTGCACCATCCTGACCACCGCCCCGCTGCATGCATCATCATGACCTCCACCACCGCCTCACTGCGTGCCCCATGCTGACCTCCACCACTGTGCTGCGTGCGCCATCCGGACCACACCCCACTGTGTGCGCCATCCTGACCTCCACCACCACCCTGCTCTGTGCATGATCCTGACCACCACCCTACTGCATGCACCATCCTGACCACCGCCCCACTGCGTGCATGATCCTGACCTCCACCATCCTGAAAGAGTGAGATTGGCTGACTAGTTGAGCAGCCCCTCAGAAGAGGTTGGCTAGCACTGTCTGTGAGGAGTTTGAACGTTCTCTCTGTTATGTTGGATTTCTCTATGGTGCTCTGGCGTCCTCCTGCAGTCCGGCTGCTTGGCCTCACTGAATTGTCTATAGTGTGTACAGATGCTTCTCTACTTACGAACTTTCAGACATATGAATGAAGAGGACTGTAAGTCCAAATTGTGTTCGTTGGGCTCCCGTTTCCTGTCCGCAACATCAATTTTTTTTCTTCTGCGCGCCAATTCCGCCTAGTATGACTTCTGGCCGCTACTCCCGCCGCGTCAGCAGCGTAGCGTGCGTACTCCCAGCATCCTATTTCTTTGTACTTGCGTATACACTTAAAATGATGTTGAATAACGATTTACGCACATTTCAAGTTATGAACGGCTGTTCGGAACGCATCTCGTTCGCAAGTAGAGGAGCGTCTGTATGTGTGCCATCCTGTGTAGGCCGTCCTCTTCGATGTTTTCTGTGCTTCGGATAGGCTCCAGATTTCCAGCCATGACATTTGGTCCTGCACAGGTGCTGTAGTGAGTGGGTGACATCTGTGAACGGTGCAGACTGCAAATCACCCACCAAGAAAATGTCTTTCAGAACTGTCGGAGGTACTGTTCCTTCTGATGTTTGCTCTCTTTATTAAAACAAGCTGCTAGCAAATTAAATTCCTTAGGTCAGTTTATTTTGACAGTCTAGTGCTTACTAGTACATGCTCTTCATGTTTCTTTTAATACCAAATTTACTGGAAAGACCCACTTTACTTCTAACTATGCTGTGGGTATAGAATGGGCTGGTGTTTTTCATCACTTCATGCAGGTACATTGGTGGCATCAAAGTCTGTGATCTATATGTTCAGTTTGAATGTGACCCACCTTTTCCATGTTGTAATATCTCGTTTGCACTGTACTCAGGACAGCGAGTGCCCTCACCTCCACCGTGCCAAAGATCATCTCTCATAGACCGAAGACTGTCCACTCTTCATACTCTTCATTAATCCTTTGCACTTCATTTTTCTGTATTAGCTGACACTTTCATTTCCAGGCACTAAATTCTACTTGCTAAAATATACTGCTGACTCTGGGGATGACAGCTTGCTGCATTACGTCCTGTCAGGAAGAGAATCACTCTGAATAAGGAAACAGATCCCAGTCTTTCACCAAACGACACTCTATCAATGTGAAATAATGCAGAATGATAACTGTTTATCCAATATTCTTTTTTTGATTTGCATTGTATCCGCTCCTATTCAATTTTGTGTGGATTTAAGTTTCTTAAATGTACAATGTCCGTATTTAAATTTTGGTCAAAATGTCATAAACCTGCCCTGCCACATATCATGTTTATTATTAATTGCAGTATATGCATGGTTTTTAAATGCCAATTTAATTCCCTTTTCCCCAGTTTTCCAAAGTCTGCAGAAAGGTCCTGCCTCCCCATGGACACAACTACAGTGAGACAGCAGGGAGTGGTAGTGAGGCCTACAGGATTGGTGTGACATTGCAGTCTCTCAGCTACCACACACCACATTAGGAAAAGCAGTTCACAAGTTCAGTATTTTGGTGATTGAAGATTCCAAAGTGTATTTTCAGTGATGATGTATTCTGTGGGGTTGTCCTCAAGAGAAATATAGAATATAAAGGCAGTTATTTAACACCACTTTATGGTGCAAACAAAATACACATTTGCAAAAACAAAATGTTTTCATATATTTCATATAAAGTACAAGGTACAGGAACAATAAAGAATATGCTTCCTATTGAATAGTGTTGTGTTTCAGCTTGTATAATTATTCTTTGTGTAGCGTCTGGTATTTATATCCTCGGATTCAGATATTTGGCAACTGTTGACTTTCACAACAGCTGCATTTGATGTGTTCAACCACTAGGTGTCTCTCTTTAACAGTGATTTTTCTTTTATTCACTATGCTATTACAAGACTTCAGGAGATCAAGGTTCATTTAGCCTCATGTCCCTAAACCATATACCCATCTATTTACTGTAACATATACAAAGTCACAGGGGGTCCAGAGTCTATCCCAGGGGCTACAGGAACAAGGCAGGGAACAACCCTGGATGGGGCACACGCCCAACTCCAATTAACCTTGGCATGTTTTCGGACTGGGGGGAAAGGGGGACACGGGGAGAACATGCAACCTCCATGCTCACAGAGCCATAGCAGAGACTCTGGTCCCACAGGTGAGAGGCAACAATGCTAATATTGTCCTTAAATATCCAAACTAATATTTTTAAGATTTTGGTGGCATGCAGAACACGGCAATTTATATTTTTTAAGTGTTACAGTAGGAAGCATTGTGGTCTCACACATTGGGGCGGAGGGCTTGAACCCCATTGCAGCACTAGGCATGGGCTGTTTGCAGGTGCTCCCGGTGTCTGCTCCTGTTTTAATCCCATAGTGCCTCTAAATTGTCTGCAAGTTCTCAAATTCATAACGTTACTTTGCATTTTGATGACAAACTGCTTTATATATCAAGAGTTCAACAACATCCTGGTATCAGCCTTATGCTTTCAAATGCTGAGGAAATTATTAAACGTTTATTATTAAATTATTAAAAGTTTGTAAATCAATTAATGAAATATACTGTAAAGAGGAAAAAAAAAGTTAAATATAATGACCCAATGACCTGCATGTTACATGAGGCCTCTGCTGTTGTGGGCATGGGGCATGATGCAGGCAGAGAAAAGAAGGCAATTACATACAATGACTGACAGTACAGTACAGTAAACTTATGAAACAATGTTGTGAAAATGCGCTGTACAAATAAAACTGAATTGAATATTATATACAGTACTGTACTGTATTACACACAGTTCTGTCATTTAATTTGTACAATACTGTAATTTGAAAAGTGTTTGAAACAGCTGTACTGTATTTTGAAATTGTCAATAAAATTCTGAACATAGTGACACTGTCCATTTTACTACCTTATATTCATGTTATAAACATACAAAAGCCAAATAGCTGGTAATCTAGCTGAGATGTAAAGAAGATTAAAATGGGTTATAATGATCAGCCGCCTATAGTGATCAATTTCACCCAGACAGACGGGATCAGTACAAGTCGTTTCCACTGTATGTGGAATGTATCCTGTTGTACAGTTGTTTCATGTACAGTTTGCATTTGTTTAATGTACTGCACTGTGGATAGGGACTCGTGACCCAAGACCTTCACTCACTACTTCACTCGTTCTAGTGATGTGACAACAAAAGTGATTTGACTTGATTTGATCAAACAGAGGGTAACAAAGCCAATCCCAGTGGCTGTATGGATAAGTTCAATGTATGGGTTACCAATGAGGTGAATTCGAGTATATTATTCATGAGTAATTTATAAACTATATATTTATTATCAATTAATAAAAAAAATGTGACATTGGTAGGACGGCAGAGTGCCTCAGTGTCACCTCACACCTCTGGAAGTGGGAGTTCTTGCCCACAGCTGTGTGTTGGGTGAACTTCTGTCTGGATTTCTTGTAATGTGGTTGGTGTCCCACCCAGAGTGTTTACTGGGATAGGCTCCAGCCCCAGTACTGGATGAGTGCTTATGAAAAATGAATGCACTGATAACATTTCTGTAAATTATATAGTCCTGTTTAGATCAATACCTAAGTATAAATAATGTCATGTGTTTCATTTTTTTGTCAGGCATTGTAGGGAGCAACACATTCAAAATAGGAAAATAAGCAATGGTTAAGCACAACTGCATCTTTAAATCAAGTCAAGACCGATCACCTTACAGTGTCTGACCTTCCGTTTCCCATATGTAAAGGAGGAATGTTCTGTTGGTAGCGATGGTAGCGTAAATCAGGAGGAATGTTTAAAAAGCAGTGGCACCCATCTACCAGCGGTGGGATGCCCGTGCCTCGACTGCTCACCCGCTTTTTGCACTTTAGTCATATACACAGTCCAGTATTGATATATACATGTATATGTGTAGGATCACGTGTGTGTATGATACATGTATATAATACCTATTTGAAACATCATTATTATTATCATTATTGTTGTTAATTGTTGATAGTGTTGTTGTTATAATTTTTGTTGTTAGATGTCCTTGTATGTTTCTTATGGTGGTTTGTATTCTGTATTCCCCTACACTTTGTTGTCTCCTTCCCACCGTTATTATTAGTCTTATTATCAATTCTGTTTTTTCTTCCCCTCTCTCCCCATGGCAATTAATGTTTGGTATTGTTAAGATTGTTGTTTCTGTGTGCTCCCCTGCACCCCCCCCCACACTCTTCATACTGTACCTTTAATTTAATGTGAAATAAAGTTGTCCTCCGAAGAGGGGGGGTGGTGGTGGGCAGATGGTAAAAAAAAAATGAAAAAATAAAGAAAATAAAGATAAAATGCAGTGGCTCTCTGAATTTGGGACCTTTGGGCCATTTTGATGTACTATGCTTGTTCATCAATGTATCTGTTTGTTCTGACCGCCCATGCTCTCTGCCTTCCTTCCCACATGTCCGGATGGTGCGTGGGGTGGGCACCATCTGAGCTGGAGTCCTGCTTCAGTCCATTAGCAGGGTGACCTTGTGGATGTGACTTACGCACTGTGACATCGTGGGTGCGGCCTTCAATCCGCCGCCCTCCACAGGCCGGCATGGAGAACTGACGCATTGGTGGACTTCGGCTTTGACTTTCGACAGCAAGCATGTCCATTCTCTCTTTTTTTCTATAATGTTGCACGCCTGGGGCGGGCTAGGTAGCCAGTTGACCGTGGGACCCCCCCCCAGCAGTTCTTTTTATTCCTACTTGGGATAACAACACTTGGCTTTTTGGTTACTCTCCTCTGGTGTCATCTGGTTTTCCTTCTTTCATTCTGTTTCTCTGTATTCCCCTTTTCCTTCTTTCATGTACAATATTATTCTGTATAAATGATGTAATGGCTGGGCTTCTGGGCATAATATATTGTAAAATCACCTTTACAAACAAAAATTAAATTTTCAGTCTTGAGATCTGCATCTTAAAATCAATGCATTGCAGAACTTTGGCCCTTTCTTTGGCCCGCATTGTGAGCTTCTATGCAAAAAAACAAAACAAAACAAGTCGGCTGACTGATTTGTGGCACCTCATTGGACGTGGTGCATAAATCATCCATCTCTGTTTTCAGGGACTCTCTCCCACTGAAGTAAATTGCTCCATTTGTTTGGAGCCTGGAACAAATGTAACAAGTTTGTTTTTTTTTATCCTGTTTTTCAGCCATTAGTGGAACCTTTGATGCTGGATGCCCCTGCTGTGACAAGAGCTTGCATATTTCAAACTCGGGGGGCCGGGCGATTGACATGGATGGCCTAGGAAGAGCAGCTGGTCTTCATTTTTTAAAGATGGTGGAAGATGGTGTGGCGCCGATTTCACCACAACCTGTGCAGTAAAAGCCAAATGGTGCCCACCTCAAGAAACCCCGACTGTGTGGAATCTCCTGGGCTTGTCTACTTTTTATAATCTGCCTCTGTTCTTTTTAATTGCCTCCCATTTGGTTACATCATGTCTCCCGGTTGAATCTGGAGGTGGGGGACTGCAGTTTAGAATCAAAGGTCGAACCTTTACAGGCTGCCCCCATACCCAGGGTGGCGTTCTCCTTTCCAGTTATATGCATTAATGCAAGAAATTGCTTTGGGTATGCTGAGGACATGCAATGGAAATAATGATTATTTTGCAGACCTCTCATACTATATATTTTTAAAGAAAAAAAAACCAAAAAAATATTTTTGCTTTTGAGATTTTAAAGGCTTTGCAGGTTGTTTGAGAACATGAAAGACCCTGCGAGTGGCAAAGACTTAAAGGAAGATGATTGGGCGTATTCTATATTTGTAGTAATACCCTGGGAAACCTTCCTGTGTAATATCTTTTAGCTTTACCATTGCAATACAAGGGAAACTTTACAAGAAATAACCAATTTATTCAAATATGGTCACATCCACTGGAGACTCAATAGCAATACGGAATTGCTCAGTGCGACCTTTTCTTTTATGAAATATATTTTTTTTCTTAAGGCCTTGTGCCATGTACAAAAGAAGTGAATGGAAGATGGTGCATGTGGCAAGTTTTTAAATATAGAAGTAATTATTAATGACCCAGTTTTTGCAAATGAGATTTCATAATAGGCACTGCATAGTGGACAGAAGAGCAATGGCTATAATCAGTTTAATTTTCTGCGTATGGCTTCAAAGAAAGCACCTTCCCTTTCTGTAAAAAGCATTATCCTCTTCCTCCTGGATGGACATGGCAGGAAATAAAGGTTTCGGTTTCAAACATTTTGTGTTGTCCTAGACCTAAGGAATGCATTTAAACAGGCGTGTCATCCACGGCTTAAAATTCTGCATGGTTAGCAAATTACACCCCCTCTCTAGGAAGTAAAGTTTTCCATATGTTTACACATCCTTTTAGAAAATATCCCCTACTGGGGTCTTAGGCTCATGGTTACACATTTAGCAACATTATTATGCTCCCAGCAGTGGTCCCATACCCATAAAGATTACTATGCAGTTAGAAGCGTATTTATTGGGTAATGCAATAGAGGCTTATATGAATAATAAAACAGAAACCTATGGATGCCCAAGTTATATAACCTTATGCTTAAGCACATGTGCTATACAGGAACATATTTGTTGGTTATATACTCCTTCTGTGTAGCCTGAGTTGCTTATTCTGTGGCTCATAAGTATACAAGATATGGGAAAGACTACTCTACCATAAATAAAGTCAACAACTCCCTTTTATTGTAGGTAAATATTACGTTTTAAATAATTCCACTCTCGGCACATTTCTTGCACTTTTCTACCTTTGAATGATTTTGTGGTCAAGGAGCAGAGATCTTTTGGCTTCAGATTTTCTCTCATCTTGTACCCGGAACAGAACACACACAAAAGAGGTACAACATGTGTCAGATTATCAACTGCTGAGCTAATGGCTTCCATGTGGCGCTATGCTGCATGCTCCCTGCCCCCACCAGAGGCAGCAGTGAGCTCATTTAACCTCTGCCAGGCTGTTAAGTGGAGCACAATGATTATTGCAGCAAAAAAGTGTAATGATTGTACTGCTAATCTGCTAATGGTATACAGGTGACAACCCAGCACCCCTGTTTTATTATTAATCTTCAAGAAAATAATAAAACTAATTGTCTCAATTAGGTAGAAGAACAATACAAGTGCTCAAAAGCAGCTGGACACAGCCGTGTTTTGTCTGTGCATTAATGCAGTAAAATGAAAATAATGTATCTCAATGATCGTTACATAAACTGAGCATAAACTTGCTTGTTTAGAGTCTATAGAATATAAGCAGAATACATGTTTTAATATCATGTTTCTATAACAGTGTGTTTTTTTGTTCAGACCTTTTCTTTTCTGAAGTATTTGACCTGATGTCCACTAGATGCTTTAAGTACCAGAAGCATCTGCAGCTTTTAAATCAGAAAAATATCCAAGTCCATATTTTATCCAAGACTAGCTGTACATATACTTAGAAAAGCTACCAATTCATGTAACCTGAGGATCTAACATAAGCAGCCAGAAAACTAGATTGACTTGAGAAAGTATACTTAAATCGTAAGATAGTAGTAAATTGCGCAATGGTTATAGTAAGAGCCTTCTTTACTGATACCTAAGTAATATTTTTGTCATAATTTGTATTTTAATGTATGATCCCCACCTCCCACATACTTGAAAAATTTCCTCACCTCCAGGGCTGTGTGGCTTAAATCTGGCCCCCGTATGTCGGAGTTTGGACGTCTGCCACTCGTTCGCATGGATTCCCTTTGGACACTCTGGTTTCCGCCCACATTTAAAAAGACATACCGTTCTGAATCAGTGTTGTAAACTCCCACGTTCCTGTGTCAGTGCTCCGCATAGGTGTAGGAGTGAGCGTCTGGCAATGGACAGGCGTCCCATTACCCTCTCTGAAGGAGTTGACCCTAACAAAGGACATGTTTTTTGAAAATAGGTAGATGGACATCTCTGCATACACCCACATGTTTATGAATATTCCCTACCTGAGTATGCTTCATATTTAAAAGGACTTCTATGGTGATCATTTTCAAAGAAATTCTAATTCAATCAGAATTTATAAAACATGCAATTGCAATTAATGGCCTGTCATAGTGGCCAGCATGGTGGCGCAGTGGTTAACACTGCTGCTTCATAGTGAAAAGGTCCTGGGTTCTCTTCCTGGGTCAGGTGTAAGACCATTCTGTGTAGAGCTTGTGTGGGTTTCTGCTGTGGGCTTTGGTTTCCTCCCCCAGTCCAAAAGTGTGTGTGTGGCAGGTTAATTGATGACTCTAAGTTGACACCTGCCCTGGGTTGGTTCCTGCCTGCCCCCATTGTTCCCAGGATAGGCTCTGGTGGCCCTGAATGGAATTAAGCAGTGATGGATGGTGCCTCATAATTCAACCTGATGTTAATTTAATGATCTCCATAGAGCATTTGATGTGTTTTAATATGGTCATGACACAATTTCCAGTGGCCATTGGTTTCCGAATTTATATGCTATATTTATTTGTTCGATAAACTATTTCACTCATGCATTCTTGTTCTGCTGTCAAGCTAAAAGGGTTACAATCCTCTGCTCTCTTCTATGAAATCTAAACCTCCGCGCAAAATGCCCCCGACATCTGATATTTTACAGCTACAGCCTTTTAAACCTCAGTTCCTATCTCGTGAATATTGCAGAGTTCTATTTTCTCCTTATAATGTGGATTCCAGAACCAGACCACATACCCCAGACATGGCTTAAGTAGGGTATCGTGTGACATATACTGATTTGCTTAACAACCCAACAGACTGCTTCTCTCTTGATTGCAGTGTGAAATCTCCATCCATTTCATGCGCTGCTGATCTGTGCTTTTTCTTATGACACATTCTCAGTTTATTTTGCATTTCATAAGAACTACAATACAGAAGAAAATGTCTGATAAGTAGAATGTATGCACCTCCCTATTATCTTATTTGCTGATTGGGGTTTGCGTTTTGCATCCGAAGTCACTGAAATTGTCAACAAATGAAGCACATGGAGGCCAGCCACTGAAAGCACAAGTCAAAGATTCCCACAGTAATACTTTATTTGAGGGGGCACAATTATCTTAGTGACATAGATAATACTAAGTACAAATCATGAATTAATATAGTAACTACATGAAATACAGAAACTGTTCTGATTGCTTAATGATTAAAAAACATATCAGTAAATGCATGAAATACATGAATCGTTATGACTACTTAATGATGAACAAACATGGAATCAGTAACTTAACACTTATTTCACCACCTTTTAACCCATTTTATGCTGCTGTTTTTCCCCCTGATATTTATGGTTATTGCATATACAGAAACTTCAAGTCAATAATGCAAGCTGCACAGACTTGTGCCTGGATAACCAGCACAAGCTTTTACCACAGAGAAGCAGGTAACACAAGTTAAAACAGTTTCTTATGCTACATTATTAAACATTCTTATATACAAACCGTAAAGTCATATTTGAAACATTGGTAAATTGAAAGAGGGTGAGGATTGTTGAATGTTACTGTTTTGAAGGCATGCAACATATCCCAAAATCGCGGTAGTGATACTTCCTAGCCTGTGACTGAGTGTATAAAGAATATATTTGTCACAATCTGTAATGGTTTTGCAAGGTGAAAAAGGACACGCCCATTTGTGTCTGAGTCTTTGTATATTTCTTCTTGATGCTCAATGTAGGATCAAATAACTCGCCTTTCAAACAATCTCCAATGAAGAATACCTTAGAACCCACAGAGACATTCTTGCGTAATTCTGGATTCCAAAGTAAACAGAACTGCTTCATTCTCAGACAAAGCAACTTTAATTTAAGCTACAGGAGACTAGTCTTGCAGTTAGGGGTTGATGTAATATTTCCTGAGAGATGTAGGTTGGGGATATAGTACAGTGAAGTTGTGATTTTTTTCAAATTTTTTTTTTCAATTTTTTACATAGAAGAGTATGACCTAATGTCACAGGGAGGTATGGTCTATCATTTGCTCCGGTTCTTAATAGGTTACCCACCATATCATCTCTAAGGCAGAGCAATGCTAGCAGACTTACTGGGAGAGCCCCGGTTTGTGCTGTCTGTACATATAATGACAGAGAGTGTGAATTTAAAAGTATAATTTCAGCCAGCCACATCCTTACAACAAGCCAGCCAATCCTTTCATGGTTCTTTACTATGTGACCAGTGAAACACCCCTACAATTAATCTGTTGTGCAAGAGACAGGGGTAACACTTAGAAACAGGAATAGTATATACAGCATATTAATAGTATAATAGTATAATAGTATATACAGTATATCTTCCCATTTGTCCAGTGTATTGCTTTATTTTTTACATAAAACTGATTTTAAGGAAGTACTGTCTGATGCATACTTAGATATGGCAATGCTGGAGAATAAAGCAAGAGATCTTGAAATGCATCGTCTATGGCTTATAGCAGTCTGCCCTGTATATTGCCAGCACATCACTGAGTACTGTGAAAAGCAGCATTAAGTAAGTCTAAAGGTTCAGATGAGCTCATTGACCACATTAGAACGTGACCGAGCACAAGGTTCAACCAGCATAGCTTTTTAGCATCCATAAGTTTCCGGGAACTGAGATCATGTGGTTTATAGAAACCACTCGTCACCGTGACTTCCTCTCTTCCAGTTAAAGAGGTCACCACTAAAACAGCTGTTCAGGTATTTAAAAGAAAACAGTGATAAATTTCAAATAAAACTGCCTACTGTCAGAGTCAGCACCCCTCCGACCCTGTCCTATGTGTCCTGTTCCCTTTTGGCCAGCAGGTGTCGCTGGTCATTCTGCTTCCCTCTCCTTGTCTTGTAGCCCTTTAGCCATGGTGTGTTCCCTGTCCCCCAAGCCGTCTTGTAGCCCAACGGGTTGCTCATGTGCCTTGGAGGCTGAGCCCTCTGGCCATGAGTTTGAGGCTGGCTGAAGATCAGCCTCAACTATTCAATGTTTATTGGTTTTCTGTTTCCCTAGTGTTTGTTATTTATCTTTGTTTCCCTTTTGAAGGTTTACCCTGCTCGTGCCCTGCTTAATTATTTTCTGTCTGCTTATGTTGTTAGTCTTTTTAGTGTTAGTTAACCCCTAGTGTTTCTTAATATCTTCTAGCTTCTTGTGCTTGTGAGTTGTAACCCGTTTCATCTGTTTCTTGTATTTCATGCCTATCTTAATTGGTCAATTTCAGTATGGTCCACACCTGCCCTGCATTAATCTTGTTAGCTATGTATGTAAGTGCCTGTTCTGGTCCTGTTCTTTAGTTAGTCATTGTGTATG
>JAODLD010000124.1:11198803-11211601 GCA_026781065.1 Mormyrops boulengeri
GGCGGTTCCACTTCAAAAACGTCGACTTAATAGGGTTGGCGAGTTAACCGAGGTCGAGATAAGTGGGTTCGACTGTATATATATATATATATATATATATTAAACTAACATTAGAGCAAATAAACAATAACACAATAAAAACATACTTTTCTCAGATGGCTTTGGTTCTTAAACCTATTACATTTCACCACCAGCTCAATTAATTAATTATTTAATTAGACGAATTTTTAACATGAGATATTGATTAGTCATACAAAGTGCGCTACTGGTTAAAAAAAAAAAAATAATAATAAAAAAAAACATGGGTATATTGGCTGGTTGCTGCAAACGCTGGGGTGAATCCCAGAGAGGCTTTGAAATGGTTAAGCTGACAGACTTTGACACACATAACATCATAGCATTACCCCAACATGACGATCATTTAGAAATCAATTTCTTTGACTCCCTAAGACCTTTGAGCAGTACTGTATAAGATGGAAATTAACTAATTTCCTGATCAAAATAAGAAGGCTGCATTTCATGCCCTCCCATGCCTGTGGGATGACCTGTATTGTGATTTAGACAACTGATTCAGAGGAAGTGCATTCCAAAATGACAAATACCTCATATTCTGGTGGAGTTGTCCTGCTCACTCCCAGAGCTGCTGAACTTGCTCTGGTGGTGGAGGTCAAACTACAACAAACAAAAAATAAGGCGAAAAAAGATGACTGCAAAGCTTTCATCTATTTATATATATCAGCAATACTGGTTTCCAACAATAAAGCAAAAGCAAACACAGGATTAGGAAATCTTCACAGCAATGCACTATTTACTAGCTATATTTAGTTTTGGTTACAGTAAGCTTTGCATTGTTAGGATCTGGCCAAACGTACGATGTAGGTAGTCATTTGTGCTTTTGAGTGTGCAGTAACTCTCTAAACATCTGAAAAACGCTCCTTTGTGTGCTTTTCCGATTCCTCTCCTTCATACTCTGCGAATATAACAGGAAAACATCATGATGGAGTCACGTTTTGTACTCCTTCATCCGGAACCTTACTTCCAGATAATCCACTAATTTGGGTAACGCTGATGTATCAGCACTGACTGCACAAACATTAATGTGAGGACCACTGTTGTGACAAGAACGCGGACGACTCTCACCAGGAATACAGCACACAGCCAAAAAGCAGGACTGTGCCCACAGTCGTGGTTATCCTGCTGTCACTCTCAGAGCCCGAGTTTAAGGGGAAGGTGCAGACTGTGACGTTCCGGTCGTTTTCTTTAACGCCTGGAAGGAAAAAATATAACCATGAGTCAGGAGGCAAACAGAGTGAATATTTCCAGTTAGGTGTTACTACTGCAAGTATTCCGGTGAAAACAAACGGGGGAATGTTCAGGAAGCAGAAACAAACATAGAAGGGGCTCTGTGTTTTTTCCACCTGGTCAGTGGCGATAAAATTAGCCGGGAAGAGGTTTTATTGCAGCAAACCCACGCCACCGGTCAGGAAGCTTTACTCCACCCAACCTCCCTGAAATCACTATGCCTAAGGTAGGATGCCTGAGTACATCACACACACATATTCATAACAGAGTGGCTCCTACAGCTGTCTAGGGAAACCACTGCCATGGTTACTTCTATTCTGTCTGTTGCAGTGCCTTCCTGTCAATCACCCTTTCAGGTTCATCGAAGTGGCCTGGCACTCACTCTCAATGGGCTTGCTGGAGAACGCGGAAAAGGTGAGGTACATGACGTACACGCTGATGACAGCCGACTGCAGCAGGCCAGAGGTGGACTGGACTGGGGAGAAAAAGTGTGTGACCAGCATAGCTCTCCACTAGCATGTGTGCAATCTATTAAGATGCGTAAATGATGCCAAATCATAGTGTGCATATAGCATGGAAAGAAAATCCTTTCAAGCAAACTCGGTTGGACAGATGTTTCTAGAATGCTACATGGTCTTACATGGCATAACAAGCTGGCTAAAATAAATTACATGACAACTATACATTTTTACTTTACATATATGCAAACTGTTTTATTTTAGATGTTCACCGGATAATATCCATCATTCTTTAAGAGCTGCTTTTTTCCGGCAGCTACAACCTTAACCAATACGCTACATGACAGCCAAATGGAGTTTTTTTTTTTTTTAATACGGGCATCACCTATAGACACCAATCTAACATACTGAACATTGCCCTACACCAGTGAATGTCTCTGGACATAATGTCTCCAGTGGCATCTGGCCTTACTCTGTATAAAGGGCGAGATGGCAAGCAGGGACACCAGAAGGCAGAGGCTTCCGTTGATCGCCAAGAAAACCTTGTTGAGAAAGCAGGCCTTGGGATGCGTGTAGAAGAGGCTCATGAAGACCAGCGCCCCCACAGCAATGGAAAAAAGAACCAGAGTGACCAGAGCCAAGGCGGCGTACCACAGCTTGTTGTAGCGTACGCCCGACGCCCTGCAACAGGTGGAAACGAGACACGGCCTCAGCATCTCGATCCAAGATCTGCAGGTCTAAGAAAGCTACAAAATACAACACATAAAGGTGTACCAGGCCAGAAAGTGTGCTTTTTGGTTTAGCTAAAGGGACGAGCCCGCTGGCAATTAACAAAGCCAAATCCGGCAATACAAATTAAAATCCAGACACTGCAATAAATAAATAATGGGTAGAATAAGTTCAAAATATTCCGGGTTTATCTGTATATCTTGACATTAACTTTAATACTACTTTAAGCATAGTGTGCTTATAATGCTTTTGTCTTGATACAGACTGTCCTTTGAAACACTTTGGTGGTCATACCAGTTGTTGTTCCAGCGATGGGCAAACTCCACCAGAAGTATCAGCTGGATTAGCAAGAAGAAAAACCCACCAACTGCACCCACATAGCGCCACACTGCAAGACAGGACAGACAGAGCTTGTCAGTGATTACCAGCTTCTGACTGGGGAATAATTCATATAATGTGACAAGTTTGTAACATGAAAAAAAAGAAAAAAAAAATTCTGGAACAATCATCATCTTCCACATATCTTTATACCTGGGATTCCCAAACGGCTGACAGTCAGTCAGCCGTTCAGTCAGAATAACTAGTGTCCAAATATAAAGAAGAATATATTTCAGTCAGTTTTACTAAAGCCTTACGAAACGGCAAGGAATATCCTTAATTAGTTTTGTGCGGAGAGGTACTAAGCAACGGGAGTTTTAAAATGAACAAATTACAGCGACGTCATCAAGCAAAGCTTCCGCAGTATAAGCAAAATAGTTTTTCCAGTTACAAGAGAACAATGGACCATTTTGACAGTGGAAGAGAAAGTTCAGGATTATGTTAGTGTCAAAGGTATATTACTTGTATGTGTCTGTCTTAAGGACTTTTCACATGAAAAAAAACTATGTGAATTTGTGAAATATTGAGCTGATTGAGGAAAGTTCGCATACCGATAGCAACTGTTAACTAGCGACAAGCACTAGCAGCTAGGGCTGTGCGATATGATGATATGTATCGGATGGTGAAATAAAAACGTCTATCGTTTCTTATTATGCTTTTTTCATGGTGATGCAAAATACACTGTTTATGGCAACATTTTTGATCATTTTCATGATAGTTTGCAAGGTTACATGCCACCACATGGGATATGGACTTGTATGGAAGTTTTAATTGGACTTTATTATTTGTAGTCCACAGAAGAAAATCCACAAATATGTACTATGATCCACGAATATTTAACTATCCACAAATATGCATTTTTAAATGTGTTGTCACCCACAAAAATACAGAGCAATTCGTACACATGAAGCGTATTTTTGCACATTTGTGAATCACTTTCTGTCTATTTGTGGACCATGTTACATCTGTTACGTCCCTCCTATTTATTTGCTGATTTTTGTCCAGTTTCTACCGCTACAGAAGTCCCTAAGAGGTCTCTTAGATGGTGGGAAAATATTTTTTTGAAATAGTTTTATGTTCACTCGCAATAGTATATATGAAATCCCAATATACACTTGCCCACTTGCGATTTGCTGCAACCTGACGGCATGGATAAACTTGAGCAATACAGACATGTCCTGTAAAGTGTGCTTTAAGCATTAAACTATGGGGGACAATGTACACCACGTAACTTTAATATTATGTGTTTTATATGTATTTATTATTAATTACACTGTGTCTATTCACCGCCAGTGACAGCTGGGCTATTCAACGTGAAGCACAGACATACAAACTCTGAATATTACAAACACTAAAAGATATTACAGCCGGAAAACTACATGTAAAGCTAACTTTACTGCAGTGTTATAGTTAAGGCTTAAACTCGAACCCGCTTTCTGGAATATTTTAATATAGATCTGCATATTCCCACATACATCCTCAAACGATAATACCGGGGAGGTGTACCCAAAATTGGTTTACCTTAACTATGACACCACTGTAAAGTTAGCCTTATATATCGTTTTCTGGAGGTAAAACCTTTCAACGAAAGCAAGCAACACCCCTTGGTTTTCCTGATTTCCTTATGGAAAAAATGTAATTAATAATTCAATGTTTACGTGTGCACTGCACATTCAATAGCCCAGCTGTCTTGTTTACAATCACTGATGATGAATGGACAGAGTGCAATTATTAATAAATACATACAAAAATACATATATCAACATTACATGGTGTGCATTGTCCCCCAGAGTTGATACTTAAAGCACACTGAACTGGATGTATCATATAGGTTTATACTCACTATTCCATTAATGCTGTCTTTTGTACTTTAAACAGACACAGTACAGTTATTATTAGTAACGGTGTGATGTATTTGTGATACTTTTTCTACAGATCAGCTGTGGTATACAGAGCCCCTGAGAGGTCTGGGTGACAAAATATTTTTAAAAATAGTTTTAATGTAATAATAATAATAATAATAATAATAATAATAATAATAATAATATAATTTTAAATTGTTTAAAATAGCACACTGAACTGGATGTATCATATAGGTTTATACTCACTATTCCATTAATGCTGTCTTTTGTACTTTAAACGGACACAGTACAGTTATTATTAGTATCAGTAAAGTATTGCGAGGGAACTAAAAACTAATTTTAAAAATATTTTGTCACCCAGACCTCTCAGGGGCTCTGTATACCACAGCTGATCTGTAGAAAAAGTATCACAAATACATCACAATCCACAAATATGTATTTTTGAATTTGTGTTGTGTAAAATTATATCCACAAAAATACAGAGTGATTTGTGTATCACGTTACATTTGTGACTCCTTCTTATTTGTGGATTTTTGTCCAATTCCTACCGCAGTTGATCTGTAGAAAAAATTCATGAATATGAGGTGCAGTATGGCAAGCCAAATAGTCTTTTATTAGTATAAGGCTTACTCGTCATAACTTACTAGTAAACATAACATTCTTACGAGCAAAAATGCAAGTTTTAATAGTAAGAATATGAATTCAAGATATCTACAATGCAATGTAAGAATTACTAGTAAGAATGATCATATTTACTAGTAAAAGTTGTATTTGTACTAGTAAGAATTCATATTTTAGAGCTCTGTAATTCAATTTTTACTAGTCATATACTGCCATTGACTTCCATTGTATTTTTGCCTCAGATATCCTAAATTCAATTTTCAGCCCATCCGGTCCTCGTCAAATGAATCACTATAAACGTCAGCCAGTGTTTCTCTCAGCCTCAATAACACTGACCCCGCCACCTCCCTGAATGCTGCCTTCTCACATGTCTGACTCCCTCCTTTCTTTTGCTCTGCTGGTTTTGTGGTGCTAAACCTAGCCCTTCCGTCAGTCTGGTACCCTAAATAAAACGAATCCATGTGTTCCTCACATGGTTCTACCTGCTGTACAAATATACCAGTTTCTATCAGTGGGGGAAAATTAGTGCTTATGCCACTTGCCATTACAATGCCAATATAAGATACACAAGTGAGGGCAACAGTATTTCTTTGGCTCGAAAATATCTATGCTTAAGACCAATTCAATGATTTTGAAAGCTATGAAGGATCATCACCATCATCTAAAACACAGTTCTCTGGTTTTGGTACATATCGCTTAATAGTAATAGCTGGACTTGATACTGGTGATAAGATAAGAACATAAGAACATAAGAAATTTACAAACGAGAGGAGGCCATTCGGCCCCTCAAGCTCGTTTGGGAAGAACTTAACTAATAGCTTAGTTTGCGCTACACTAACAGAATAATTAACTAATTAACTACAAGCTGTGTAAAGAAGCGCAATGTTAGTCTGTAAGGTATGAAGCCTTCTCTTACTGACTTACTCCAAATGGTGCCCAGTTACTTCTCCAATACATATAAAACTGAGCGTAAATATATAAATAATTCTTGTGTGTAACTAAATGCCCCATATTTTTCTTGTTTAAATTTAGCTCAGCCCCAAGCTGAAACAGTAACTGTAAGGTTAGTTGATTTATGGTGACTACAGACAAAGACACAGGCACACACACACACACACAAAATTCCTATATTTGTGGGGACTCTCCATTCATTTCTATGGACATAATTGTAATGCCAACAATGACAACCTTAACCCCTACCCAGCCTTAACCTTAACCATAAGTAACCAGACAAGATACAAGACAAAACTATTTTAGTTTTTTTGATTGTGTTCACAGATTTTATAAAACTGCAAGGCACAAAGGTACATTTGGTGAAACCGTCAAAATAACATGTATCACACTGTGGGGACATATACATCAGCACGCGCGCACACACACACACACACACACACACACACACACACACACACAAACTACAGGAATAAGAATCACAATTTTTCTACTCATTACCCCAAAACAAAATCCCATTCAGTAGGTAAAAACAAACAGCAGTTGAGTACTCAGAACAGCAATGTACGGTAAAATATCTACCTTCAAGGAATTTCTCTTCATCTGGAAGGAAGAATCCTCCTACACAACAGCCAGCTAGTGCCAGGAACTTCCAAAACCAGAAACTACACAAAACAAAACAATTTGGCAAACAAACTATACTGTTAAACACTAAATATATTTCTAAACTACGATTCATTAAACTGTTCCTGCATTCAGCTTTGTCATAATGAAAATTAAGATCATCCTAAGGTACACACACTACACTCTCAGAAAAAAAGGGTACCAATTTGTACCTTTGCTTGTCACTGGGACTGTACTGTCAAGGGTCTGCCAATTGTACCCTAGCTGTAGGTAAATGTACCTTTTAATCTAATTTAACATCCCCAAGGCACAAACAACATTAATGTACCCCAATGGTACAAAAATGTTCCTCAGAATCCATTTCTGTACCTTGAAAGGTACATTTACCTATAGCTAAGGGTATAATTCACAGACCCTTGATGGTACAGCCACAGTGACAAGCAAAGTTTCAAATTAGTACCCTTTTTTCTGAGAGTGTAGGGGCTATTTAGAGTTGGCAATGATATGTACGTGCAGACAACCGGAGTACGGAGAGGAGACCCCCACCCCCAAAGAAGTGGTGACCTCCGCCACATGGGAGCAGGGCCCCATTAACCATGGAGGAGTCAGGCGGCAGCAGTAACCTCGGAGCTACCGTGCCATCCTGTTTAGTTCTTAGATTCACCTGTAAATATTTGTCCCTGAGAACCTGCTTTCATCTTCTTGATGGAATGATATTATTAGCATTTGTAACAAAAATATTTATAGCAAAAAACATCGATGTTGGCTTGTCATCCACAAAGTAGTATGACTCACATGGTTCAGATTGCCAGTTACTCATAGGCGCCCATCCTGGTGAGGAGAGGACTCTGTGCTACCCACAAGGTCAGTATCGGATCACTCACCCGTTGTGTACAGCTGCACGGCAGCCCTTGCTGGAGCTCACTCCGAGGGTGAAGACAGTGAAAATGAAGAAGAAGCAGGCCATTCCAAAACACACCTTATACACAGCAGAGTAGCCCACCAGCGCCTTACAGTTATCCCCAGCATGGAGCTCACGGCACATTTCAAAGTAGAAGGGAATCTGAGGAAAGAAGGAGAAAGGTGACTCACCTATCAAATTCCTTCAGACCACGTCATCCAGAGATTTTAGATGTGATTCTCACTCTCTTTCCATTTGCATTCACAAAACTTCCGACTAATCTACATAAGCTGATAAAACATGTGCAATGAACAGAAAAATGATATGTGACAACCGAAAGCTGCATGATCCCTCTCTACGCCAAATGCTGAATTCCTTGTCAAAATCAAAATATGAACGCAGTAACACTTCAAGTTTAATTACACAGCAGGTACCGAGTATCATTTTTAATACTGAATACACTGCTGAATTGGGGCATAAAAATATACAGAATTAAAGTATTATATCTATTCAAAGCTGAATAGCTGCAACATATTAAAAAACCAAGTAACAGTGGGAGTGTGATCTGCTTATTTACAGTACTGCTCTGACCAATAATCTTTAGGCATAAGGTCATGTGATCACCGGTGAAATATAAAAACTATATAAGGGAAGAAAATGTGTTTTTATTCACAGCATTTCTTTAGTCTTCATTAGTCTCTGTAGACTGTCATGCTAAATGTACTATGCTTTAATATACAGCCATCACGTCTCATTTTAAAAAGATGCGATCAATACCTGTGCATTTGCTGCCGTACCATAGAGTATTAAGGATTACTTTTTGGCACTGTTCATGAACATAGAACAAAAACATTAAATAGATTATTTATTCAATTAGGTATTCACTTAGTAATCATATATCACATAACCAATGAAGAAAACATGATCTGTGCACAATCTAGCATCTACATAACAAAGGTTGACATGCCAGTATAATTTAGCAAATCACAAACCACGTTTTAACTTTATCAAAGTGGAAGATGAAACCACTTTTCCAGGCAACTCGGTAAGTAACTCAATGAAGAAAATCAGCACATAGGACTTTCAGGCTAAAGGTTCTGGATAATACTTTAATGTTAGAGAAGGCACACCAGCATGCAACTGAATCTGCACATTGGAAGCTACTTCACAGAATGCTTCATTTACAGAATGCACCTGAAGCACAGTAAGATTAAAAACAGTGTTTCCTTTAACAGTAAAGCAATTTAGCCTACATTTAGAATTTATATCTTTCTTCTTAGAATATCTGGCCTAGTGTAGTGATTTATTAACAATAAAGCATTATACTGTACTATCGCAAGTATGGAAAGCTTACATTATTATATTATATAAATAGTGAACTGGCCATTACATCTTTCAAAATAAGCTGAGGAAATTTTAAATCACAGACAGTAATGTTTCTCTATGTTTAATGCATCAAGAAAAGAGGGAAAATATATATTTATGTGAGATGAAACTACTTGGACAATTTTAAAGAATGTGTAATTTCATTGATGATCATCACTTCAGTGATTATTAAATGGTAAATGGACTGCATTTATATAGTGCATTTTTGCTACTCTTCCGAGCACTCAAAGCGCTTCACAGTTATGCCTCACATTCACCCATTCACACACCGGTGGCGAAGTCTGCACACCGGGAGCAATTGTGGTTTCAGTGTCTTGCTCAAGGACACTTTGATGGGGTCAGAAGGAACCAGGGCTCGAACCTGCAACCCTCCGGTTGCCGAACGATAGCACTACTGTACCCCCTACACCACCATCTTCCCTTGTGTGATTCAAAAATAAGGAATTTGTGAAGATACCAAGTGTGTACAAAGCAGGGCATTCAAGTTTTTAAATGTATGGGTAAAGTAAGATTAACTTAATCCATGTCATTAAAATAACCAGCAGATAAATGTGCACAGGATGTTTTGGTCCTATGCAGCTGACAGAGTCAAATGAAAAGCACACTCACATGATCCTGCAACGCCTTCTCCACCGTGGGTGACATCATGATCATGCAAATGCCAGTGACCAACAGGAAATAGAAGGCATACATGAATCGAGTCCCTGTCGACTGCTTGATAGTAGGACAGGCCTCGCAGCAGAGGGTGCACGGGGCATAACCACAGCAGCAGGCCAGCTGGGAAAATACAAAAATGAGGTCACATGACCTGTCCCTCATTAATTTGGGGAAAACACTCATACTGACACAATGACACAAGGCTAACCTCTCACACATCAACACTACAGCAAGCAAAGATTCACCTCATCAACAGTTACAGAAGTTAAATGGTTAAATTAAGCTATTGGAGAGAATCTATCAAAGGCTACATTCATATTACAAGCCTCATTGTCCAATTCCGGTTTTTTGTTCATATTCATAATTGCAAGTGGCCTGTATCTAACTGTAATGTGAATGCATCCGTCACATGTGCACATTGATACATTTTTACACAGGTCATCTGCATCATCAAGAAAACATGCTATCTGATGACGTTAGCGCTCAGAGCATGCGTAAAGGCAAAACAACCACATGAATTCTGATCTGACGGTTCACATTCATGTTGCATGGCCATGAATCGGACACGTATCCAATCCAGGACCACATAGGAAAATGACCGAAATCTGATTTGAAAAGATCAGGGGTGAGTTTCCCAAAGCCTTCTTAACGCTAAGTCATTCGTGAGTTCTGTGTTACAACATAGAACTTACGAACGACTTAACATTAAGAAGGCTTCGGGAAACTCACCTCAGATTTGTAAGTCCACGCAGCCCTGAAAAAAGAATAGATCTAAATCACATTCAGGCAAAAAATCGGATTGAGTAACTTCAGCTTGGTAGTGTGAATGTCGCCAAGCAAAAAACTGTGAAGGGATTCGTAGAAGTTTCACAGCATTTTCAAATTATGTAAACAATTAATCAGAAAGACAAACAGCATGGCCATTCCTAAAGATGACATGATCCTTTATACCCAGAACCACATAATTACAAAAACTGCCCTTCCTTCCTGTGCTATGTGCTTCCTGGAAACAAAACGAAATATGCATCTGCAACTTATGAATATTAAATACAGTTTTTCTTCCTACTAAGGGAATTTTTGAAGTCTGACCTTCTAGAAATTACAACTTATCAAAGTGAAGGCGTACTAGGACAATTGCAAGTCAAATTAGGTCAGCTGGTTATCTCCCAGGAAGTGGAGTGAAAAAGAAAAATGTGTTTTGTATAACAAAGAGCAGTTTATGCACCTGAAACTGAAATCTGTCACATCTGCATCAAGAAAACATTCGTCGGAGTTTTACTTACAGAAAAATGATCTGAGGGCAGAAGGAAAAATGATTGGTTCAAGGAGATAACCAATCAGATTGTACAGGAGGTGGGTCCAAGCAACTAGAGGAGGCAGGACCTTGACATCTGATTGATTGATCCAGCTTCCTCTAGATGCTTGAACCCTCCAAGAAAAGTGTACATTCAGCTATGTCAGTTCAACTCCTAACCAACCTGCCATGAATACTAGACACACCTGTAGCACATCACGTGGTTAATTGGCAAAAATTCTTTTTGGCAAAAAATTCTTTTTATTTACTTATTTAACAGAAACATTTATCCAAAGCAACATAAAGTTGAGAAAGCAGGGTCACCCAGTCCCTCGAGCAAAGGGACTCGCTCCAACAGCCCAACAGCTACATCACTCTGCCGACCAAGGAATTTGAACCGGCAACTTTCCGAGTCCTAACCCATAGCGCCACACACCACCAGATTTTCCTCGTTAGTAAAGTATCCCACTATAGTGACAGGTTGTGTCACAATCTGCTTTCTATGTATGATTCTTACTTGTTTTGCTCCACAGTAGTGCAATGGAATCTGAACTCCAGAACAAGTTATACTACCAGGTATAACTTACAGTGAACAAAATATCCTTGATAACACAATGTGTGTATAAAAATAAAAACTTGGTAATAAAAATGCTAAATCATCATTTGCTCTATGATTTTATTTTATTTTCTATATTAATTAGCTTCGAGATGCCAGGCTGGACTACTGTACCCCAATGGCTTTGCCAGGCGCTCTTCTCTAGACTGATAAATTAAGAAATGGTGCACACAAGGACTTCACCTGACTTTTTCCACTGCCTGATATAGCAGACAGCTGTCACCACAGACCTTCCAAAGACTCGTTTCTTACTCAACACAAAGGACCTAACTGGAAAAAAATAAGCCTAAAAATAGTAATAAAAGATGACTGCTTCTTAAGATGTTGGCATTTAGGCTACTACCTTATAAAGCAACTGTCCGTAATGTATATTCTTTAAAGTGAGTGCGGGGCATGGTCATCTACACTAGAGCAAAAAACTTACACCTAGAACCACTTAGCACATTTTTATAAATACGTAGTTTTTTTTTTGTTTTTCATTCACTTGTGCCAACTGAGAACATGCACACGTACTTTGCACCAGTTTACACTGTTCTTTTTCATTAAAAATGAGACACACTGATGGAAAGGCAAAATGCAGCCAATACATCTACAAGTTTAAGGTGGCAATCCCTGAACGCCTCTGGATGTCTATTATTTTGTGATTACGTGTTACGTTATTTTTAAGCACCGAACAGTCAGTACTAGACAAGAAGAGATTCTTCAGCTGCACAAAAAGGATCGATAATGCCAGAATACATTATGCAGCATCAATGCCGTTTACTTGTGCTTCAGTTGTCAACATTGTCTTATACTTTACACCACGTCACTGTAATATAAACCCTGATTAAAACCAAAACAACAAGAACCGACCCATGTGTAACGGCATAGCATAAGCAGGAGGACTCTTTATTTACAAGCTTTGACAAAACACTGTCTTGTTACCGGTTGTGTGCGAACATCTAATTGGACTCAGATGTGAACCACAGCGGGGGGGGGGGGGGGGGGGGGGGGGGGGGGGGGGGGGGGGGGGGGGGGGG